>JACXII010000003.1:4645384-5123463 GCA_014737395.1 Bombus waltoni
GTTAATTGAAAAAAGACTAAGACTCTATGAAATTAATAATTGACTCTAAATGTATTACTAAGAAAGAAATAATCTGAGGCGATTTCTTCGTCAAAGCGCATACTCGAAAATGCAGAAGCAGTGTTCATAATTATCGCTTTGATTCAAAAATCTGCCTATCGCGAAGTGTCTTCTTGCACATAAAATTTCGCACATTCTTATACGGAAAGAGAAATGAATTGTAATTCATATTTTATATACAGCGTGACTTTTTGTACAAAACTATTTGTACTAAAGTTCATCGCTTAAGTTCAAATATATTTATGTGACACAGATATATTCGTGTAGCTATTTAACTTTTACAAATGTTTGTACTGAATATTAATATACATATTTCTAAATAACACGAATATATTCTTAAATGTATATGTTTAAACTATCTATTAAAAGACTAATTGTTATAATCGCGATGTGCAAGAAGACCTATCCTGAGCTAATAAATAAATATATGAAAAAAGAATGTTACTACTCACGGGTATAAAAAATACCCGCGGTCACTATGCTCGCAAAAAATTCTACGTAATACAACCAGTCACCCGTGCCGATTCGGACCATTCGTCCTACGACATGATTGAGTGACCGGAGGAACATAAATGCATGCGACTCACCGTTCGAAGCGGAGAAACAGGGGACGTTACACCATCGTTGCCGGCTGTCATCCCGCGAATGTCATCAGGAAGGCTGACATCAGGAAGGCTGACATCAGGCAGGAACCGTTGAAAATCCAATGGTGCAAATAGAGGTTAAATGTTATAAATTAATGGTTTAAATGTTATAAATTAATGGTTTAAATGTTATAAATTAATGGTTTAATTGTTATAAATTAATAGTTTAAATGTTATTAATTAATAGTTTAAATGTTATAAATTAATGGTTTAATTGTTATAAATTAATAGTTTAAATGTTATAAATTAATAGTTTAATTGTTATAAATTAATGGTTTAATTGTTATAAATTAATAGTTTAAATGTTATAAATTAATAGTTTAATTGTTATAAATTAATGGCTTAAATGTTATAAATTAATGGTTTAAATGTTATAAATTAATGGTTTAAATGTTATAAATTAATAGTTTAAATGTTGCAAATTAATAATTTAAATGTTATAAATTAATGGTTTAAATGTTATAAATTAATAGTTTAAATGTTATTAATTAATAGTTTAAATGTTATAAATTAATGGTTTAAATGTTATTAATTAACGGTTTAAATGTTATAAATTAATAGTTTAAATGTTATAAATTAATGGTTTAATTGTTATAAATTAATGATTTAATTGTTATAAATTAATAGTTTAATTGTTATAAATTAATGGTTTAAATGTTATAAATTAATAGTTTAATTGTTATAAATTAATAGTTTAAATGTTATAAATTAATGGCTTAAATGTTATAAATTAATAGTTTAATTGTTATAAATTAATAGCTTAAATGTTATAAATTAATATTTTAAACATTATAAATTGATAATTTAATTCACACACATTCTTCTTCGATCTTCACGTTACGGGAGTAAACACACTAATGAGTTCGCGCGCGCGACGCGTGTTCCTTATATACCAAATAGCATACACATAACAAGGTGACGGAAGGTGAATCGAACAGTAACGGTTTGCTGATATCATAACAGGGGCTTTTTCCATTATAACACAATGAAATTTAATACTTTTTAAATTTTTGTTGTAAATTAACGCCTTCAACCATTTATTACAATAACCTTTTCTACAATTTTTATATTTTTTATCAGCTGAAACAAAATTTGCATTTCTATGGTACTGTTTTTTGACGTAAACTGTTTTAATCTATATTCTATACCATTTTATGACAAACATAATTTTACTATAATAGCCAAACATGAAGTTGACCAGTGGTCAAGAGTCTCAAAGGGAAAGAATTTACATAATACATCAATTTGTAATAATTATTGATTTTTCGGCATTCTTTTATAAACATTTTCTACTTTGATGACCCATATTTTATAACAATTTATCAATTTTCATAACTTAATTCTAAGCGTATACCATTGTTCAACAATTAATTATTAAATATATAAATCTAATATGTTCTTACATGCACAAGTTTGTTTTACTTCCTAATATAAGATCATGTTAAAGTAATAAAAATTTTAAAATTCGTACATCAATTAATAGCAAATTAAATAATGATAATAAATTATTTTCAATTAAAGAGTGATCGAAGATCGAGTAATTGCGAGAAAAGCGTGTTCTAAGTAACAGCAGAAGCGAGTAAAAGAAAAACGATCGCGACGCCTTTTTCGCAACTTTTTTGAAAGTATCGAAAAATTATAAACGTCTAGATGTCTCGACTAAATTTCCCTTAAAAGTAGGGAGAAAGCAAGAAGAAACGGCGATCAATCGGAGAATAAAATGAAAATCGCCACGCGCTCCCGTGCACGTAATAATAAAGAAGAACAGAAAAGGAAACAATAACAGAAAGGAAAATAGGTGTTTATATTTTGTTCGAGAATGGGCTCACAATACACTAAACATATCTATCTATCTTATTCTATCTTATAATTAATTAAGGCTAAAAGACACGCATCCCACGGTGCCCCCGAAGAGGAGTATTAATCTAATCTAGATCGCCAAAACAGTTTTGGATGATCTAGATTAGACTATATTAAAGTAGTTTTTAGCTTGATATCGTTTTTCAAACAGTGGTACCCGAAAATATTAATATATGTCGTTTTCGACGTTACATTAATCGTTTAATATTCAGAATGCTACTTCGTGTATCATTAATTTGGAAACGATACCAATTACCGAGACCCACCACGAGGAGGTAACTACGCTCGGGCCCCATTTAGATAAAGAGTTTTTAAGCATTGGTAGAAGAAAACGTAAAATTATCTTAAAGCAAAGAAGTAGCGTGTATTAAAGTTTATTAGTTACAATAGGTATAATAGAAGGATCCACATAATCATACTAGAACATAGAACTTATCTACGAAACCAAACCACGCAACTTAGCAATTGTAGTACGCATAAATGGATGATGAGATCTCGTTGCCTTGTTACTTCAATTCCATGAATACGGTGTTGGTTCCTTGGCTTTGAGTGGACACGAAGAATCACATTCCATACATAGATGCTCAAATAGTTACCCTTTTCATTGCCACTGATTTTATACAAATTAGTTCAATGAAATATTAAATACTGTGTTTAAAATTAAGAAAAGAAACTGAATAGAAATAAAATACTATTTCAGAGACTTCAAAGATTTCGTTAATATTAAATAAGGCAAAATAAATCATTAATTTAATCGTTATGAATTGATGGTATTGATTTAAATGAATAGTACAATTGCTACCAATTAATGGTACAACAGTTATAAATTAAGAGTTAAATATTGTTATAAACTATTGGTATAATTGTTAAAAGTTAATGGAATAATTGTTTTAGATTAATAATAGATTGTTATAAATGATTAGTGTAACTATTATAAATTATTAGTTTATTTATCGTAAATTAGTGGTTTAAACATTGTAAATTAATAGTTTAAATGTTATAAATTAATGGCTTAAATGTTATAAATTAGTATTTTAAATGTTATAAATTAGTATTTTAAATGTTATAAATTAATAGTTTAAATGTTGCAAATTAATAATTTAAATGTTATAAATTAATGGCTTTAATGTTATAAAGTAAGCCTGACAAGAAAACAGACGGTCGATGCACTTTCGATCGCGATACGTAATCTCTGAGCGCACAGAGGCAACCGAATCGAATAATGTGCATACAATGAGATTCGAATGGAAGAATTAAGATAAAAGAAATACACGAATTACCACCTACATATTATCCTTGATAAACATGTTGTCTAATTTTAGTGTGATCGTAGGATAATGAGAATGAGATTCGACATAATGATCGTTTGCTCAATAACGTAGAGTTTATAAAATATGTAGAACAAAATGAGGAAATGAAGATCGAGCTGATTTCACAGGTAGTGAAGTTTTCTGTAGTTTTAGAATAGCCTAAAGTATAGAAGATCGTAAAACGTATCTTCCTTTTAATGAGCCACTATTCAACCATCTTTCTCGCGTATGAAGAATTCACAGTACTTTATTAACATCTGTCATTTATGGCTAATAATTATTTAATGTTATTCCGTGTACAAGATGTATCACACTTAAGGTTTGAAATAACTTTCAGAAAGTGTTCAAGAGGGAAGTCACGGTTGATGCGATAATTTCCGTATAATGTCTAAACACCGCACCACGTACCAACGAAATTCTTCTATGCTTCTTCATTTTAGTCGCCCTTTTTCAAGCCTTGGGGGACATATTCTCACGAAATCCGGTTCTACTGGTTTGGGGTTAGATACGAAGGTAAAGTTTAGCCGCTGGTGGCCCGAGAAATCGGCACCTCTATTGATTACTGTACCGCAATGCATCGTGTTAGATTAGTTCGTTTATTACGTAAAAGAATATACAATAGCTGTCGTGTTAGAAATAAGACTGTCGGTTAAAACATCGTAGATATATTTTCAATTCAACTCGCGTTCCAAACTTGTTTATCGAAGACCCTTTATAAATTATTAAATTATTAATTAAATTATTAACGCAGCGTGAAAGATTCGAAATACGAGTCATTCGGAGTAAACCGAAATCTACGTACACTGATTCGCAAATAAAATAAAGGAAAGCTTGTTCAGACCAAAGGGAAACGAAACAGTATACTATACTGAAAAGTTTATCACGTAGAGTCTAATTAATTCAGTCCATGTACAGCTAATATACGTAAAAGCTTCACAAGTCAAGAACGAAAGAAAACACATAATCTGTAACTGTAAAATCTAAATCTAAACGCCATAATGGACAATTTTCATTCATATAGACTCAACTATTTATTTGAGTAAATTCCATACAATTCTGAAGTTCTACAAATGTTTAGAAACTAATAGATATAATCACAGCGAAAATGAAGTTGATAATCCGAATCTGGCAAATGTTAAAATGATGCCAGTTAAATGATTTTCAATTCATTTGTAGATTAATCTCGATATCGGCGTTTATCTTTGGCTACCATCTCTTTCTCATTTTCACATGTTACGTACGAATAAATGAAAAGACATTAGCGGCGCTCACATTACAGGTTGTCACGTTCTCAAAGAAGATGATATTTATTACTTCAAATTGGTTATAAAATACGCCATAACTCTGGCATAATTGATGACCGTACCGATGGTGTTGACGACGCATCCCGTGAATACGTCTCTCTCATATAATATTATACATACGAGAGCAATACGAGAGACCAGGTGTATTTAAATATTCATACGCAATGTATCACGAATCGTACATCAGTTTGCGGCTACGAGCGTTACAAACGCCGAGTCTACGCAACATATACAGAGTGCCTTTTTCGTTGATTACCTTCCTTTTATTAATATGTGCAATGCTTATGACTTATGTGAAACAAAATATGATTTAAATAAGTATAATGTCTGTCATTGCGAGCTTAAAAAAATACCACTTTAAAAAAAAGTCAAAGTATCCAACAAGCAAAGGAAGAAGTTCTTTGAAATTGTATCAATGCATAGCTAGCATCGGGAGATAAATGTTTCACCCTGTATGCAAAAATATCATGTAGCCAAACACCATCTCCTGCACAACAGGTTGTTAATTCCTTTCTGTAAGATCCACGGCGGTGGGCTTCATTAAAAATTGAACTGGTCAGAATATCAGAGAGAAGAATAAATTTAATACGTATGAGCAATTAATTAGCGGTCCAATTGCTGATATTCTTATTATACAAGGAGGGCGTAACGTACGTAGAATCTGTTTCCAAAAAAAACCTTCGTAACTACATCGATTTGTTTGCCACGTTTGTATGGGAAATAAAAACTAACAACATTATACGCGCAAAACCTATATAGTACGTTTAAGTATGGTAAAGTGCGATCATATATTTACATAAAAATGTCCATAATTCACATATACCTGAAAGGCTAAGGAATACAAGCAGAAACCGAGAATAGCAAGCCAGAGTCAGAGTCCAAAGACATCGCCAGGACCAGTCTTGGATCGAGCAACAACTCTATATCCTCACTGGAATAAAATATGCTTACTGCAAGAATCAGCGAAAAAATTAAGGAAATACTACGCTTAGACAAATCGAACGATCCCGCTGATATCATGATTCACTACGTCGAAAGAGTTCAATAGCACTAGTTGCGCTCCGAGCCATCTTAACTTATCCTAAATCCCACGAATCTATCTACATTCGTCTTGGGACAAGGAATACCCCGATGGAACTCGTTCTGGGTTACAAAATCCTATCTACATCTAAACGACAATTCGAACTTTAGTGATTTATTTGCAACAATTGCATCGAATAGTAATTCCGAAACTGAATTTGAGGATTGTGTATATATGTCAAATCAGTTTGAAAGGAATTCTCTTCGTGAAGGACTAGAGAGAGAGAGAGAGAGAGAGAGAGGAGCCACGACAAGAACATGGCAAGAAAAACAATTAACTCTACACAGACACATTTACAGCTGCCGGGTTTCGCGAGCAATGAACTCATGGGAAGTACGTACTTACTTACTTGCATCGTGCTAAGATGCTGCTACGAATAACCGCAATGCTCGTCTCATTCCTATGAGTGTTAATACTTACAACATCAAACCTGCGTAACTATCGCGGCTCTATGTTTTGTATTAATACAACCTTATTTTTTCATAAAAAATTTTATCGAAAATACTTCTTGTCTTTTTCTCTACAAACATGAAAATATCTTTAGAAAAGAGGGGGAGACATATTTTATTTACTTCAACGCTACATTTATTTAAAACATACAGCTTTAGAATACAAAATAAACATTTGTTTAAACAAGAGATACGTAATTGTCAAACGGAATTTCTACCTTCTTCTATCCATGCATATTTATTAAAAGTTAAGGATCACCCTTTCTTATGCTAATGCTGTGCTTCCTATGTATCTCAGCTCATTGTATGCATATTGAAACTACATCTATACAAGTGTGTAACGTGTAAAGATTAAAGGCGCATCAAACGTGGAAAACAGGTAATAGAATTATTGTACGAACAAATATTGAATTAATTATTATCAAGTGTTCAAATTAATAGAAAGCTACAATAATTTATCAAAGTAAACTGTTCATAGATTTCTTTTGGAAAAAATGTTAATACAGGCACATACGTATATCTAGAAAATAATATCTTTGACAAAGAATTCGTGAACAATGTGCAATAGACTTCTGTATCACATACATAGCTCGAGGAATTTTTTAAAAGAATTTTTCTAGGCACGCACAATGTACAGCAGATCGGACAGGTAAGATATAACGAGTGGGAATACAGAAAGGAAGCCTCTATAACGGTATAAAATATAGTGGAACTGTTTGCTTGCAGAAAACAAGAAATGGAGTACGCTGTCTTTTTCCCCGAGGACGATCTAGATTACAGAATAAACCGCGCATTACGAAGGAGACCGCATTTCCTCAGGATATCTGTGTATACGTTTGGTACAAACAGAGAAGAAATTTCTTCTCTGGTACAAGACAAAATTTCCATACGACTTTATTTCAGAACGGTCTTTTTCTATTTGGGCGATCCTATACGGTATTATGTTTCCTTGTAAAGAATTACAGAGATAGTTTATTACTAATATAAAGAACTAGAAAAAATAAACATATATTTATATGATCTCTTCATTTCATTAGCTGCAAAATTTTATTTACACAGTCATAAAATTCCGCCACGACACGCTACCATCATTTTACCAATTTGAAATTTTCGCACGGCACCATTATAGCAATGTCTTGAGGCTTAAGTAATATCCTGAAGTGACAGCGGCGGATATTACCTACTGCAGCTTCGTACAAAATAGACGTTACGAGGTCTGCCGATGCACAATTGAGAAACAGTATTTGAATAATTTCCTTAGCAATAATTGCTTTAGTCACGAATAGGACGAGTATCGTTTTGCTCGCTTAATACAATCACTAGAGCAATTAATTTGATTTTTTAAACATCATTTAATCATCAAACAACATTATAATTAAATGTAAAATACAATTTTCATTCGTTATCCTTAATATTTATCATTTTATGGAAGATATTCAGACAATTTTACATTTTAATAGATCTTACATGCTGTAAATATTTCATATATTTAGTTTTCATTCGATATATATAAAATCTTTCATATTACATAATTACATAGAATTTTGAAAGATTAAATTAATATTTAATAATGCATAAAAAATAATTAATCTGTAACATATTCAAGATATATGTACATAACAATGAATTATAATATGTGGCACTGACAATGAAAGCAATCATTGGTACATCTATAAGATTTCATAAATTTAAGCTCCGGAGATGGTTGTGCAGGTCCCAAATTTAAAGAATCTTCACTTTCTTCGCTCATTTCTTCAATGCTAAATGTATCAGTTAGATCTTGCTTATGCTTGGAAGAATCTTTCGATTTAATTGTTGGAAAAAGAGTCATTTCTCCTTCGCTAAAAATATATAAATATACATAACTGTACTATATTTACTATACTAAGAATTACTACATCTATAATATAAATTACTAACTACCTTTCGCTATCACTATGCCAATATTCAACAAGAGGAAGATGTTCTTTATTCTTATTTGGTATAGGAAGTCTTTGAATGGAAATCAGACCAGCAGCGCTACTACCACCCCCGCATCCCTTATCATATTTTGGCAACTTTACATAATCTGAATTACGCTGAATACGTTTAGCTTGTTCAATTCGTGCTTCTATCCAAAATAAATAACACATAAGAGAAATTGTGAATATTGTGATATTTATAAATTATGAAACAACAATTAACAATTTAATACCAAGCTTTCTTTGCAATTGTTTAGTAGTAGAATTATGCTGTGATGTCTGTGTCTGATTACTGCTACAACTGCTATCACTTCCCTAAAATAAAAAGATATAAAACAATGTGTCTCTTTCATTATTATCTCTATTTACTTATTTTAATTTTAATTTATAAAATGCATAATATTATGAATCATATATTTACCAGGAAAAGTCTTTCATCTTCTGTATGACTAATGGTCTTTGGATCACTGTCAATTCCACTATCTTCCATCACAAAATAAAAGTATATTGTAAACTAAAGATTAAATCTCTCAATTCATCTGAAATAAAGATAAGATATTTTTAAGTTGTCAATTACACCAAATTTTCATACACATAACCACATGTATAAATACAGCAACATTTTTTTAAATAACTAATAAAAATAATACCTCTTATCGCTTAAATATTCAATAACAATGCACACATTCCACTTTTAATTTACATACTGTCATCTTTTATATACAAGTACTTTGAACAAGTACTTAAAAAGTAATAATTTATTCTGGAATATAATACAATTTACATCATAATAATTACACATTCTATGTAAAACCATGCTTAATCAAAGATAATCTGAAAATTGTTACTCACAAGTATTTGCAAGCTATTCTGACTTATCTAGTAGGAAGCATGCTTACATTATCATGGTATGCTCCATTATTGATTTTCTTTCTCTATATAACCACACACAATATGTTAAAAATATTGCCCTTGTTTGAAAGATAATCTTATATGATTAAATGTATACTCTACCTCTATCTAAATCTATATAAATTTACAATTAAATATATTTGAGTACAGTATATTATATTCCTTTATTTATGCATATATTCAACACTATAATATAATTTTAAATTTTTAATATATAAATCACCGTATATTTAAATTTTCAGAGCTTCAAAATTTGTTTGCAGTATTCTAGCGCAACTTAAATAAATTATTATATTGTATGACAGTTATTAACTTAAAACAGATAATATTTAAATGTTATGATAGTATAACAAGTTTCCTAGGAAACCAGAACTTATTTCTATGTATTTATTCAGAAGAATAAGAGATGTAAAGAACTTCAGTCTAGTTTTTATTTAGTTTTTTAATACATGTTTACTGTAGTAGAACAGTTTTCTACTCATCTAGTATAAAAGCCAATTTAGTTAATACAAATATACAAACGAAATTCCATATCTTTTTATAAACTGAAAAATTTTATTATTATTTTAAATTGTAAGTTTGAATAAATATCATTCTATAATATAATGTTAAAATTACATTACTGTTAGAAAGAAAACAAGAAATTACAAAATCAAGAACAAAAAAATATATATATATAGAAAGGGAGAGAGAAAATAATAACTTTTATATAATAATAAACATAAACACTAATTTGCAATATTTTTATATGTAGTTGGATACTAAGTAAGTTCTAATCCAAGAATCATGCGTCCATCACTAGTAAAGAGAACACTTTCTAAAGTGGCAGAGGTACAAAAAGAACCGTCAAGAGTTAGTATTTTATTTAATTTAATATAATTTCGGATTCATTTGATAAAGAACTAATAACTATTTTCTTACTTATGTTTAGCATATAAGCTTCTTGAAGAGCCGTATGGATCTAGGTGGTGGTGATATGGATTGGTTACGAGGAAAAGTTCTCTTAAAACCAGAAGATCAACTAATATTATCAGATGCAGTATGTGCATCTTTTCATTATTAAAACATCATACATTCCAACTATGAGTTTTTAAGATAGTTGGTAACTAATTCAAAAAATAAAACTTTAGGAATTACAAGAAGAAATTGCAAGAGTTCTGACTATACATAACACAAGAATTCCAGATTCTTTAGTTGAGTGGTCATGGAAATTAAAAAGTTTCATATTATTACCTCCTCCACCACATTTAATAACTGTTTTAAGTGTTCCTGGATCGTTATTGCATAAAGATTCTGAGGAAGCTAGAATACAATTAGCAGGAGGACTTGTTGGTAAAATTCCATAAATACAAATTACTTAAAAAGTTTACAATTAATTCAATATTTTATTTGGTAACATTTAAATATATCATTGTAGTGGATATTCCTTTTGAAGAAGCCATATTACACGATGATGAGGAAGAAAGAGAAGAAGAAGACGAGGAAGAGGATGAAGAAGAAGAAGCAGATGTTGAAGAGCAAGAAGGTGAGATGATTAATTATAATAATAGAAAAAGTTACAAAAATATCTACAAATATTTATTTTTGATAAAAGTGAAAGATAATTTCAAAATTTCTATATTCAAAATTCAAAATTTTGGAAAAATATTGAAAATCGTGAAGAACATGAACCTGAACCTGACCATGAAGATGATCATGAAGAAGAACGAGTAAAACCAAAAAAAATACCAAATCAATTTAATTTTTGTGAAAGAGCTGCTTTAACATATACCAATCCTATGCGAGTAAGTGCGGAACAGTTTAGATTTTATAAACTAAGATCTATTTAATTACTTTTATATTAATTTATAGGAAATGAGTACCCAAACAATACCACCTCCAACAGGGACATTTAATACCCATGTTTTTCAATGGACAATCTTTGATGAGTATCAGGTATGTATTTTATTTTGAATTAGATCATTCAGAATTACACGAATGAGAAATATGAATGAATATATATCTTAGGAAGATTTTGCTCAACAACAACGTGAAAAAGAAAGAGAAAGAAGAATTCCATTTCTACAACTGAAGAAGGAGGATATGAAGAAAAAAGCTCAAACTGAATCCACAGCATTAACATATAGAATGTTACAAGCTGCAAAAACATTGGAACGAATGGTAAATCAAAATATTTTTGATGAAATAGCGCAAGGTTAATATTTTAATTCAATGATTCTCAAAAAAATGTATACTTTATTTAAAGAAATATTTAATATAAATATTATTAGACTACAGATATTGGGATGATCCAAGTGATGAATTTAAAGTTGGAGAAGGTTCGTTACTACCTTTATGGAAATTTCATTATGAAAAAACCAAGAAACATGATGTTACAGATTTATGCTTCAATAGTAGATATTATGATTTATTTGCAGTTTCATATGGAACAAGTTAGTAAAAAATATAAAAATTTGATCATATACAAATACTTATATATAAAATATTTCAGTGTCATTTAATAATTCGATAATAGATGGAACAGTATGCTTATTTAGTTTAAAAAATCCATCATATCCAGAGTGGATCTGTCCAACAGAATCTCCCGTGATGTGTTTAGACTTTAGTGAACAACATCCACATCTTTTAGTCATTGGTAATAAAAACAAGTATTATATAGTACATTTTCATTATAATATCATTACTAGAATACTGTCTGTTTAATTGTAAAGGTACTATGGATGGTGCTGTTGCTGTTTATAATATTATGTTGCCACCTACAGCCCCTCAATATAGAAGCAATGATGTTGTTCAAAAACATGGAGGTATTGTGTGGGAGGTTTGTTGATTACAAATAAAAATATCTAAAATGTCTAACAACATCACTGTGTTAATTATTTCAAAATGTATCTATCATTAATACAATGTTTATGATATATAATATTCAAGGTACATTGGGCACCAGACACAGAAGAAGGTAATTTAGCATTCTACAGTGTTAGCATTGATGGAAAAGTAAACTACTGGATATTAAGTGAAAATAATCTTAGCCTGACAACTGTAATGACCCTTTTTCTGGACAGACCACCAATACCTGGGCCAGATGGTACTATAATTACACTTAAGGGTAAGAATATTTTATACCATTAATATAACTTCTAAGATTAACAAGCTCCAATAAGTATTAATAAAATTTACTAGGTTGTGGAACATGTCTAGCATTTCACCCTGCAGATCAAAATGTATTCTTGGTAGGAACAGAAGAAGGAACAATTTATAAATGCAATACAGCATATAGTAGTGTTTATATGAGAACTTATAATGAAGCACACAATATGCCAGTTTATCGGATAGTATTTAATAAATTCAATTCCAGCATATTTGCAAGTTGTTCTGGCGATTGGAGAATAAAAATATGGGAAGATGACAGGATGTAAGTTTCAATTACATTCATAACTTTCTTAAATTCTTAATTTTTTCTTATCTATTAAGTATGCATTGTTTTAGGGAACCCTTATTTATGTTTGATCTTGGTGTTCCCATTGGAGATGTTCAATGGGCACCATATAGTTCAACAGTATTAGCTTGTGTTTCAAATGATGGGAAAGTTACAGTATTTGACTTGAATGTAAATAAATATCGACCAATATGTAGTCAACCAGTTGTTAGTAGAAAAAAATATAAACTAACGAGACTTGCATTTAACAATAAATTACCATTCATCATAGTGGGCGATGATAAGTATGTAATTATTTTATAGGTTTATTCAATAATATAATTGTATGTTTAATGAATAATATAATAATACAATTCCATTTTCATGTCTCATGTCACAGAGGTACCATAAATACATTGAAATTGTCACCAAATCTTAGATTAAAAGTAAAACCAACTAAGAAGCAACTTCATTTGACACATAGAGAATTAGAAATTATGAAATTAGAAAGATTATTAAGTTTTGTACGTGAACCAGCTATTTTACCACCATCAAAAGATATAAGGGTAGAAATCTAATTAAGCCATACTTTTAATCACAAATATATTTGCATGTACTTTTTTAAAATAAAATCTGTTTAGATATGAAAATTATATATTGCAGGTAATAATGATAACCGTTACTATTGTATAATATTATAATAAAAAATTATAATATTCTTCAATTTTTTGTAAACATCAACACTTTATTAACATTTGCTATAACAGAAAATACATATTAATATCTATGTCTTTATATGAAGAAATTGGCACTAAATTTAGAATGATTTACAAATTTAAACTTATCTATATAATTACTATAACATGTCTTCTAGACTAGAAGCAATTATTAACGATTATGAAACTACTTTAATACATTCCTTTGTAAACAGAATTATTAAAGTTTTTGCAATTCCATATGTAACAGTACCATACAGTTTCATGGTAAGTCTATCTTTAAATACTTTTAAAGAATAAGTTAGTGATTTCAGAAATAGTTTACATTAATTGTATACATATAATAATATTTGTTGTTACCTAAATTTGTATATGAAATTTAATATGTATTAAAAAAGGATAATAATTAAGAAAATATCAATGTAAATATCGAGTTACGTATTTAATAATAGCTAATATTATAAGAAAAACGTGGTCCAAGTGAAATTGTAATATCCTTATAATGAAAAATTTGATTAATGGTTTTAAAAAGTGTTTTAATTCAGTAAGTTTTAATTCAACAGTATGCACAATTTCCTGTGAACTTAATACAAGCATTATTATTACACAAATCTTATTTTCTGATATTTCAAGTACATTAAGCACTGGCTATCACAGTGTCTGTTATCTTCAATTACCTTTTTAATGTCAAAGAAATATTTATATATAAATTGTTATTAAACAAATTATTTTTTAGAAAGAAAAATGATGTATATGAAAAAAATTATCATTTATATAAAACAATTTAGGAACATATAATATTAAATAAAAATAATTTTAAAATAATATATAAAAATATAAAAGGTATATTATTTATTAAAATAAATAATTTTTATACCTTTGGCACATTATTTTGCTGTATAAAACGAAATGGAAATAAAACATTTAATACTGACTATAATTAATACTGACAATGCATATGCAAGAAATTAAATATCATATCAACTTTTAAAATACTTTTCCTTTAGAAAAAAAAGCATATTTTATAATTATCTAACCAACAAGTTTCATTACTATATTACATTCAAAACAATCTGAATCTACCTTAGGAACTTGATATCATGACAATTCATTATCAATGAAACAAAAGAAGAAAAATTCTTATCTCCAATACACAATTATTTAAATACAATTAAGATTTAAGTACCTATATATTTATTATAAATGTTAGAAAATATATAACATCTACATTTTTAAGGACATTTTATAGAACCTTCCCTTTGTTCTCACACTAAACTTCTAGCCAAATTAGTAATAATTCTTATTCTAGCATATAATCGCGTAACCTTATAAAATATCGGAAAATAATATTTCTCGTTCGAAAACGCTATAATGTATTCCCAATATAATTTTTTGATAGGATATACTAATTCGGATGATTGAAATTATGGAAAAAGATTGTAAAGCCTAAATATATTTGTAGATGAGATAATTATCGATTATTTAAATTATGTGTTTTGAAAAAATTTGTTTCCTAATTTCATATATGACTTACTACAAGATTAATTTTTAATAATGAAACTCTTGAAAAGAAATTTTACCAGGGAGTTCTGGATTTTCTATCACACCCCTGAAATATTTTAATTCTAAAAAATCCCTAATATTGTTTGGGCATGGCACTTGTCTGCCAGCAAATTCGATACTTGACATTGGATGAAGAAATTGCTCTGGAAAATCTTTATTGTTTAAAAACCATGCATCTCTAAGCATGGATCCATTTTTTGCATAAAATGGAAGTATGTTTACAGTTAAATGGTTTACCTTTGAATACTGTACTTTAAAAAATTCACCTTCTGTTGCCTTTTTCCAGACAAAACCATGATTGTCAACAACAGGTTTATTCATGGCTTGAATTAACCATGATGATCTCTCAAGATCATCACGATTTACTCCTATTTGTACTTCATGATCCCATGGTAAAATATCACCATTTCTCATAGCACCAAGTAAAGATCCACTTTCTAACCAATATCTGATACCAACTTCTTCTAATTTATCAAACACATGATGAGCAACTTTTCTCAATCCTGAGATGCAGCAAGGTGGAGTAAACCGATTTTGATAAAGATAAGATGGAATACCATTTATGACTGGTCCAAAACATCTACTACTTTCTCTAGAACAGCCATACCATTCTATAGAATTGGAAGCTCTTGTAACCTTCTTAATTCCCAGTTTTTCAAACATAGATCGTTCACGATCTTGATGTAACTGTTGTACTTTCCATAAGAATTGCGGACCTTTATATGATGATCTTCCTTCATTGAAATGATAATTTGATAACATATGAATCTGTCAACATGTAATAAATTATTTACTTGAATAAATTTTGCTTATTATTAATATATTTTTATACATTAAACATCATGGATCATAGTATTTGAATCATAAACATAAACAAAGAAATAACAAGTAAAACCTTCAAATATATACCTTTCCTTAGTTAAAACTAAATATAAAGTACAAACCTTTACACCCAATGCAGTTGTTTGAATATATAATGCATCCGTAAAAGGTAACAAGAAAGGATCAGTTAATTTTCTTAATAATTTTGTCTCAAGCATTGTAGCATGCTTTCCATTTATTCCATCACATTCATTGCCCGTTGTGTATGAAAACTTCAGACTCCATTCTTTTACTTTTAAATCTATATTGACACAATTTAAGATTATACTTCCTATTGGTACACTTACAGCACCTAATTTTGTAGTTTGTGATACAGTCTCCTGAAAAGTATTTAATATAAGGCAATGAAAAAAAAAGCAAATTATTGCCTTACAATAAAGTAATAATGTTATACATAACATATTTCTTACTTCCATGCTTTGCTTGGTAGAAAGTCTACTACCATCAGGTAAAAATAAAACATACTTTGTACGTATATAAAATAGTGGATTTCTTTCATCGTAAGATTTATTGAATTCCGGTTGCAAATTTATTAGTTTAACGTTTTGCATGCTTTCATTTGCAAAATCCAATTCCAGTGGAGGATATGGTAATTCATTGCTTACTATTAAAATTGGTATAGTAGGAAAAAGACTTAACACAGACTCTACAGTGGAAGTCACATCATTTTCAAAGGTTTCAAATTGTCGTATAACCACAGTTACTAATCGAGCTAATCGCCGATGAAGTTTTTGCGGAGGATCAGGTGTAACAGTACTTGGTGTCAACAACCGCAAAGTGTTTTGCGTTGAAAATAACCTCCATATTCTGTGCCACACAATGATATTAGCTAGTAGTGCAAGCACTAATAACGTTCTTACAAACTTAAAACGCATAATTATCACATATTTTGCGATATCATCGTAGATCAAATTTTTTTACTTCATCCTTATATTACAACACCTCCAAATTACGTTTAAATGTTTGACAAATCACAGTACCTCTGCATGTTTCAATTCACTCCTACCCAGCACTGCCAATCTATTATTTTCCGGGTGCAACGTAAGAATATGATAATTGAAATACTATTTATATTACATCATCATTTAATAGATATTTATTGTATTGTTGTAAAGTTTTAATATTTTTAACTAATTTTCCGTAATAAAAAACGAAAATTTCAATCCAACATTTAAAAAATTCAAAATTATGTTACGATCTGGTGACATTACAAATGTAAATGTTTAGAATACTGTCTTGCTGTTGTTTTTACATAAACGTCAAAGTCTACATTTGTTGCAATCGGCGTTCCAATGAAGTTATACTAGTTCTGTGATCATTGTGTTATAATTTACGTAAACGAGAAGTAACAAAGTGCAGATAAACTTTGACACGGAAGCCTTTCTATCGGTGCACCATGCCTCTCCATCGTTATACTCATGCAGTTTTATGTAGAATTCCTCTTTCGCTTCGTACAAGAGGCGAGGTCACATTAGACGAAGCTAGAACTCAACATTTAGCGCTTGCTCAGCTTCTACGAGAACTCGACATCGACGTTGTTGAAATGCCACCGGATGAAAATTCACCGCTCTGTGTTTTTGTCGAAGATATCGCAGTTGTGTGCAATGGTATTGCACTTATAGCACGGCCCAATGAACCATCGCGCCTAAAAGAGGTATATTTATAAAATCGTATAATAATTAATAAATGTTTTCTAATTACATTATTGTTATTTTATAGAAATAATGAAATTACAGTCTATTATGCTATTGTATTATTTAAGAGAAAAGTTAAATCATTAAATATCATTTTAAGTATATATCGATATACTATATTGTATATCAAATTATAACATTAAATTAAAAATATGAATTGAGCAATTATTTTGTGCATATTCGCATAACAAAAATATAACTTCACTATATTGTTAACATTAACATTATTATTCTGTAATGTTTCCAGTGTGTGAATAACTAAAAAGATGATGATCTAATTCCAGATTGAGACAATTAGAGCTGTTTTAAAGAAGGAATTGGAAATTCCACTTATAGAAATAGCTGACAAAAATGCTCGTCTAGATGGAGGAGATGTTTTATTTACTGGTAAGTTTTGTTTTTAATATTAAGTTGATAAACTTACAAACAAATTATTAAACAGAAGTAATTGATTGTTATAGGTCGTGAATTTTTTGTTGGATTGTCTCATTATACTAATGAAGCAGGTGCAAGAGCAGTTGCAGCAGCATTCCCAGAATATCCATGTGTACCTATTAAGGTTGGTCAATTATTAAAAGTTATATTACTAGTATTTAATATAATTTATATAGTCATCTGCTTTTTAATATATATTACACTAACATTTCAGTCCTTTATTTTACATAAATCTATATTTACTCTAAAAATGTAAAATAATGCATGAATTATTTTGTCAAATATCTCTTGAAGTAAGAAGGAATTGATGTTGTTTGCATAATGAGATTTTATTTGATATTTTCTAACATTTTTATTTCATTGTATAATCTGTGTCATCAATGAGTATCATGTGTTATAAAGAAATTAAAACATATATGTGTATTGTGATTGTTTTAGAAATATACTTTTTTGTATTATTAGTATCTACATAATATAATCTTTATTATTATATCTTAAAAGTTAGTTTAATGAAATCATGTAATAATATATGATATGGGTAATTGTATTTTAGATTTTATGGTAGCATATATTAAATTAATAATTATAGTCTATATTATTAGTTGCATATGAATTACCAAATAGTCTTCTTAGTAAATATTAAACTAAAAAATATTACTACTTAATAGTAATATTTTTATTACTATTTATTTTATTAAAATATTAAGAAAACTCATTTAAAACATATAACTTATATAATATATAACATAATCGCGCGCGTGCCCACACACTTACACATATAGGTTATAAAATATGATTGACCACACAAAAGATTAAGGTCAAACAACTTACCATTCTGGTATTCATTTAAGGTGGGTGATGGTGGTGAAGAGGTGATAGTGGAGAGTCTTACCTCAGCCCCAATTCAGGTTTGGGTGTATTAGACTGACTCTCTCTTTTGCATATTATATTGAAAAAAGATTTCACGATTTAGAAACACAATTTTGCACGGTTCCAACAAATTTATTTGTGAATATATTTTTTACAATTACCCATTACAGATTTTAAACAGAATGCTTTCAAAGATGGAGTTTTATGTACATAGTATGTAAGTTATGGCTTGGTGCAGTTGTGCACATGAAACACATACATACACTGATACACAACATCATATTTCACTCTTGCATGTGATTAATGTTTGTATCTTTTTGCATAAATTTGTCATATTGCAGAACTTCATACAGTGCAACTTCAATCAATTTTATAACAAGTACATATAAAAAAATAGTATGTAGAATATACAAAAATACTTTTGTTAAAAAGTATACTTTAATTTCTATAATTATGAAATTTTAATAATTGATTGAAGATACATTATTTGCTGTTCTTATTATGCATATTAAACTCATAGATCAAAAGTAGTAATTCGATCAATTTTACTTGTTTATTTTTCTTATGCAATGCTACAGAGGACTTATATATATATGTATTTAGTATTTTTCACTTTCTAGTTCATGCATTGTGTTTATTATAAAAGCTAGCTGATGAAAATGATGCTTAAATGTATCTATTTTGTTCTAACCTAAGTTATATCTGAAATAATACAAATACCATGAATATAAAGAAAAGGTTAATAATTTTATCATTATTGCATTCATGATTACAATTTATATATTGTTTGAGATTGAAAATATTTATATTTTTGTTTAATTATTGTTTGTAGGTTGCTGAATCGAAACGTCTTAAAGGTTTAGTTACAATGGCTGGGCCGGATATTATTTGTGTAGGTGCTGGAAAAGAATCTCAAGAAGTCTTAAAGGTATTTATTTGTAATTCAAATATCATTACCTTTTACATTTGTTTATATCCTTTCAATTTGTTCATCTTTTATGTAATACATTGTTTATAATGCAGAGAATTGAGAGGGAAGCAACTTACAGTTACCAAACATTAACTGTGCCTGAAGATGCTGCAGCCAATGTACTTTACGTTAATGGAACTCTAATTCATAGATCAGAAGATGAGATTCCACAATCAAGTAAAGTTTTTGCAGAAAAAATTGAATTTCCAACCAGATCCTTACGTATGTCTGAATTAGCAAAGGTTAGTTCTGGTTTAACTTCTTGTTGTTTACTGGTGCGTAGACCCAGACATATTCGCAGTATTTAAACTGTGAAATGACGACCAGAAACCTATGACAACCTAGCAAATGTGTTAAATTGCTAGGATCATATATTGATGTGAATCATAAAATCAAGAATTTAAATATTTCTAATAGGAAATATTACCAGAATGCTGTGCAAAAAACTATAATATTGACGTAGCATGTACGTCACTCCAAAACTCTAATAACTACTTTAATGAACAGAAAGATTATTTTGTAATTATTTTATAAAAAGATTATCTTAATATAAAAGAGATTTTATAATTAAGAAGATTAATATATTTGATTTTAACGTATTTACAGTAGAGATAATATATTGAGACTTTATTTACCTAATTTGTAGATTTATATCTTATGAAGTCATAATTTCTATCTTGCCATTTATATAATATTTATCTTTTTTTGACATGTTTCAATTTTATTACGACAGCATTTATAAATACATATTTTTTATATTTTCGTGATTTCAAACATATTTTATGATTGTTTTTAGTTATTATATTTTATATTTTAATAATATATGATGAGCTTTTACATATAATAAATTTAATATCAAAATATTATAGTAATTTAATTATATTGCACAAAATTTCTTTTTTACAAAGACCAAAAATATAAAAAAAAAATTATTTATAAATTATACAAGTAAATCAAAATGAATTTTTAATTAAGCACAAAAAGAACAAAATCATAAAATTAAAGTAAAAATAAAAACTAATCCTAATGTGTGTCTTCTACTTTTGATATTTTGTGTTATATTATTAAAAATCAGTTATTAGAATCATCAATCATCAGTATTCTAATACCTTTGAATGCATTTGCTACTAGTCTATTAAAAGTGTTCACCTAATGTTCACCTATTCAAATAGAGTTCTTCTATAATTCAATTATATACTACAGAGTTAATGATATATAAAAGCACTGATAGTTAAGAGTTAACGTGCTGATTCACATTATAGCAAAGTTACATGGTTAAAAGTCTACTGAACAAAAGGAGAAGTAAAATTTCCGTATAAGAACAAATTTCATATATACACAATACATATTGCAACAAGCTTAAATCGTTTTGGCAAATTTACAACTGTAGAGTATCAATACAATTTGTAGTACTATAAGATAATTTCTTGATATTTCTTAAAATCATGACAATATTAAAATAAGTTTATTATATTTTTATATACTTTAATATGCATGTTTTCATATTAATCCAAATTTTTCTTTTGTTTTTGCAACTCTTCCTATTCCTTTTTATTGCAGTTATATAAATTTTGTAATTTGAAAGTAATTTCACAACGAATATTTTACACGTTATAATATTAGGTTTAGTGTCATTCTGTATATTTCTCAAAAAATTTTCCAAAGTGTATAAGGCTACAATGTTGTAAACGAAATAAAAAATATATGCTAGACGTTATAGTCTAGTTTTGATTAATTGATTCCCTACCTAAGTGAATGGAGGAATGTGAGTGTATTCATTACTAGGTCCATTAATAAAATAATAGATTTACATATTTAAAAAATGTTCTCACAAAACATTTATAATACTTTATTATGAGTGACTCAGTATAGTACCTGCAATGTAATTTAATTTTAAAATTTTGTACATGGTTTTATGCTTTGATATAAAAAGATACCAATTATAGTGCTACACCTAGGACTAGTATTTTTTCTCGAATTTTTATTTTAATAGTTCATATTTGCTTATAATTATTCAAAACATTCTATTTAGTTTTCAATCAATAGTTCAGTCAATAGTTTTCTAAATAAATTAATTGACTATAATATCTTTATATATTATCGAAATTTTGAATAATTGTAATCAAATATGTAAAACGTATTATTGGCGATTGTACAATTTACAATATCAGATATCGTCATTTATTTTAAATATTTATAAGGATGCAGTTATTTTTTTTACAATTGGCGGATGGAAAACATTTCGAAATTCAGGAACAATTATCGTAGCGAACGTGTTTTTAATAAATAATACAGTCTTGCTGCATTCGTTGTATTCGGATATATTCGGTGATTAATCCTTACTAAACACACCTGAATACTAATTCATTCAAACATGTGCCGCTCTCATTATAAAGGCCTCTTACTGTTATCTATATCCCGCGGCAGTTCTATTTTTCATTTTAATCAATTCATTCGTACGTGTATCTATAATGTTAAAGTCGTTGGTAAAATACTTCAATTAACTTTGACAATTATCAATGTCACAGTGCACAAGTATTGTTATTTGCTTCCCGTTATTAAGAATAAAAAGTTAAAACAGATGTATGATTGCCTCGAACAAGTAAAAATGGTGGCATATCGCGTGTTAAAGTTTCAAGCCAAGCCATATAAAGAGGTGCTGATACAGCACCCTTTCGAGGCATTGGCAATGTCCTGGAAGGAGAATAAAATAAAATAAAAATAATTTCAGTGAATTAAAACAAAAGGCGGTAAAAGTGTAATTTTTTCTATACAATTACTTACATAACTATTAAATTAGCTTCCATTGAATTTTCAAGTAATAATTCTCTTAAACGTAGATGCCTATTTGTTTTCTCATTCATAGCGGTTAATTCAGAATCTTTAATAATATCTGAAAATAAATCATTTTTTAAGAATTTTTTTAGAATTTTATCGAAATACACGTGTAATTAACATAATAGTACCATCGTCTGTTTTTGTATTTTCCGTTTCCTGGAAATTTGCTATTAGTGAATTAAAGAAATTTTTGGTAGTATCCTGAGCTGGTTTTGAAATATCTGGTATCACGTTCAAGGCAGAGTAATCTATCCTGAATTTCGATAAAAGACTTGCCATACTAACGATAAAACGGTAATAATATTAATAAATTCGTTCTAATTATTTTTTCTGCTTATAAAAATATATATTATATACTTACTTTCTTTGCTCATATTCGAGCTCTGAGTTTTTGTTTGCAAGAGCGAACACTCTTAGCTTACTATTAGACCAATTACGTCTTGTACTGATTATATAGGGTAGCAAGAGGGTTAAACCACCATCATCGTACAACCACCATACATCTATCGTACCCTTTTTTTGCTTACGCTGAAATTTTGTTACGGTACTAAGTATATCTTTTGCTACCGGTAAAAAATTCTGGCGATTTTCACGCTGATCTTGCGCAGTTGGATTAGGATATTCGTTAATTACTTTGGACCTTCTTGGAGCTGGACTCCCAGGAATAGAAATATCTGACGTACTACTAGCTGTAAGAATAAATATTAATTTAAAAAAGTACGATGAGGATTATAACAAGAATTCAGTGTTTATGAAAACAAGTCTTTCAGATATTCTACAAACCCTGGCTAAGTTGAGAAAAGCTTTGATTTCCCGGAATTGTTTGCGCATTTTTCTTTTGTTCTTCAGCATCTCCTACCACTGTGCTACAATCTAAACCCTCGCTTATTCGAAGAAGTGCTACTGCTATATGCATATCCAAAGCTTTGCTATATATATATATATATATATAAAATTTTTGTGAAATTTTGATTTTACTGAATTATTATATTTAATTATATGAAAATACTTACTGCATTACATTAAAGTACATATTCAGATTTTCTCGAGGACAAGACGCCCAATCTTGTTTGTAGCCCATTAACAAAATATTGGGCTTCATCTTTCCCAAGCCAGCAGCTTGCAAAAGAGAAGTAGTGCCGTCTTGAAAATTTGCACCATCCACCATGGAATAAAATGCCTTAATTTTATTCGCTCTAAACCACGAAGTACAGTTCACGGTCATGGAATTGCGCGTCTTATATGAAATTGGTGACTGAAGTATGGAAATTTCAATGCATCAAACATTACATAAAACACGTGTACCACTTCTTACCGAAAAATACTGTACCTCGATAATATGCCCACAGATGAATAAGCTATTATTTTTAGTAATGTAATGTGCAAAGTCAATGAGCGCTGATCTTGTACTTGGAATACCACTGAGTACTAGCAGTTGAGGTCTGTAATTTTTAACATGTTCTTCGACTCTATCTAATTGTTGAACAGCGTTCAAGGCGTTATTATATGATTGAGCTTGTGTCGTAGAACCCCAATTAACATCTACGAAATAATTTTTACATTATTAACGTTGTCATTCCAACATAAAAAAAAATACTTAATTTGTGAAATATTACCTGGTTTTCTGTACGAAACTACTAAATAAAGTGCTAAAACTACGAATAACGTGATCAACGCTGTCCACCATGAGATCAAGAACATCACAGAAACACAGAGAATAGCACCAGCAAGACTTAGCCACATATTATAATACTGGAATAAAATTTATTTTGGGACCAATAATTCCTCGTTAGAAAAATAATTTAACGCAAATTGTACCTTAAACGTTGGTCTCCAACCGATTGGTTTAGCCAACGAAGCATGAAACGTGCTAAAGTTAACAAGAGTATAGGCAGCCAGAAAGAAATTTGAGATCAACGGAGCTATGGCATTCAGTTCTCCTACAATAAATGAAACTTTTTATTGGAAACAATTAACATCGGTGAATAATGAGATTTTTATCTAGAACAAGATAGTATAACTCTAACCGATTAAAATGAAACCGACAGCTATTATAAACGTGAGAAAGTAACCACGAATTGGTTCTTTGTCTTTGTCACCGCTAAACCATTCTATTCCAGGATACAATTTATCAAGACAAAGTGCCTGAAATACTTTAGGTGCAGAAACTAGCGATGCTAAGGCGCTTGATAAAGTAGCTGCAAAGCATCCAGCATAAATAAATGGTCCAAACACGGAAACCAATTCGATCACCTAAAACAATCGTATAAAATAGTCAATATGAAAATTAAATACTCGTTCGAATTCCTTTGTTTGCAAACTGTTGGAAGAAATACCTGGAAACTATTATGACTACCATAAAGACAATGTCCTGTACAATTAAATTTTGTGCCATACATGTTCCACACTATTTCGCTAGTATTTAAAGTGGCAATTGGGGACTCGGTTGTTTCATTAGTCGCATTCGAACTCGATAAGGCAGTATATGAACTATTGAAGATGTTCCACAAGTCGTTAATATCACCAGATGCGTCTCGCATAACTGTGCCGCCCACCATAAGCGCCATAAAGAGGTAAGATATAGTTGTTAAAAGAATAGCCAACAGTGTCCCTTTAGGAATAGCTGTTTGCGGATCCTATGAACAATACAAATAGACACATATTTGCTGCTAATGCTACAGATGCATGCAACATTAAGATACGACGAGTTAAATGCTAAAATTTAATATAATGTAATTATAATATGTAACGTATAAAATAACGATACAATGTAATATTAATGAAACTTCTTAGCAATTAAAATGTTGAAAGATATTCCCTATAGACGAAAGGGCTAAATCACCTTCAAATCACCGGATATATTCGCACCTGCCAGGATACCCGTAGCCGCAGGAAAGAAAATAGCCAAAACTGAGAAAAAGTTGTGTTCCACCCCTTCGCTGTATCTGTAGTCCGAATAAAAGTTCTCTTTGAATAGATCAGCTGTGGACATATGGGGAAAAAAGGATATGAGTTAAGAAGTTGTAAAAACTTTAAATATTTTATCTGCGACATACGTTGATTATCGATCGTTATTTAATTCACAACTTGGTTACTATCTCTTGAACAAATGATATTATCAGTAACAACCATATATATTACCGTTGTATCCTATAAATCCTTTGGCTCGTTCCCGATCATCTTTAGGTCCAATGAAGGTGCCAATCATGAAATCGATGATAGCTAAGAGCAAAATAACCAGCAAACCAATCTGAGCCTTCGCCTCCCATTCCAAACCGAACATAACGATCAACAGCAACAGAACTATCGTGATGCAACCTATGCGGAAGGGAACTATAAGAAATTCTGTGCAAAAAAAGAAAAAATCATGCATGTACACGGCCTTTTATACCGACCTATGATTCTGATGTCTGTATTGTCACAATCAATGATACAAATGTCATTCGCTTTTAAACAGTCGACCATACTTTCGCAAAATCCAACAACGTACATGGAGCAAGCAACTGCGTTCGCCAAAGAAAATATAAGTCCTATAGAACCTCCGAATTCGGGGCCCAGTGATCTGGAAATCATGTAATACGTGCCACCTGCGGCAAATAATTAATCTTATCGGCTGACATTAGAGACAGTGAAGAAAGCAAAATGTGTCGACCGACGTAGACACATCGTTTCCAATCGTTAATACGTAATAGGTACATATTTGTTGATACTTGCCTCCTTTAATGAGCCCATTTGTGCTAATCGCCGACATCGATAGAGATGTTATTGTGGTCACAGCTGTCGTTATCGAAATCAATAGAATAGCTTCCCCTAAAGGGAACAGAAGGAAATTTGCATAAAATCTGTAAGATACGTTTTCTTTTTTTTTTTTTTTTTCATAATTACCTATGCCAGCTTGAGCTACGACCCAAGAGAGTCGTAGGAAGAGCATCACCCCCCAAATATTGAGAAGGCATCTCAATAAGACTCCTTGAATCCATCCGAATTTTATACCGGAAATCGATGACTTCACCTGTGCTATTGGTAATATATGCGATCCTGAGTCCTACGACAGTAAAGCAACAGCAAGCATAATCTTAAAGCGACTTGACGATTATCGTTCGATCGAGCTTAAACTCGAATAGAAGTACAACATCGATGTACTACAGTCAACTATCTACTTCGTTCAAGTTCAAGTTAAATCATCGTCCCGCAACATGGTCGATGACTGGTAGATTTTCTTGCATGAACGAACAAAGTTGTTTCGGTTTCCAACTCCGTTCGAACAAACGAGTATTTATGGAAATAAAGTGCAGAATTTGCCGAGAGATTCGTAGATCTCTGTACGTGAGTGTTACGCGTAAATTGAGATTTAGAGGTGGTTATCGGCATTGAAGGTGATTCGTCTAGAGGAAGGGTCGCCAGTCAACCAATGAAGACTAACGATTTACGTAACAATGCCTCACATGTCATACATTACACGCGTCGCCCAATGTTCAGATACTTTTTAGAAATTCAACCCGTAAATGTCGACGATTAGTAGCGAATATTATTAATAAGGAAAAATATATTTCATTCGTTATGAATGAAAAATAACATTGACAACGATATTGGCAATATCTACGCTGTAAATCGCAGGCGTAATGGAATAAACACGATAATCGAAATTAAAACAATGGAAACCTGAATCAATGAAAGTCGAAAAGTGAAATTTATAGAACGAAGTAGTGCGGATGCGAACTCTTCAGAGTACTACGCGAGAATGGAACAAAGCTGAAGAAACGTTCGTCTCTCTAAATATTTATGGATCTGATCAAACAAACGATTGCAGAAACCTTAGAAACGAGCTGCTGTGTAAACACTAATTGAATTACATTCTCTGTAATAACACGATCTTTACGACGGGTAGCAACGAAACCAAGGACTTTCCATACGAAACCGAAATATTTTCTGTATTATCAATTACCTAAATGCTTTTTATAACAGCTTAGCGCGATTCGCTTTAGCCAATACGACGATACTTTTCTATCGTTAATATTTCGTATCGGCACGAATTTATTTGAAGAACAGCAAGCACGAATATCCGCGGTTCAAAGATGTTTTCCTACGGGCCTGCATTCAACTAGCTTCTAACTCTTGGAGAGACGATTATTTCATCCCATTATTTCCCGTTATATCCTCGAATATCGTGCCTTGAAGTCCGGTATAATTGTAAAATTATTCTTACGCATCTGCACGGAGGCAATGTTGCGGCGACTTACCCTTCGTAATGTAACAAGAATGTTGGTCGAATCGGTCAAACGAACGAAGCCTATCCCGGCAGGAAGCTTACGAACCGTCGAATAAAATTTTCAAATTCTCAATCGTTCGATAAATTTCAATCTCGATAACGCGGTCGAAATATAAGTATGGAAGTTGAACTTGACTTTCGGCAATTTGATCGCCTCTGTAAAAACGTGTCGTGTTTCTCGCGCCGCAAATTGTTTAACTTAACGAGAGAAAATCTCTCGAGCGATCCTCTTATTGTGATTATCGTACCTTGAAATCTTACAACGAGAGGCACCAACCTCTGATCCTTCTCCTCTAGCAACGAGTACATTATAAAGATATACTTGGGGAGAAGAAACAGCCTGTCCAAAGATGAGTCGTCTGCTCATCGTTGCAGATCATGCACGTAAGTACTTACGACACGCATAAGTGAATTACGAGCGGCGTTGCATCGAAAGGAAAGATCGAGGAGGAAAAGAACACGCTTCTCGCCTACTGGTCACATACACACTCTTTGAAACCGACACGTCCATACGATACGTGGTATAATAGTCAAATAATAACGAACGCTTATCTCTCGACTCGTAATGTATTCGGAGCACGCGTTTTACTGGTCCTACAGATGTTGTCATTAACTCATGTGTGCCACACAATTTCGATTTACGAGTGATATTTCAATTTTCTTCTCCGTTCCTTCCTTTTCTCCGTTACCAATCGTTCGATTTATGCATATTTATTACTCTGTGATCGATCTAGTCAAATAAAATTGAATCGTTCATCGTCGACCTTTTGCACGTTACGAACGACCGATACGACGAAGTAATAAGAACGAGTACACGCGTCGATAGGAAATTCGTTCAACGACTTTCGTATGGTCTTCGCACGGCGAAGCAGACGAAGAGAAACGAACGACTGTATCGAGATAAACGCGTGATGAAATGGTCAAAGTAAATCGTGCCTCGTGGAAAGACAAAATCTTTATATTGTGCTTGTACAAAGATATTAATTTCTCGAATAGACGGCACGATTTGTCGAGCATCGCGTCGTGGATGAGACAGTCTGATGGCATTTACGATCACTTCAAGTGATGCTTTAATTGTTCAGCCGAACGTGGGGGTTCCTATTTTAACATGCTACGAACCGCGAAGGTTGCTGCGTTCCTGCACGCGACTTCTAAGATTACGTGGCAAGGGCCGTATAATCGATCCTCGCGGAAGTAAATCTCTGCTAATTAATTCCAACGAAATGGGAAATGGTTTCTCATAGGAATCGCAGACAACGACGAGAAAATAGTCGACTTTCGTCCTGCTAAAAGACACGTTGCTAATTAGTTCTGCCGATTCGAAAGATCACGATCGAAGAATTCGTTTGATTTCGCGTAAATCGATACGCGTCTAAAAATAAAAATTGCTCGTACGCGTTTACCAATATTTGCCGATTCTTCTTGATCTTTTAATTAAAAACCTCGTAAGAGACGCGACGCTGATCAATTTTCACCTTTTCTTTTTTTTCTTCTTCATTTTTTACCTTTTAATCTTTCAACGCGCAGCTTGCTTAGGTTCGTAGATTACTTTCAAATTTGTAAAAATAAGAGATACTGATAATAAACTTAATCGGAAGCGTTATACGCGTACGATGCTTCGAAATTCACTACGAAAGTTTACCAAGGGTTTGTTCAATTATTAAAATATTGTTAAAATATTACAAAAGTAACGTGGACTAGATAAAGAAACGAAAATGGAATATTTTCTCGCCATTTCTTATCGTTTTAATTAACAAGAAAAAAGGGCGCGTGGAAAAATAATTTCTACGTGCAAATGTACGATCGATAAACTACGCACGTGCGTTTTCACCTGTTAACGTTGTCAAAGAATCACCGATCTACCTAATGTGTGCCACACAATGTGCTTTCTCTAATTTTTCTGTATCGTTCCCTAACACCCTTTTCTCCTCAGATCCGTTTGGAAAGTTTTCGTTTCGTCACGTACTGCGAAAGACGCTTCGTTTCCTCTCCTTTCTCTTTCAACCAACTTCCTCGAATTACCTGAGGAACGTGGTTGCTCGTAATCGAATAAGCTCGCCCATGCCACTCGTCCCAATCGATCCGATTAAACGCACCGAGGCGATCGAGCGAACTCGATTGTATCCGAAATTTATTTAGGTTGAATTATAGTTAACCCCGTGTCAGGGGCAATCTAGATGATGGATTTAAGTCGTTACGGTCCTACGGTTATGCCGGACATATCACATTTCGTCGTAGCAGTCAGTTTAGCCGGGCTTATATTTAGCTAAACATAGCATGAGACTTAGTGAAAAAGTTCTGCCGACTCGAAACTGTTCTATTATGATTAATGGCCAGGATTTATTGTCAACTTGAAACGAGAAAACCTGATGACAACGAACGTAACGTTCGTGCCGTCGTTATATGATTTCAGCCGGGGTTAATCAGCTTCTAATCCGCGTATTTTTTAAATACTTTTATACAATGGGATGTACAATTAAGAAACCCTACTAGTCGTTCTCTAGTTATCGTTTCTGGCAGTGCTACTTCGTAAAACGCGCTATATTTACATCTTGCTGCCATTACTTAACTGTTCGGTACGTTTAGCATCGAATGGGATTCGTCGAAATTCATCTAATTCGATACTTATCCAAGCATGAACAGCAAACGATCTTTTACAAGGACGATAAATTGTGTCTTAGAAGAAGGTATTTAGGTATGAAAAATCTTTGTTTTAACAGGGTATCGAGGGTAAAAATGTTGCTGGATTATCGCATCGACTACAGTCGACAGAGTGAATAAACACAAATGTTCTGATCAGTTTCTTAGTGGAAGAAGATCAGGAAAATAACGTTCAACGAAGCCTCTTTGTTATCACAAGGAATAGGTCAATCACGGTAAATAGACCACAGCACAAGAACAAGATGAATATCGTTTTCTTTAATCGTGGAAGTTGCGTAACTTGTTAGAAGGCATCCAGAAAATGAATAAAATAGCAAGCTTATTTAGCGAAGTTTAGTAAACAGCGTGTACATCTGTATGCACCAATATATTTATAAGAAACTAACGATATTCCGATTATCGAAGAAAAAGAACTTATCGCTGTTCCGATACAAAATAAATTCAAATAGAACACGATCGTAAATATAGCGCCGCTTCCATTCATTTTGCACTATTTCCGACCAACGCGAACAGGAAACGGAATATACACAGACTTTTGATAAATCAGCGTCGCGAGTCGCAGTACGAGCAAAGATAAGACACCGATCATTTCCCTTCGTTCTCGTTGCGATAGTGTCTCCGATTTTTTTCTTTTTCCTACAACCTGACAAAATTGCTTAATCGTTATCTCATCGACGAGCAACAGACGCAAGAACGTATATGAAGAAAGAAGGAACGATTCTGCAAGGCATTGTTCGTTGGCGAACGCGTGCACGATCACGTTTACTATACTTGGTTAATTTTAGATCGGAGTAGTTGACGAGAGAGGGTCGTAGATAAGGGACGAACTCGGTCAAGAAATGGTTGAATGTCAATGTACATCGTGTCAGCCATCGTGCATGTGCTCGTACGTGCATCCACGTACCGCTGTTTCAAACGAGGAAGATGAAGAAAACGCGACGACTATACAAGGGCAGCACGTATAGAAACTTATTCTGAATTTTGTATTTTATATTTTCTACGTGTTATACGAAAGATTTTGTAAAAATCCTGAGAACGTATGTGAAAGTTACAAGATATTAAAATCACAGAATCATCGAAACGGTCAACGATCCGTTGTATCAATAAGTCTCGATAGTTCATAAGATCGTCTTTCGTATAGAAACTTTTGTACATACAGTTCCAAATTAGCTTTACTATTGTAGTATACGTTTTTCCAATATAATCGCGACGTACGTATCACTTCGTTGCGATGCTAATGAAATTTCAAAAAGTGTTATTATATTCGTGATAAATTTTCTGCGATAAGCGTTCGAACAAATGTTCTCGCGGTATGTGTACACTATATCGTACAGTTCGAAAATTCTCCGAACGAACATTGATTGGATCTTAAGGCTTGACTCTCGTTTAAATGACATAGGGGGACTTTCGAGTGACCCACATACTTTTTTCACGGGGTGGCGTCTCATTGATTATGGTATTCCACAACTATTTGCCTTGTCGCTCGAGTCTAACGTTTAGTCTGTAAACGAAGCACCGACGCACTGACCGAGTCAGCGATAAGCTGCGAGTTGATTAATCGTTTGTTGTAATTGCAATTTCGCGATGTACAAACATAATGCAAGCAACGTTATGTAAAACGACATCGGCCCTATACGTAAAGAGTAAATTCTATTGTAACTACCGCGTCGATTGAAATTAAATTGATCTCCCCCCCTAATGGTCACGAAATAATTACGAAGCTCCTCTTTAAACGATAAACAGATTTCATACGAGTTTACTATTCAATTATACGATTCAGCGATTTAAAGAACAATAAATAACGCGACGACGAGGCTCGAAAGTAAACTCGCTCGTCTATCAAAATGACACCGAAAACGAAGTGAAAAATTGTCTCGTAAAAACACGCGTTGGGTGACTCAAAGACGTCTGGAGTTGGAAATCAACCGAGGAGAATACCAAGTGCATAATATCACACATCGTCGTAATCATAATGAACGCAACTACCGGCGCATTATAAAACAAAGTAATAGCGGTCCTATTAATGGTCAAGTATCATCATCCTTACCTTGTTAAGCAGAGTGGGATTGTGAAGCTCGTCCAAAGACGGTCTATGAGCAGCCTGAATACTCATAATGTTTCTATAATTATCCAGTCTAGGGAGAGCCTCTCTCGTCATATGCCTAAGGGATTTTCTCGTTTCCTGTTCGCCAAGAAGGCTGGCACGACCTTCCAGACTGTCAACTCGATTTACGTGGAACCTGGTTCTTCTCAGTGGATTCAATTCCACCGTTTCGGAATCGGTATCGCCGTTTACGCCGTTCTCGTGCGCCATCTTCTCGTTCGATGTCTCTTTCATTAATTTCCTCTTCGATCCTTCTACTTTTCGTTCGTTACACCGCTGACGATGCAACCGACAACGATCAGGTTCGACGACGTTTTCTGCAATTCCTCTCGTTTCGCCGCCAATTCGCCGATTTATCGATTCACCTTCGAATTGAAATTCTCTGTTAACAGTCGACCGGCAAATGGAAATTTGTAAATCGTTCGCTACAGACAATATTTCTCGAGCCTTGGCAATAGTAAGTCGAGTCTTGGAAGGTTTTATAACGGGCAACGTAACATCCTTTTGTCTTTATCCGAAAAGACAAAGATCTATCGTCATTCTCCATTATACATCTGGTTTGCTAATTAAAAGATAGGCGATTAATGGCTAGACCGCGGATGTTAACCAAATTTCATCGTTTTTCATTCAAATGTACAATCTTTGCACCTTCAGGTTTCCCATAAATGCATAAACATTCGCGGTTCAATGATTCTAAATCTCGTTTACAAAGATGCGAGTGGCATTTGCAATTTCTCAATGATATTAGCGCGAAGAAGCCGAAGGGGCAGAAGTTACGACGATCTTGAACGAAAGCAACGAAAGATCGTTAAGATTATTTGCGAATGCCATCGTAGGTGGAGAATTATTGGCGAGCATTGGATTTTAACGCGGGACAAGCTACGTGAAAATCCGTATTCGCAGCATTTCTTAGAATCGGTCTGCCTTAAATACGATCGATACCCGATGCCCTTGGTTCTTCAGTTACAATTAGTTAACAACTGCCGCGTAGGCTTGTCAATTATGAAATTACCCTTGTTTACAACACTCCGCGCATAATTACTAGCTCTCGACGGGTTAATGCATGAATGATCTAGTTATTGGATTAATCGTTTCTTCCAACGCCGTAAAAATATACTTTCCTGATTAGAGTAGAAACTAACTGTCTTATTTTTCAATGTACGAACAGGAGGAAGATATTTACCAACGCTTGTGAAGTTCAAATTAATAAAACGGAAAATGAGAAAGAGGTTCTTTCCGTGTGGTAAAGGCGGCTTCTGTGAAACGATGTTGGGCGGTACTCGGTTAATTGATAGACGTTTTATAATTTATTTGACGACAAGATTGGAAAAAAAGGGGGAGGCTAGCAACGCATCCTTAACGGTTAATGGTTTGACTGTACTTTAAACGAAGAATTATGCGCTTCGCGGAAAAGTTTCATAAACAAACGTACAACTATTTGAATTGCTTTGTGCGCAGTTCCTTCGTTATTTTACTATCATAAAATTAACCGTACCCATCCATTACAAATAAGCATAATAATAGCTATGCTATTGTTAATTAGAAAACGTAATACTGATAATAGAAAAGCGCTCTATTCGTTGTCAATTAATTTTTCCGCTCTTGACAACTAACTAAACTTCCATTTAAAATTCCGAATAGGATCGAATCGTAAAGAGAATTAGAAGTTACGACAAAAAATTGACGCGATCATTTGTCTTGTTGTTAATACAAGAAGAAATTTCCATGTAAGTCGAAGTAAGTAAGGTAAATCGAGTAATTACCGGAAAAATTGGTCTCGATTAACGTCTAACTAGATCATTCTAATTTACGCAAGTTCAAAACTGCATTTTTAACGACGATTCGTCAGTCCGTATCGTTTCAAAGTAGCTGCAACTCACGAGTATCGTGTAACATATTAACCTGAAACTGTTAAACGATCGTATATCATTGAATTTTTACATATGACTTTATCGTCCGTTTAAGTATAATAATTACCTATAGTTTCCAATTGTGGCCCATTCAGAAACTGTTTATTATTTCTCTTTGAAAATTATTATGGTAAATTGAAAACACAATTTAAGTAGATTCGTAACATTTTTATACAAACCAAGGAAGATATCAGGTTAATCAACAAGCGAGAAAGGTCTTCTTTGATACGCGTATACGATATATCATTTGATTATTATATCATTTGTATTTTTTTTTTTTTTTTTTTTTTTTTTTTTTTTTTTTTTTTTTTTTTTTTTTTTTTTTTTTTTTTTTTTTTTTTTACTTCGTTTACGCTATTTTGACTATTGACTTGACGTAAATATTATAAGTCCAAAATATTTCAAATCATACGAAATATTTCAATTCGATTATTCAAAGAAAAATTTGAAATTCCAACGAAATACCGGAAGTCGTACTTCGCATAATGTTCACGAAGGTTTTCGTGTTAGCACGAACAGAAGCAAGAGATCGTGGCAAATATCCTGATAACTCTCGCGATCACTTACTTTTTCATATTTCGACTGTGTCGTCGATTCACGTACGAGTAAAATCATTTTCTCTATCGTTCTATCTGAAATACGACTAATATTCTTTTAAGTTTATCGTTGTACGATAAAAAATAATAAAGGGAAGTCGGTAAATCGCTGCTTATCAGAAAAAAAGAGCAGCTACTCTCTCTCTCTCTCTCTTCTCTATTATATGTATACATATATTATATCATGTTTTACTAATTCATATTAACGCTAGCATTACGATTGATCCTTTTAGAAAGAAAGGAAACGATTCTCTTTCTTAATTTTTTTTAAGATTTCGGGTATTTTTTAATCGCCTCACGATCGATCGTAGTCTGTTCATGAAAATTTCAAAATCCCGATTAGCAACTAAGACAGATTAATATATATAGACAGTAAATATATATTAATATATATTTACATATATAGACAGTCCACGCGACAATATGTAAAATTTAATTGTAAGAACAGAAACTTTTAAAAAATTTGCTCACGGAATTAATCAACCCCGATATTGATCCAAGAAAGATATGTATTTTAACGGATATAATAACATTTTATATTGGAGATATTGTAGAAAATAAATTTTATTGGAGAAAATAAATATTGGTTTGAAGAAACGTTACAGGGTTCGTTTGAAGGACAGAGCCGGCTCACCCTAGAAGCCGGCAAATAGAATCTAATATTTTGTAGCATTCCTATAGATACAGAGGGGAAAGACCGGTGCAGATGTTTGAAAAGGAATCATTCATAAAGGGATCGGGTATAAGGGAATAAATAGAAGCAAGCATTTCGCCCTTCACCTTCTTTCTCAGTCACGTAAAAAGGCCGTCAAGTAGAACGGAGTATCTGTCAGGTATTCGATCCCCCCATAACCTCACGCCATGAATATTCACGCTTTCGATTTGTTCTCACATCTGTCCATCGGATATGAAACAACGATTCTAACATTCGATGTTTTTCAGGAATGTAACCGATCGCATCTCAGGTAATGTAGAACGAAGCCGGCAACTTGTCAATTAATGTCCAGTTACACCACGGGACGCGACTGTCCCTTCTGTCAATGGACTTACACTGTACGAGAACTGGACCGGTGTGTACACATACGTTTGCGTAAGCACGTGCCGCTTCTGTCATACGTGCTCGTGTGATTTCTCAGACTCGCCACTCCACGACGCGTCCAGCCGTCACAAAATCCCGATTCCTACTGACGGAACATCGCACAATTCCCCTTCACTCCAGCTAAACCGTTTGTGCGCTCGCGTACACTAGTTCACACGCAATCGCGTTCGTACCAATACGTATACATACGCGTGCACCACCTCTGTACACATGTTGTAAAGATGATCGCGATACAAGCGTTATTTTGTACATGCAATTTCTTATAAAGTCCTCCGAGACGTTACTTACACGCTGTCAGAACATCTTTTATGAATAGTCTAGTCTTCTTTTTGTCCGTTTCAAATAAAATGTACATAGTAGTATCGCAATTGCAGGTTTAAGTTTCGAGTTCGTGAAATTTGTGATTCTTTTATCTGGTGTAATTTTTAAATTTTTCATTAATTTAAATATTTTATTAGACTGTAATATTTTCAATCAAAATTTTATTGTATATAGGTGCGTATGAATATTTTTACATTACTTATCGGATAATAACAAATAAGAAACAAATAATAAATCAATTTTTGATATTACTTTTAATGCAATAAAACTTGATTACCATGCAGTTAAAAGATACGACGTATTTATTTAAGATTGCAATGTGAATACCGCTATTACACCACATGGTTTGCACGTACTATTAAAAAATGCATAAAATAAACATAAACTACGCATGTATATTCCTCTAATGATTATTAAAAATATATGAGCAAAGTCACCAGTTTCCGAAAATACTTAATGATAAAAGATATTGCGCAAGAAATATGCACATTAATTACTAAGTATTCAATTTTATTACTTCTTTATATTTATTGGTTTTATGTACATTAACAAAATTGTATAAAATATAATTATTAATATTATCAAAAGTATATAAACAGATTATAATGCTTCTTTCTTATTTTAACATAAAAGTTTTGTCTTATATATCTACCTCGAAAAATTTTGTTTATAGATTTTCAACAATTGTTTTTAAAACCAGAGAAATTACAATGATTGAAGTTCTTTTGAAATTAAAGAAAATTTCCATTTTTTAAATTTCACAGATCATTCGGTTTAATGCATAAAAATAAGACATATACCGTTATATTTTTGCATATAATGTTCAAATTAGGGCACTGGTGATTCTAATTTTATAAACTTAATTATTGCTAAATCCGCTGAACACAAGTTCAATTGCCGCTATTACATCATGATTTGTGAGATGTAATGCTCGAAGATTTAATGTATCATTTTGCAATCCTAGTTCGTGCATTTGCGCTAACATTCGTCGTAAATCCGAAGAGCGTGGTAAAACGGACGGTGAATGAACTTGCTGCATAGCTTGTGTAAACATTTCCGTAGTTATTATTCCAGAATTCGTGCTGCCAGCTGAAGTGGAAGAAGCAGGATTGGAGAGGGGAAAACTTCCAGCTCTTGCTCTAGAAACTGCTGCTGCAAGTTGTGCAACAGTAACTGTAGAGTTTGTCGGATTAGAAGATAAATTTGGTGTTTGTGTAGAATCTGAAGACTGAGAAGAATCTCCTGCCATTTCTTCGTCACCACTTAAATTGTCTAAACTATAAGAATAAGCGGCTGGCTGTGAATTAGATAGTGAAGAATTGGAGCCAACAGTTACGTTGTTATGTGCTTCAGCATGAACAGCTGCAGCTATATTTTGAGCAGCTTCCACCAAGACTGGATGTGCTTCTGCAAATCTACTCATATAATTAACACACGTAATAATTTTATAGAATTATAGTATTGAAAAATATACATAATAGAATTTACCTTCTAACAGTATCAACATCTGTGAAATATGACATTAAATCAGGGTCTTGTAAAATTGCAATTGCTACTGTATCTTCGTGTAATCCAGGAGAAGATGAGATGATATTGTCCATAACTTCTGGTTTTTTACCTATGCGCTAAAATTAACAAATACATTTTGTAATAAAATTTAAGTATTGTTACGTAAGTGCATAGTAACTAACGTACATTTAAAGCGCTTCGAAGCCCAGGATTTTCTTTGAAAGACTTAAATGCAGATACTAGTTGTAAAATTCCATCTTCTGATATGCATTTAGGAAATGATGGCAGTTCTGGTTCCCTTCTTCTTAAAACATGTACCATTGAACCATTTTTCAAACCGTACGATTCTAAAGTCATATCATCCTCAAGGACACATCCACAATAAATTAATTCTATGGAAAAGCAAAAGGAAAATATTTGTTTTAAATACGTTTATGGTTATAATTTAAAAATTACTCTAACAAAAATGATTATACACCATTTTTATAATACGTCATTACTGCATTATTGGTTTAATGTTAAAAAACTTAAAACTTTGATTCACAAGAGAAATGGAAATCAGGAAACAAAGAAAACATCTCACCAAATAAATCTTTTGATAGGTTAACCCTTCCAGCTGTTTCATATTTCAGTTCTTCAACCTTTGTCTTAAAATTAATATCATTTAATTTAATGGTCGTTAATGTTTGAGGATCTAAACGTACACCTAGAATCAATTCTGAACTCATTATTGTCACAGAAACACTACACAGAAAACACAACACGAACACGATACACTTTCAAATCGATACACTCTTCGATTTTACAAAATCATCATGAAGCGTTTATTGTGTCCTTCATATCATTTTATTGCTATTGATTTCATATTATTTTTTAACCACTCTATCACATATTTTTAACTGATTGAAATTGAAATCACCTTTACTAATTTGGTTTTAATATTTTATTATTGATTGAGTTATGAATGAACTTTTAATAAGAATAAAATAAATAAATGTAAACGACATTTTACATATTCAAATTATTGTAAATTAAAAAGAAACCAGCTATTAGTTATAAATAAATTCATTATATTTACATGCGGAATGAACTGTAATTGGCGTTATTTGAAATTTTAATTATTAAAATATATATCTTAGGAATAACATTTTTAAAGTTTACTAAATCGATAAATGATTTCGATGACTCGATGCTGGATACATTCGGTATATCGATATTTTTGCGATATGCAACCTAACGCTGCACTAGCAATATGACGAGAAAGTTCCATGAAATGTTTGTAATAAGTTTTCATAGCTGACATTCAAATAATTTGTTTATAATGTTGTGCAATATACAACTTTGATATGACATAAGAATAAGCAGAAATGCAAGACATTTGCGAAAATATTCGTACAGCTATTGAACATGGACGTACTGATATAATTAGATCCCTTTTAGATGCATGTACGTGTCACAAATTTTACATTATATTTAAATTTTAAATATAATTGTCACATAATATTGTGCATAAAATATTTTTATTTAAAATAGAATAACAGAGTGAATAAAAATATATCGTGTAAAATAGATTATAATTCGTATATTGAAGCCTTTAAAGTACAATCATTCAAAATCTTTATATCACTTTTATGATAGGTGAGAATGGCAATGCAACTGAAGGTATAACAAAGGAAAAGATTCTAAATCAACCACTTCTAGAAGAAGGTACTTTCCTTTCGTATGCTTCAAAGGTAATCATATATATCATACATCATAAAAAAATAATTTGCGTAAGTTCATAAGGACTAAAATCTTTTTTAATCTGTTTATATCAAAATACAGGCAAATCAACCAGATATAGTACGGACATTGTTAAGCTGTGGTGCTAATCCAGCTGTCCAGAATACTAATGGACATAACGCTGTAGATGTTGCATCAAGTGACATAATACGTCGTACTTATATTGAAGAGTTATTAAGAGCAACTGCTGCATCTGAGTATGTGATCAATATTTTTATTATATAAATATATGATATATTAAAATAATTTTACACATAAAGATACAATTATTTAAAGGTTGGATAGGGTAGTACAATTATTAGATGCTGGATTAAATGTAAATTCATGGGATTCCCATGGCAGTAAAAACACTCCTTTACATTGGGCAGCTTGTTATGGAAATAAAGATATTGTCACATATTTAATTGGTACCGCTTTAAAAGTATTTATTTTGTGAAACTTATTTTTTATTTTGTAATTTAACACATACAATTTTTTTATAGATAGAGGGGCAGATGTAAATGCTGTTAATGGCTGTGGTGCTACACCATTACATGATGCAGTAAATCGTGGTGATGTTGCTATTTGTCAAGAACTATTACAAGCTGGTGCAAATCCCCTTGTACGAGCAACTAAAGGGTAAATAGGCAACATTGTATTTCTATAACATACACTTAAACATATTTTAAAGAATCGTGTTATAGAACTTTTGCAGGGAAGACTCCATATGATCTTAGCAGAGGAAAACAATCTTTGCACTGTTTTCTTCAAAGATTTCTATCAAACTTTGTATCGAACGACAGTGAAACTATGCATAGCCCAACTGCAACATTTACAGAGGGAAACTTCTGTCAAAAGAGCATCTCAAGTAACATGAGTCAACTTTCTATTGAATCTACCAAATCATTAGATCCAGTTTATGACTTGCCATTACGTGAATCAGGCAAAGAAAGCCCCACTAAAAGTACAGAAAAAGATGGAATTTATAGTTTACTTTGGCCACAACCAAAAACCATTGTTGAATTGAAAAATTTTTCTACATCTTTTATTGCTGGGAAAGAACTTTTTATATCTATAATACAGGTATACTTTTGATAGACAACTATAATACATATTATTTTATTCAGCTTTTTACACAATGTGTTGTTATATAGGGTAGTGAATCCATACACAGAATATTAGATGTTTGGGAAATTAGCAGAACTCATTTACTAGAATTAGGTTATGACGTTAAAATTGGTGAAGTACATCCTAGTTCTGGCAAATTATTGACTGATAATCGAATTGAATGTATAGTAAATAAAAATCTGTTTAATACACCTGAAGGATACCAATTGCATATTTCACAAAATACTATTAAAGTTGGTGCTGGAAGTTTAGCTGGTTTACATTATGCAGTTTGTACTTTTGTACAGATTTTGCGATTAAGTAAAAATCATAGTAAATCAGAAGCATGTGAAATCGAACCAGTTTTTATAAAAGATGAACCACGGTTTACTCATCGTGGTATACTGTTAGATATCTCACCGAGAGGACGAATACCTACATTAGAATACTTACTTCATATGATCGACTTATGGTCGTCCTTTAAAATATCTTACTTACATTTATACTCAAGACTTACACCAAATTGTGATTGGCAATTATGTTATTCAAAATCAGAAATGGTTACTCTGGATCGTTACTGCAGGTGTGTGTACAATTCTGTAACCTTATTTTTCTTATATTTTTATGTATATTTGACTTAAATATGATTTGTAAACAATTCTTATTTCAGAGATCGACATTTGGATTTAGTTCCAACTTTGGATGTTGATTCTAATGTAGGACAACATCATTTGTCACAAATGTGGCCTATATTCCAAGAATTATTAGCAGTATTTCCAAGTTTAAGTTATGTTCATGTTGGGCCTAGATTGGCTAATTTGCTTGTTCAAGCAGAGAACCTTGATTTGAATTTGTCAGTTAATGAAACTATAGAAACAGATATGTCAGAAGTATTTAAATCATATTCTTGTCTCCAAGAACTTTGGCATATCTTAGATTTAGGTCCAAATACAACTTTACTACTTTGTTCAAATGGCTTACATTCTAAAGCAGAATTTCATAACATACCCAGTAATATTATTCTTGTTGAATATGGATTTCAGGTAAATAAAATTATATGTGATTTAATAAATATAATATTGAAATTGAATTGAATTGAATTCGTTATTATAAGATACTATATTGTAGGCTGATTATGATTTTTCTGAATGGACAGAAGCATTTAGAACAGCAGGTGGTAATGTATTACCTAGTTCTGGAACAGCAAGTTATAATAGTTTAGCAGGATGTCCAGCATCAACATATGCAAATACAAAGAACGCAATAAAAGCTTCTCTTGAGCAGGACTCAGTGGGCATAGTTGTAGCTCATTGGTCTGGAAGTCATCATCTTACTCCTCATCCTTTTGCATGGATTGGATATTTAATAGCAGCAGGATTGGCATGGAACCCAGCTAGTGAATTAGATATAGGAATCAATGATAACTATGACATACCTGAAGTATTTGGATCAAGGTAATAAATATATTAAATTAAAAATAATATATAATTGCTGCATATTTATGTAGAAGTATTAAAAAGAGAAATTGTATATTTTACAGGCAGAAATGTATTACGAAATTATTAGATATTCATGTTTTTCAAGATTCTGAATATAAAATTGGTAATGCAATATTAGAATTAGGGCGTTTAGATACTTTAGTACTCACTTTAAGTAAGAATCAAGGAACAAAAGATCTACAACAAATCCCTGACAATCGAGGATCAACTTTGTACAGATTATTAACAGATCCGGATAATGTAAATTTAGAATACCTTTCGGCTGATTTATTTGCGGTAAGAACTACTATAAAATCTGGAGTACGTTAAAGACAAATGAATAATATTCTCGCTTTATTTAATAGAAAGTAACAAAACAAGTTAAACGTATTTCACATTCATTATATGAAGGAAATCTATCATCGAAATTTGCATCAATGGAATTACAAGAGCTCCAATTGACCGCTGATTTAATGTTAACAGCATGTAAAATTGGCAGAACATTGATTGGCGTTGGTGTTAATCCAAATAGTAATATGGGCCTTGCAGTGATTAATTTAGGTATATGTAACCTGCCTCCTACATTTAGAACTGATGTAGCAAACAAAATGCTGGCTCATATAGAACAGTATAAAGGTTCATGGTTACAAAGGCATTTACCTCAGGGCCTTCAAAGCTCTCTACTAGTCTTGACTAGTGCTTTACATAGGTTCGTGCCAGAAACATAATTTTTTGAGCTTTGAAAATATAAAAGACTATTCGTATAAGTATACAAAATGAATATCAGTTCCTGCTATACAAGACTGCAGGTATATACATGCTGTGCTAAAAGCAATTATATAAAGAGCTTATGAATGTTCCTTTATAAAAAAAATTTACTAGTATAGAATAGTGTAACATGACAGCATTCCATTTATTTCAAATACAATTTTAGTTGTTCTTTTCAATTGAACAATTCATATTACAGTGACATTTAATATTTATGTGAAAATAATTATACATATATTCAAGGGGACATTCTCAAGGTCTAGTAAGATATTTATGTAAGAAAATATTGTTTATGCCAATTTATAATATGAAAAGTAGAACTATTTTACTATTACTAGAATTATTTTTATTTAATATGACTGTATTTAGTAATTATGTATATGCTTCCAAGTCATTACATACAAATTGTACAAGATTTTTGTGGTAAGATTGGTATTACAAACCTATGCACGAAAGTATTTTAATACTAAGTGTTACTAAAACAAGGTAATTTTTGTACACTATGAATCCTTTGAATACGTATGAATGAATACGTAACAATTTACAGTAACATTTCTACTGTATTAAACAATACTTTAATTAGTATCCAATGTGAAATAATTCAAAAGCTTACAGTATTGTTAAGTTTTTCTTAAAACATTTTTATACTTATATGTTTGTAATATTAATTTGTGTTAATCAAATATAAAACATTCTAATATTTTTAAAAGTTGTTATACTATTAAATACATATGTAGAAGACGATTAAGATACCATAGATATTTTTAAAAGTGACATTTTTTTATGTGTAATATTCAAATAAACGATTATAATTGTTAAAATATTTAACATTGTAACAACTTAGAGATTTTTAAACACTTGCAATATTGAATGATAAAATATACTTTATGAATATAATAATTGAATGAATAAATATTATAAGATGCATAATTTAATAATAAATTCATTGCGCATTATTTAAACATTATTTTTACTGTGTTCGTTCCACCCACCCATTTCCAAATCCTGTTTACGTTGCATTTTATTTTCAAGAGCTTGAACTCTATAGAATTCATTGATTTCAAACTGATACTTGGGTGATGTAATCCCGAAAAAGCCCGCTAACCATTCACCTACACAATCACATCCTTCAAGTACTTTATTACCAATTGAAGTGGTTTGATACCATGCCCAAGGTAACCAATTCAGAGCTTTCTAGAAATTTTATTTTTTAATTTAGTATAAAATCCATTGAAATTAACTATTTATAAAATATAAATAAATACACAATTATATTTATAAACTATAAATAAAATATATATATATTATGTCGTATTATTCGACGTAATAGCAGTTTGGAATAAAACTTAACTGGATCTATTTGATTCACTGTGGCATTTACATGCGGTATATCTGTTTCGTCTTCAGAATATTCTTCTAAATCACCATCCGAAAAATGCAATACACGCTTTGGTCGTTTTAACGACTTCCGATCCTAGAATTGCTTTATATTTCAATAAAAATACAATTTTGACAAATGTATACTTTTATAATATAACATACTTGCGTGCCAGTATCAGTTTCATTTAAAATAACATCTGATAAATCACAAGTTTCATTCTTTCTCGGGTCCATAATTGATAAATTTAATTATTTACAAAATAACAAACTTATATTAAATTATTCATCATCTCTGACAGCTCACATCTGTAATCTGAGCTAAGCAAAACAATGGATAGCTTGTTACTCATTCTCATATGAGTCATACAGTCACATCAATGCACTGACAAAACATAGTATAGATCAGACATCTTACGGAATTTTGTATCACATATTCTGAAATACCGACCATTTAAGATTTAAGTTAATTAAGAAAACCGAAGTTTCGTCATTGATAAATAATAGAACGGACATGACACGTTATGGAACTTCGTCCACAAATATTCAATACATCAACACTCAATGCATTTTTGTGTTATGCATGTAATACCGTAATACGGAGCTCTGGTACTCCTTTATCATTTCAATGTCAGTCCCGACATTACCGATTCTGTACAGAAACATTTGTTTTTGGAAATGATAGATATTTCAAAATATGTTAACGAGAAGTCCCATAAAATGCCAGATCTATTTTGAATTTCGTTTCTGGTTCAATATACGTAAATTTTCATTCAAATTACAGAGGGCGTAAAAATCATCGATTTTTGGCGAAGTCGGTATTTTAGCATCAAAAATCTCTATTGCATCTACATCATTTCTTGTCTGTGGAAAACACATGATCCTTGATTTTATTCGATAAAAAACAATGACATATCCTTTGGTATGGATAGAGGGGGGGATGAATATTGTAACATGAAACGTACATTATTTATATGAAATAATAACGTTCGAATTGTATTGATAAGGCTAGTAGCATAATTGGTTACGTTTGTAGCTCAGTACTATAAGGAATGTTGGTTCAGGTTTGAGGTTTGCGCTTGGTCACCGTGGTGACGGTTCCTCGATACTTGATGGTGACACTTTCTTCTTTTCCTTAGCTTGCATTAACTACATCTTCCGTTCATATTGTTTAAGTGATTTCTATTAATAAATTTGTGATGGCACGGACGCTTGTTTGTATACAGTATTTTCTCATCGGTGGTGCTATCATCATTGGTGTAAGTGTAAATTTGCTACCCTGACTTTAAACGGTTTGTGTTTACGCGCGATGCTTCACGAGTTAATGCTATCTTAAAGAAAATTTGTTTTATTTAAGTTCTCAGATACGAATCAAATGATATTACCTTTTCTCAATTTTGTTTTTCAACATTCTATTATTAAGTGTTTAGCAGTTGGTGACTAGTTTCAGATTTGTCGTGGAATTGGATATCCGCCAACTGACTATGCTATTCCCCCGTCATTCTTTTGGACGTTTTAACTTTTATGCTACGAATTTTGATTGTAGTCGAATGTCGCTGCTACGTTTACTGCGAGATTCGAATTTAATTCATGTGCAGCTGAAATTATTCTTCTTTACTGTAAGGATTAAAAAGGATTGAAAATTAAAGAATTTTATTATAAATTTTGAATTAAAATGTCTTAAAAATAGTTGAAAAAATGAATTATCTAGCATAAAGATTGTTTCGACTTCTGAATTATTGTTTCTTTTTTTCATTTAAATCATTAAACTTTGATCAATATTGAATGTCTTTTTCAAATCAATATAATTGTAACCGTTTATGTTACTATCTATTAATTAATAAATAGGAATAAAATAAGAAAAAAGAATGCTTTCTTTTGTTAAAATTGTTGGAGTTAACGTAACTAAATTTTTTATATAGAGTCGCATAAGTTTTTGATATCTAATAGATAAGCTTTGTTTGTTTTTGATATCAATATCGCGTATGCACAGAAAAATAATCGCATTATCGATAGCTTAAACCCTTCGTACTAGTGCTTCCGTATATTTGAATGCAATTTGTGCAATAGAACATTATTATATATACTCAAAGAAATTAATTCTTTATCAAATTTAATTAAAAATATTTATAACATTGGTTTTAATATTGTGTTGTACTTATAGACAAACAACACAATGATCTATAGTTGTCAACAACTGAAATTGAAATGTAGGTAGAGTGATAGTGCTAAAGTATGTCAAGACCGATTTGTTCACGAAAGAAGGGAGTATTATTGAAAATGTTTTTCGGTAACGGAATCGATCTTTAATATCGATGTCAAAATCAAAATTCATAATTTGCGAGAAATGTTACTTCATAGAAACTTAAAATGTCTTATCATCCAATCTCTTTCGAAACCTTCATTCTCACTTATTACAAGCAACATCAAGATTAGATATAATTAATCACCGTTTATCACAGATGTTAAAGTATGTTATCACCGTAGAATTTATTGTGTTACACCATAAATGATAAAAATTTTTCTTTTTATTGTCCATAGGTGTGTGGTATCATAGAAAGTGTTTGCGCTGGATATTTCATATACCAGTTGTATGAATATTCATCCCTCACGCCTAGCAATGTATGTGGTTCAGCGATAGCATTGCTCGTGATGGGTTCGATAACGTGTTTGATAGCTTGGTGCGCTTGGCAATTCCTAGATTTCACAAATAGGGGCCAAGTTATAATTGTAAGGAACCTTAGATTATTATTTATTTCAATTATTAATTAAGAGTGCTTGTAAATACTTTTTTTTTAACAATAACGAATTTTACTTAGAAGTATATATCGCTTTCTGTTCTTCTATAAGATTTCCTTCCTTATCCATTTTCGATAAAGAAACATACAATTTTTCATTTAGTTTTCTGTACTGCTTATAATTGTTACAATTGTTAACACGAGCGCTGGGATTTGGGCCCTTGTTAGACATGAACAAGTGGATTTGTTGCCAATAGCGCATGTCGAACATGTATTTGAGCTTGCTATAACGGACGATAAGTCTCGCTGGGATCGTATGCATTCAAAGGTACACTTAATTACAGATAATATATAATTCATTTGAATATATATCGCATATCATATTCAAGTTAAATACTTACATATTTTTACTTTCTTAGTTACATTGTTGTGGAATAAACGGACCAGCCGATTATCGTAGTCAAAATGCAGTTCCTTGGTCTTGTTGCGATACGTCTTCACTTGCAAATTCTAATGATCATAAAGGCATTTGTACTACCATGTATGCACATGGTTGCCAGCATACAGTATTAAATCGTACTAGATCGATTCTTCTTCATACTTTTTTGCTTGCACTGTGCTCAGTATTATTACAGGTAATGAGATCTGTTAATCAGTTAACCACTACAGATAGAATCGGAAGTGTGATTGTATTGCTATTTTTAGGTCTGCTTCATAACGTGCATGTCATGTTACGTAAAAGCATGCCGAGAAAGGATGGAAAGAAGAAAGGACATGATGGTCGTCTCTCAGTCATTCAAGCGAGCGTCCAAAGATTTCGGAACAGGCGATAATCTTCTGAATCATCAGTCAAAATATTCAAAAACAGTGTCTGATGCATGATAACTGGAATTTTTATTCTCTCCAGAAGGAATATTTATATTCCGATACTTACTGTTTATGTCTGTATTCAATTACATAAGTACTTTCATTTCACCTAACCCCAATCATTGTAGTATTTTATAGAAATCGTGTGCCGTACTTTGATATCTTTTTTTAGCGTGTTCCTTTACTTAAAGTGTCGTTTATTTTGAATATGTTAAATACATAATTCTCCAATATTAACATAAATATCATGTACATTACATGGTGTAACGAAACTATTCATGCCAAAATATTGTGCCATTTTACAAAATGTACCAAATAAGAAGTTCCTTAGCTGAAAGACATTTTACAATCGAATATAAAAAAATAAGCAAATTATCATTAACAAAGAATCAAGTATTGTTATTAAACATTATTAATATATTAATGCGAGAAAATCAATCTTTTATTATAAGATTTATCCTTATACCAAGAATGTCTACACTTTGATTGAATGATTTACACTTTGATTAAAAATTAGTGCACTTTTAATACGAACGAAATAAAAATAACTGTTTGTAAATAACTGTAAGTAAATCAAACCCAATGTATGATGTATATATAAAATTAAATAACAAATCTTTAAGTTTCGATAAGTTTCGAGCACGGAAATCTGCTACTAAAAGTTTCTTAGACCGGATGTTGAAGTGTTTTCAAGAAGTTTAAAATTGTTCGTTAAAGATTTCAATAAACCCTTCGGTAAATTTCATATTCTACGATTCATTTTTTCTATATTACTCGCGTTATCAAAATCAACGATAAGTTCATACAAGAGCTTTTTTAATCTTTCTAGATAAAACAGGTACGGCGCTATTATGCTTCATAACTGAAACGCGTTTCGCTTAGCGTCAGTAGCGTCAGTTGAACGCGAGACGTCAGTGTTATAAGTGTTGTCCGTTCTTGTTCGTGCCGTTCTTTAACCTAACCTGTTGAGCATCTTTCTGCGCGTCTTCCGAATCACTTCTGGTATTTTAACGGATTTATTTTCTCGAAACAGAAGTTTCTGGAAAGAAAAAAGCTACGAAGATGGGCTGCGGAATAGGAATGATAAAATACCTGCTTTTCATATTTAATTTCATCTTTGCGGTTAGTATATATTAGTATTAATCTAACACATTTCCATGATTTTTCCTATTTGCCCATGGCGTAATATTCGATTTATATCTTATAATTTTCCAATGTGTTCTCGTTTAACGATTTATCATTTAAAAATGTGTTAAATGATAAATGAAATGAAAAAAGAATCGAATGCTGTGTTTACGAAATGAATGTTTAAGCGTGTAATAATGTTACTGTTTTTCTAGTATTATTCGAAGACATGTTGGTAATTTACTAAAGAGCATACTGTAGCCTGTCGTTTCACTATGTGGTACGAATAGTTTTTACGCCGTATTTGATTTCTAACTGATCATCAATGCTATTTTTGAATACTGATTATTAAACAACCCCCTTTTTTAAACTTTATTGTTCTTTTATGACTTTTTATTAATCGCGTAAAAGGAGCTTAGTAATCGAGAAATTTGGTTTTATTCAACAATTTTGATTTTAATAGTTTCATTAACGTGTTCTTATTCAAGAACTAAAAAATAATGATTTTTCTTTCGCTATCATAGTGTTATTAATTATGGTTATTCGCGTATCAATAACAATACATTATGGATATCTTGCAATAAATTTAACGCTTTCTTCGACGACATTATTGCGCCAATCAACTGTGAAATTTGATATTTCCTTAATATTAATCATTATACGGTACTTGAAGTATCAACAGAGATAACAACGAAGAGTGGGTTAAATACTGAGTCAGAGAGAGTTTTACACGGTTGTTTAAACATACGACAATGTAAATGACAAGCCATGAGTCATGAGTCATACGATAAGAAAAACCCGTTGTGGTTGAAAAGTATCAAGCCTCTCGGGAACTATCAACGCTGGGCGATGTTTAGTAAACTATACAAAACAAGTTTTTTTCTTTACTCAAATATATTTCAGTGATAGATATCAATCTAGATAATTTATTCTACATTTCGCATTCTTTTGAATTCAATCTTTTCAAACTATGAATAATAATAACATCGAATTAGAATGTAGGATAAATTTAAACGCGTATTATAATATCGTTACATGTTTGTAAATATGTATAGGTATAAATAACATTGCGCAATTCGACAAAATATTACCAACAACTGGGGATATCATGTGTTTCGAATGGCGTTAAGAAAGGGGACAAAGTGTATATTCTTTTCGATTATATATTAAATAATCGATGTAACGATCCAAGTTGTATTAGAACTGTAGTGTACTTTTGACTTTATAAAGTTTGCTTAGATAGAGTAGTTGAAGTAGAACATCTATGTCTCAACCTCAATAATTTTTTCTGTAACTTAATCTCAAGATAAAAATTTAGTCTTTAAATCGATACTGATTAAAAAGTAAAATTCCATAATATGTTTAGTAATCTAAAACATAATTTTTTCTTGGCAAATTATTAGCGGAGACGATGTATAAACTGCATGATTGTAAAATCATTCTGTACTCGCATTGTTCTTTCCTTATCGAGATTCTACGTATTCATGCCTTAAAGTTACGTTGCTGATCTCTCGCAAGCACGTTTTCCTCTCTTCGTCTTTTTTAATAATAGTAACGTTGTATATGATGTTAAGAAATTGCATTCTCTTACAAGTGACGTAAGCGGGAATCATTGGTTGCCAGGGAATCCCGAATGATGAGTGTATGTGCATTGGTGGACGAGAAACAGAGATAGAATGAAGAGACTTTTTCTTACGTATTTTAGTAGACGCACTAACCGTAGGTGTTTTTAGTGCTCGTTCCACATTCGTTTCGTTAGATCTGTATGCGTATCGCCTCGATCGTCCTTGGTACGTTACGTGCGTTTCTCTTCTGTTTCCATCGTGTCGTTTAATTTTTCGTCATCAAAATCGAGTGGTGAAAAGATCAAGATGAGTTGCATCTCGGATTGTATTAAATATTTGCTTTTTATTTTCAATTTTATCTTTTTGGTAAGTAAACTTCGAAGCTGACAATTTCTACAAGATCACGATTCAAAAATCTTTAAACTGTTTTACCTACCGAATGTCCGGATTATATAGATGGCTATATAGATGGCTCTTCTTTCTTAAATTTGGGAAAGGATAGTTTATAGTGAAAGAGAATAAGGTACAAAAAAGAGTTTTAAATATTTCTTAGGGAATCCATCGAGACTAGGTTTAGTCGTCAACTGGTTTTCTATTTGTGAAACAGAGCAAGAGAAAAACAGTAAATGGGGTTGGAATTTTGGGGTTGTAGAAATAAGAAAGCACGTTTTGATGTTTAACTGCCACGATAAAGTTGGGGTATTAGATCACAGCAGTTTGCATGTTTTACAATGGAATTGCATCATTTCTCCAGAGAAACTCCCCTCCAGTCAGAGGAGAACTGGATGTAATTCTATTCTAAATTGTCCGTTTTAGTCAAGGTTCGGTTGAACTGTAGTATACTTTGACATTTTATAGATCGTTACGAACGCACCTTTATGTTTCGTTTCTAAACTATATTATATTATCTATGTAACTGGAACATGTATTTTACATATGTTACATATATTTTACATTAATATTTTATAATATTGAGTGAATTGAGAGTTCATATAGTAATTCATAGTTAAAAATACAAATTACGTATAATGAGATGTGTTTATGTAAGCACGCTTTATGACTAATAGGAATCGTTGCAAAGTGAAATATTCTACGTATGTTTCTAGGTATTTCTACGTTAATTAAAGGAATCGTTTCTTGTATTGTGCGTTGTGTCATTAAGAACTCATGCATAGGTGGAGTCTTAGAGTACGCTAGTGCGAAATAAAGTCCCTATCACAATGTAAATTCAGCGTCATGTTGTATTTGTTCGTGATTATGGGCATGTTCTGAGATATCTCGCAATTTATATATATGACGCCAGTTTCCAGGAAGTCTAATCGTGCTAATTAATATTAGCACTGTATTAGTAACATTAAAATAAAAATATTATACCTGAATATTACGCTTTATCTATTTAACAATATCGTTTATTTCTCTAAAAGTAATATTCTGTCGTATGTCACGATAAATGTCAAAAAACAATTTTAAACAATATTGAATTCTTTAAATTGTTTGTTTCTACATACATAGCACAGCTTCCTAGTAAAGTGTCATAAGCTCTTTGATAGTCTGTGTATTTTGGTAAGGAAGTTGTGTATAGTGAATAAGTTAGATGAATCGAAGGCATTTTCTTGATTTTCTTGTATATATATCAACATTTGGAAGAAAATGGTTCAATCAGAAAAATACTTCCACCATATAACCGTATTCATCATTGAAATCAAATTTTGCTTTTCTTCTAACCATTTTACGTATAATGATACAATAGATAGTCTTTTTTTACTCACAGTCTTTTGTATCAGATTTTTTACGTAACGTAGTAATTTTCGAGCGTACCACGAGGTACTGTGTAATCAGTAGGTACTGGTTACATCACGTACGAAACGTAATCATGCAATCGGTAGTGCATTTTCTTCTTTGTCTTTTATGTCCATTTTCTGTCTCCATATTTATGTCTTTCTTGTCCATTATGAAAAAGTACTATATTGCAAGCACGTCTAACGTCGAATAAACGAAGATTAAATTGTCCACTGTATGATTTCTATATTGTAGATAAAATTTTGGCACAGAAACCTATACATAATTGGCACGTAGAACTGAATGAGATTCTGAAGCTGCCTTAATAGCTTGACGAATGAGATAATATTTAAGTATTAGCATTTTTTAATTCATTCTTTAATCAGGAATTACTTTTCGTTAAATCTTTAACGTTTTACATTCAATTTACATTGATTTTAATTCGTTATGTAGACGAATAAAACGAATCAATCAGACTGATCGTTTCACTGAAATAACTTGAGCTGGATTCTTTGTATGCCAAACAATCGATATATACAATTTATCTATTTAGAATACCGCTGATAACTCTGTTTCCTTAACCAGGCAATTAATCCAACACGAATAAAAAAAGGTTGCCTGACACGTTGTTCAGCAAGTGTAATCTGTCCAAGATAAACTTAAATCTCATTCTGTATTCTGTGAAACGATATACATTACACATACTAACGCATGGCATACTCCAGATGTTTTACCAGTTCTCTACACGATCAATATTTCATACGAAGGAGCAATGAAAAAAGGAAATATTCACGATAAATTAATTGATCTACACATCAAGGTTGCGCTATTTATTTTATCTAGTTATTTAATATATCATTAGTATATAAACTTTAAAATCATGATCTATATTAGATAGATATATACAATAATATATATAGATATATACAAATAATTAAATTTTATATTGCTGATTTACTTGAGGGATCGAATTGTGTAAAAAGGAATCATGGTAACGAGCTAAGATATAAAAGCGTACATGAACATGGTTTTTGTAATTTTTTAATACATTCTCAGAACGCGGTGGTTCGATTTTTGTAGCATTTCACAAAGATAAGTATCGCCGGAACAGGGAAGTACACAATTTTACTCATTCTAAGAATAGAGATAAACATCGAGTCAATGGTGAAATAACCGGTTCCCTTTGCTTTTCATCATCTTTCATACATTTCGACGACTGTTCGCGTTTTATTGTAGTTTTGTTATCACGAACTTGAAATTGTATGTACGTCAGGAACCTTGTCGTGGAAACGTGGTTGAGTCATCTGCGTTTCAGTATATTTCGACTATTTTACGCGCAGATACTACAAACGTAGCTACGCATGCGAGATTTTTCAAACAGAGAAAAGAAAAAAAGAAAAGACGTTGCTCGTTCGGCAGCGTTTCTTTTGTGTCGCGATGGAACACTTCTCAAGGCTTCGCTGTTTCTCAAGCTGAGAACAGGTTTGTTTTATTACCGTTCTAGAAAACTAGCAAGATGGTTGATTTTTCTGAAATCGAAACGATTTCCATTACGTGACACGGCTGAAAATATATATTTTTTCTTCGTTTTCGTTTTAACTTATACTTTGTGGCATTGCATGTTTAAAAGAACAAATAGACGATAGAACGATGCAACTTTATATGGTCGATCGACAGCAGTGACGTGAAACTATCAATGCGCGTATAGTAGTTTTAACTGCAAGCATTAAGCTTAGCGGCTAAATTGATTTATGTACCAATAAACGAATCATTAGTGGCGTTAGAATATTTTTTTCTATTCGAAAATGTGAAATGTATTAACATATATGAATAATATTTTCTGTTTAAAATATCGATCTTTCCGAATTTCTAAACTGTCTCTCTCAATTATTTGATAATATATTATGATTTGTTGTTAACTTTCTTACGTAAAATAACATTATTATTAAAAAAAATAGCTTACATATGGTACTCCATTCAGTTTCATGGTTTTTCATTAAGTCGTTGATTACGATCTCAAGATAAACTCTGCGTTATGGAATATCGATTATATTCCTGTTGATTTCTTGGAAGACGTATTATTTATAAAATTGCCCATAATTATTTTTCGGACATTTCAAGGTACAAACTACTTTTACACGATTTTCATTTAGAAAGTTGCGGACGTAAGAGGCAGACCTTGGCTCTTCATTCAGAAAGAATCTTTGTTCAGGCAGAGGTATAAATGAATACGAGAAACAAGCTCCAAGTTAGAAGAACGTACAGTTCAGACAAAGTCAATTCGAAACTTATTTCCAGCGACAGAGACGTATGTATGTTGTTTTAGAGGAAGTTAGTACCGAGATATATGTTGAATAGGATGATGTCATCTAGTTTGAACGATCAAGTATACAGCCTCTGCGTTCTCTATTCTCTGACTATTTGCGTTTATCACGTCTGGAATTATCGTGTCAGATTAAACCAGCTTGATATGACTTCAAAAATTCTTAACTCTTAATTGCTACAGTGAGAGACATCTTAGACGTTACAATTGTCGTGATAATTCTCTTTCTAAATCGAGGTTTCGATCATCTTCGTCATCGTGGACTCGTAGAAAAATGTCTATTTAAGTAAAAATATCGAAAAATGCGATTAATTTTATGAATATAGAATCAAGTAACGATATATTTTAATTGCAATTTAACAATTTACGTGTCTTTTTTTCTGGTCAAAGGTAGTGTGATAATAATTAGGAATTCAATCGTAGGAAATACGTAAACAGCTTGTAAATATATTGGCGTTTCATCGTCGAGAGTAACAGAGAAAAGTACAGTGTAATAATCTCTGAATAATGTATGCATTGAATAACGTGTCGTTGCGCTTTTTTTTAATTGGAATTTATCCTCGATAAAAAACATCACGCCACCCAGAATCAGTCTTGAATTCCCATCAGCTCTTCCGTTTCAGGCATTGATCATTTAAAAAAACTGTGCATCGAACCTCAAATTGTTCTCGATTCTTTAAAATCTACCGTAGAAACTTGTATAATAAGAATCATAATAATAATAACAACTTGAGAATAACTACTCCAAGTAGATCGAAGTGTAGAGTCCCCTAACTCGAGGGAGCTATAGCCGAAGAATTATAAACAGATTTCAAATGATAAATTCAGGTCGTGGACTAAAAATTGCGTGACAGACATTCGCACATGTCTGACTCTCAGCATCGATTACAATAGTTTCAAACGTACGCGAGACACAGAGGAAATATATTATAAAGTGTCAAGGATACAAACGGCTTATTTACGTATTGGTATGCAACTGGTTTTACTCAAGCGAAGAACAACCATCGATCTGTTTGTTCACGTGAAATGTAATTTAACTTCTATAACCAGAATCTCACCTATTTCTAAAAAAAGAAAGTTACACGCTACGTTAGAATCTCTTTCTTTAATTCGATATGTGAAAATGAATTGTTTTGATGGCGAGCACAATGACGTAGGAAATATTTCGGATCGTTCATAAACACGACAACAATTTTTCGTCTGTTCATCTTGACAAATTCAATATCGTGAATCTTTAATTCTATTCGATTTTGCGTGATCTCGAGTGACTCCTAACCGATTTTATATGAATTAAAAATTAATGAATTATTATGAATTAAATATAATTAGACGTTGCCGAAGTAGTCCTCGAGATTCCTCTTTTCTTTTTTTTTTCATTTCAATATTTTAAGAAGTTGTTTATTTGATCTCGACGCCACGATCAATATTTGTGCGCATCTAATCTAAACGAAACTTTGAGCAATCGCAATTTCACTGAAACGTTTATGGATCTATTTCCTACTTTAATCAAATGATTGCATTTCATAGCAATATCTTATCATTGATTGCTTAATATTCACGATTGTTTACATCTTACAGTAGTGTTTATTATTATATTTTTGATCGGTAGTTAAAATGCTACGAAAGATTTGATATTATCTGTAAAATCGAAAAAAATTAATAACTCCGTTTTATCAATCGCATTATATTTTTTTACAATTTCTAAAACGTTAATTTTAGAAAACTTTCCTATGATAACATGGTTTCATGGAAGAGTATCGATTATCAAGTTAGTTATCCGATTAAAAGATTATATCAAACAAAATGTATATTTCGATATAATCATAAGAATAACGATATTCAGGATCGTATTACTTAGAATCTTATTACTTACATTGTATTAATTAGAAAGACTTGCGTATATTACGTTTGTAGATTTTTCTTGTCTCTTGTCTAAAAAGCGTTTGAAATATCGAGCAGATAGTATCATTATTGATTTTGTTTTATCAGTGAGACACTTGGTATTAACAAGAAAATTCTTTGATATAATAGATACTGTGTTTGGCTGTTAAACATTGCAAGAAATAAAAATGAAATTTCGATTCAATTTGAATCATCGTGGATTCTGGTAAATTTGCAAGGAACATGGAGTGCAGATAATTTATATTACAGAAAGGCAACGATGACTGAAAATTTTATCGACGAAAAAGTCCGTGGACATTACCATAGGAATTTTTAACAATTCTTTTTTCTTGTCCAACGATATTTATTATCTTCTTTTTTCGTTGCTCGTTCTTTTCTTGCAAGTTATACGATTTATCGTGTATCTTATTGAAAAGATCCTGATTTGCTGGAGGTCTATTGTCAGTATGCTTTGTTGAAAGTCCGTTCAACTACCACCTGGCTCGCACCTGGAACATGACCTAAATTCATCTACGGACGGTTGCAATCGTAGTGTACCGTCTACAGAATGTTCAATGCCAACCGGTTAATATTGTGTAATATGATGTAATAAGTTGCTGTCTTAACCTTCAGTCGGTACATATATTTAGAAACCCGACGATCCAATCGATTAAAAACGATACAAAAATCAATTTAAAATGAAGCAATCGAAAAAATATGATTAAATAATCCTTCAGTTGATATTTTTTGTAAATTTTATATTTCGTATTGTATTTACTCAAACTGAATTTTTGTTCATCCTTGAAATTTTTACGTGTTGCAGATATGTGGATTGGCTATTTTAACTCTTGGCGTTATTGTACATCTGCAAGTGTCAGGAATAACCGATCACATTGATACCAATCTTATATTCCCATCGATAACGTTGATCGTTATCGGCAGCGTAATCTTCGTAATATCATTTTTCGGATGCTGTGGAGCCATCCGGGAGAGTCATTGCATGACAATTACCGTAAGTATATCGATCATATTTATCGATTGAAATTCCACTTAACATTTTATTATAAAGAAATTACTTAATAAGATACAAATTATTTCCCGTTTTTAGTTTGCATCGTTCCTTCTGTTCATTTTGATCGTGCAAGTGGCAGTTGCTGTTTATGCGTTTGTCGTTGTTAAAAACAGCGATCACCAGGTTAATATCACAGAGAACTACGAGAAGATATTCAATAAATACACTATGGAAAGTGAAAGCAGAAAAATGATTGATTTGGTGCAGAGTGGCGTAAGTAATTTTACCGTCGTTAAATGAAAGAAAGTATTCGTTTTTTGTAAAATATTCTTCTTACCGAAAAACATCCTATCCAAAAACGTCATGATATATCAAATTCGGATTGGTTTTGTACAGTTGCATTGCTGTGGAGTCTATTCTTCGAAAGATTTCGCTCGTCTTAACATCCAAATTCCGCCAAGTTGTTGTGGCTTAAAGGAAGAGCAAACCTGTCCTCCAAAAGATGTGTATGAGGTAGGCTGTGTGTCAGAACTAAAGCAAGCGATTTCGAACGCTGGAACTATACTTGGCAGCTTAGCTATTGCTATTGCTGGTGTTGAGGTAAGTTTTTTTTTATCACTGTATTCAGTAATTAGTGAACCGTATTTGTGCCGATTTTCACGATATTTTATAATTTCTTCTGTGTTTTATGTATATGTACAACATAAAGTATAGCGTACTATAAGAAAATATAGCAGAAATATGTAAAATTTGCATATAAATTATGTATATCATGTTTCAGTTGATCGGAATCATATTCGCACTTTGCTTGGCAAATTCTATAAGGAACGCTGAACGCAGGGGCTACAGAGTGTAAGAGTTCAAAGATGATTGAGAGAAATATATATTAAAAACGAAAAGTAATATAATTGATAACACTACCATTAATAATTTGATCTTAAGCGACAGAAGAAGTGCAGTTATTCTATGAAAACAAATTTAGATATTTTTTTGAATGGTAGATCAATGTAAACGAAGACGGGAAAAGTGCCTGTTTTTCTAAGTTGAAGCACAATTTTTGTTTAAATTTTGACTTTGGTATGTAATATGAAATGTATAAACATGTTATTTAATATATTTTTAATTTTGATACATTTCTGTTAAATTGGATATATTTTTTTTATGTACGACAAATAAAATAATTGTAATAATAATAACCTGTCATTAATAATAATAATTGGTGCAAAACGTTCCTAGAGATTCGATACTTCATATATTTCATGCCTATTCTTGTTATATAACTTTTGTATTACATATATGTATATGTAACATAATATATTTTGCACACAATTAGCAAAAATTGTTATTGATGCATCAGAATATCAGATCATTTTTTATAATATAAAATTAAAGATCACGGAATATTCTAGTAAAACAATAAGTTAAGTCACAATGCATATGTAGTACTGCGACTATCATAGGAAAGTATTTTTATAATAATATTTAAAAAAATACATAAGTATTACACAATGCTTTCAGATGCTTTTATAAAATACTGTTTATATTGTTACTTGTACAGCACACATTCATTATATTTTTCAGAGGATGTCGAAATATATATTGTTTCTTGTAATAAAATTTATTTTATCCGAGTTTTTAAGATAATTAACATATTTTTTGTCTCTCTAAAAGAAATTACTCGTACGTTTAATGAAACTTTATCATAGATTATCATACTTTTAATTTATGCATTAGTATTTAACTAATACAGCTATTTACATGCAAATAAAACGTTCACATAATTAAATTATTTTTATTATTTATTGAAATATTTGTCTATCTTAATGGACAATATGATCAAGTGGACTGATAATATTTATATGTATATCAATAATATTTTTATAGGAACGGTTTTCTAGATTGAACATCGAATATGCGCCTTTACATTCGTTATATTGTCGTTATTTATTAAATTCAAGAGAGGATAACTTACATCTGTTGTGCTATAATACATACTATTTACAATGTCCCAATCACTAGTTTATATCTATCGATGGATTTTCTTTCTGTCAATTGGGATAGAGGATCAGTGCTTTAATCATCGCATTTTCGATATAATGCATCTCACACGTACCTTACAACTATCATTAAACGATTACTTTGAGACTGCAGGATATAAGTTGTTTTCGTTTGGAACTTCTTCGTTGTAGTTATTAAATATTAAAATTAGCGATGCGGTAAAGTTTTATTTATAACCATTAGATATAAACAATAATAACATACTGGATTTCAATATAATATGTATGTATAATATTTTTTATCTCTTTTAACATATACATAAATGATGAATTGATTATTCTAGTCTCATACACATTGTATATATGGTAATAAGAAATTGTGTGTAAAAAATGGATTAATGGAAAGTACAACTCTATATTCGCACAGTCTCCATTTCAATATTGAAAATATTCACCGTGTTTAATACATATACATATATATATATATATATAAAATTATATAATTTAATATATATATAAAATTACATAATTTAATATATATATATATCTACGTGTAAAATATTTCAATTTCTATCGACTTGATACCTTAAACATTATATGAACTATATTATTTCTAGTAATTTGACCAAACGCAAGTTAACCATTTATCTCGAACGTTATGTGTTCTTGAAGTAGTGTGAATTATCTTGTACAAATTATGACGAAATTATCTACTTGGTACGGCGTTTTGATCATAGCGTTACTATTTTTCTGTTGCGAGTTTTTTTTTACTTATGTAATTTCTATCATCTAGGTATGACTTATTTGCTGAACGTATGTTAAATATATCCGTTTGAATTTGAACTTCTTCTATCTTATCTTACAGATCATAAGTAATACATTCAATATATTTTCGTTGAAGACGGAACAAAAGGTTATATCCACTCGTAGCGTACATATAACACGTGTCACATACCAACAACAGGATATTATAGTATGTCCTCAACGTTTATTGATGATCGACGAAGAAGAGTACAAATTCATATTCATACAAAATCGTCGAGTATTCTTAATCTAAATTTTTCTAAGCTCAATTTTGGGAAGATTATACGCGATATCGCATTCTCTAAATTATATGTTTTCGTTTGAAAAATGTAGAAACAGTTATTCTATCTAAATATTTTAAAGATACGTTTCAATCGTGATTTGTTGTAATCGACTTCTGAACCTTTAAAATCTATTATGAAACGTACGTTAAAAGTGTAAATTAAATTTCATGTGCGTAAGAAGTAGATTTTGTTAAGATCACCTGATATTTTATGATCCTGTCAAACAAGATCATCAATGGAAGTACTATTTGAAATATGTATTCAAGCGTACAGTAAACTATAATCATAGTTCCAGTCTATGATATTTTTTTCATGATAGTTCATATGCACTGTACATATTACACTAATAGTGTTTTTTTGTATATATGTATAGACCACCTCTTAGATAATGTTATCCATACTTTAATGTTTATGCATATATAATAATTAAGGAGTCTACTTCCATCTTGTGAGCAAGAGCATACTTCAAGTATGATAAATTGTTCTAAGACTTTTTATGTACATGAAAAAAAAAGATAAGAGGAAATTCATCCAATGTTTTGTTCAAAGGAAGTTTTCAAACAAAAAAATGAGCATTAAATCTAGAAATTATATGCCTAAGTTTTCATCATGAAGTCGAACAATATTTTTTATATTGTGATTATCTCAATAATAATATACCATGGTATTCAAGATGCAAGTAGATAATGAATAATTGTTCTTATTTATAAGAAAATCAATATCCTATTTACAGACTTGAATATTTACGAATGTGACAACAAGTAAGCAAGTCATTAGACACCAAAGAAAGATGTACATCTTGAGAATCGCTATGATAAATAGGCAAACAATATAATAATACCTACGTTTAGTGGGTTTTATTTCGTTAATTTATTTAATAATTAATTTTGTGCAGAAATATTCGTGTTTATCCAAAAAGGAGATACGATTCAAAGTAATAAGAGAGTACAACAAAAAATTCTCTATATTATCGAATTTTCTCTATATTTTATATGTTATGCTATGAAAAAATTTATGTCGAAGATTTTTGGGCTGATTTAACAAAAATAAATAGATATCGTCGCAATAACACTATACTGACCCTTAGCAAAACACCCGTAGAATATATTCGTACAAGAAAAGCAACTTGTACATTTCCATCGAAATTATATGCAAATTACTCGCTGTATGTTTAGAGAAGTATACACGCGACTTAACAAGAGTAATAATGATAATAATAATAAAAAAGAAATCAATGTACCCTTCAAGATGTTATAATACAATTTGTCTTCGTAGATTTCAGTTTCATGTACTTATGTACTTTTGATACAGCATCGAAGCTTAACACCGGCGCAGCATAAGTTCACCGTACTGTAACAGAGCATACGCGCTTGACCTACAATTACAATAGGATATTTTTCCTACCCTTACAAGAATTCTTACATCGCGTCAACGTGTAATTTTACGATAGACTTGTACGTCGAAGCTGATCCTAAAGAGGAGAAAGCTTCATGATGTCGCTACGAAGCTCTGTAGGTGGTGTATCATCCAAATCGATGAGACTAGCGTTCGAGCCTGTCGAGGAAGGCGCCACGATCTCGTCGAGGAAGTCAAACGAGGCCACAGCTTCGCGCTCCTTGTCTCCGTATCGCACGAAGAAATCGTCACCTCGTCCGATGATCGACGGCCTCGATGAACCCCAGGTTGACGGCAGTCGCAGCACACGGTGTGCCTGGGCCGCCGATGCTGAGAAACCAAGCGCAGCGGGTCAACATGCCTCAGACCTCACTTGATCTCTTTTCTCTTTCTTCCTATACCGGCTCTAGCAGACACAGAGTAGCTCGGCTTAGCACTCTTACACGTATCACGTTCCTCTCTCTTTCTCTCCCTCACTCTCCTTTATCATAACGTATCTGTCCATTTTTTTTCTCTGTCTTCCATTGCCACGTGATCGTTAGTTGATCTCTCTCATGAATGGGTACTTTCGTATGGAGAGTTTTTAAATATTGGCAAGTGCTCGATCTTCCATGTACGATTTCATTTCGTGACAGCCAAACAGCACAGTTGCAGATATATTTCGTAAGATTTATTTACGTAGAGATAACTTTGGAAGTACTGCTATGTAACGTTGATATGTTTAAAAAGAAAGTGATACTCTTTCGTTTATTTACCTGCAAATACATGTTATTTGTCTGTCACGAATAACTTGATGTGATTGAGACAAATGGAAATGAGATATTTATAAAATTATTATGCTAAAGGTTAATGTACTAGGTATGTAAGGTCTGTGTCTTACTTCCGTGCTTTTTTTTTCATAAGATGACGAATAATAGGAAAATGATCGAAATAGAAATAGTGGAAAAGTCGAACACCTGCCAACGACGGAAATCAACCAGTAGTAGTACTTTTCAGAATGAGAGAGAAAGTAACTGTTTTATGTAATCCTTGACGCAATTCCAGACGCAGTTAGATTAGATACAATGACAATATATAATAAATAATAGAACAATAGAGAAGTATTTACATAACATGTAATTTTTATATACGAAAACAATTTTCAAATATTTCTTCTATTTTATCAACTAATCAAACTTACTATGTATCTGCGTACAAATTTTCACGCATATTCTAGTTACAAAATCATCCTAAATAATAACGAACGTTATTTAGTACGTGTAAAAAAAAAATAAATAAATAAATAACAATGTTATTAACACATTACGGACAAATTTTCAGGAAAAACTATGGACATTACCTTTATTAAATGCTTAAAAATAATAGAACAAAAAATATATGTAATATAAAAAATTATCAAACGCATCGTTCGTAATGTGTTAACCGACGTTAAATCGGAATTTATCAGATATGTATATATCGGATTTTCATTCGTTTAATAGCAAAGATGGAATTGCGTAAAGGTGACTCGTAACGAATTCGTTCTAACGTCTTCTGGTTAATAATCGGTTAGTAAGCCAATAGAAAATCCGTTGTAGCCGTACAGTTCACGTTGGATCAGGCCAAAATAGGTCCCGGTGAAACGATTCCTCCCAACTGGCATGTCGATTACAGAAACTGATCGTCACTAAGCCGAACTACGTAGCTTTTCTTGTGACAATCAAAGCACACCGCGTAGGAGCTACCATCTGAACAGAAAACGTGGAAAAGGCTATGTACAGCGAGGGCTACCAGCGTTTGCGTTCATGTTCCGTTTTCTTTTGTAACTGTACAGTGACGGGGTGTTAATCGGCCAAAGCCACTTAACAGCGTGACGTGTTAATGCGTGTTGGTGTTCAATCCACGCTAATATACACATAGTTACTACTGTCCAAGTTTAAAACGGCACTGAACAATTATTTTTATTTAACTTTTTCATTTACTCCGAATACATTCAAATATTTCTTAAACGAACACATTCTATGTCAAATAAATCATTCGACATATTTGGGTATAGTAGCGTGATTTTTGATACTGTTGTTAGTAATGTTATTTCGAATATGATAAGCGGAAGCGATTCCTTGTTTCACAATGCATTCTTGGAAGAAGAAACGTGTATATATTGAACGAGAGGCAGAAAGACGTCGAAATTGAAAGTATGATCGAGATTCGCAAGCTTTGAAATCTTTTATTTTAATAACCTTTGTGTCTGTTGAATTAGATCGTGTCCAGCGAAAGGTACACTTTATACATAGGAGAAAGTATCTCAGAGTGATGTGCAAGATTGGACAAGAAGATGTACTACTAAGGGATTGTTAATAAATACCTTTCTTTTGTCGTCGGTATCGGTGTAGTCTGTGCAAGTGACGGTAATCAGGTGGTTCATCCCCCGAGTCACTTCCGGCTGATCCGCTGCTCGATGTCGCCGAAGAACTTTCACTGCTTTCTAGCATCACGTCTAATAAATTGGCTCTTGCCTGAAGAAATATGAATTTTACGTGAAAAAAAATATGATGATTAGGTAATTGCTATTTTATAAATTTCATCAATTCATCAGTTAACTGCGGAATTTAGTTTTAGAATTTAGTTTTAGTTTTAGAAGTCCCTCATGGGTGGTTTAGGTCATGTAGCGCGTAAATATTAGGTCGTCCCAAAAGTTTCTTTCGTCTTGTAAGGAAATAACGGACGCACCACATTCTCTGTTTTATATTATTTTTGTGGAATCATGTACGATCGTAATAATAGAAATAGAAGAAAATGGATCGTACATGATCGAATAAAATAATATAAAACGAAAAGAGGTTGTGCATCTCTTATTTCCTTACAAAAGGAAAGAAACTTTCGGGACAACCTAATAAATACAAGCGACGACGAGTCACAGTTAACTGGTTAAAATAACTATTGAATTTTTTACAACCAGTGCTCACTTTTGGGTCGGTAAAGTCAATATCACGTTCAACGTGAACCCATCCAGTCGGACAGCAGCAAGCGAGATCCAATTTTTCAAGCGGCACCTGGGTTTCTTGGGTAACGGTGTTCTCTTCACCTTTTCTGATCATTCGATTCAGTTCATCTATCACATCTTTCGACGTAGCACGTTCGTGAAAGCTCAGCGATCTGTCCCTGCCTTCAACTAATAGCGGTGCTCTTGCTGGACTTACCTAATGAAAACGTAACGTCAAAATACTATCCGAGCGATAAGGACTGAACCAAATTTTGAATATTATACGCAAAACCATAAAGCTTTGGAGAAAACACACAAATGAAATTTAAAACAAAGATGTAATTTTCCCAATTTTAAATTATGATCTCTCGTTTCAAATCTTTACTATAGAACTTACAACTGTGCTTGGTGTAGAGGAAGTAGCAGCTTCCTCGTCTTCCTCGGGAACAGCAACTAATTCAGACGGCGCGACCGTAGTATAAGAAACACCACCATTGCAAGCTACCGCACTGATTATTCTCTCCTCCGGCGCCAAAGAGGGTACGGGTATCTGATCGAGCAAATCGTCGTTACTGCTCGTTTCGGCAACGTTCTCGATGTTGCTGCTATCTTGATCGACAGATGTTTCTATTTCGGCGTACATCGCCTCGGTTCCAGACTCATCCTTGTGTTCAGTTTCCTCTAGAACTTTTTACATAATGTTCAATCTTAATCCGTGTTCCATGATATTTCGTTATTAGCTTTCTTAAGTATTTCTTTTTCTTCCTACATTTTTGTTACTTAGAATTGTATCTCCGTTAATTTTGTGTTGCGATACGCGAAGTTAAGAATAAATTTTGAAATAATAAAATACAGCAAACAATAACGATAAGACATCTAGACGCGAAAAGAATATACCTTCCGTTGCAAGAGTTGCATTATTATGTTCTAGCAGATTATTTGGCAATTCAGCCAAATACATTTGTTGTTCAGCGATAAAGGACAACACGCTCTGCAAAGCTTGTTCCCTGTCCGGTGGAGGTCTTCCGCTTCTCGACGATGTGCTTGCCAAGCTTTTCGTACTCTCGAACTTTACCAGTCTGTAGAAGTCTCTGGTGAAATCCGTGCCAATGGATGGAGAGTCTGGATCGTCGCTGCAGCCGGATAACGCCGCCGAGGATCGTTTGCTGGAATTTTCAAATGCTCCTTCTTCGCTGCTCCAGGAGGCACCAGGACTCGTAGCGTATGGCCACGATCCAGTCGCTCTGGCATCCATAAGAAGAGCAACCTAAGTAACGAACAAGAGATTCCCAAATAAAAATTGCACACAATTGCATTGTTTTACGAATAGCCTAATTTAAGACTAAATAGAACTTTGTTCGTACAAACTCCAGTTATTTGAATCAAGTTGTATTCAATACTCGGTTAAGTTAACTCTTGTTACTTAAATCCACTTATTTAATCCACTTAAATTCACTTAAATCCACCGAACGTAAACTCTTGCCATATGAAGGAAAAATCATAAAGCGGAGAGTCAGTAGACTCTTATCGTATGAAATCTAATTACGTAAATTATTTTTCTGCCGGATAGTTTGTACAAATGAAGTTCTATCGGAAATCTATCAATTATTAAAACCATATCTAATTTGAAGAAGATATAAAGAAGCAACGTTGTTTTCTATTCTTACCAATTCGCCTCCTGTTCTATCAGCAAGGTAACTGGCACCATTCCACAAGCATTCATTCGCGTCTTCTTCCAATTCCAGAGGATTATGTTCCTTGATTGCTGGAAGAGCTGGGGTGGTAGTGGTGGAGGGTTCCTTCCATACTGTGGAATCATTTTGAACAAGGTCCTCGGTGGACAACGAGAAACTCCAATCTTCCAGTTCTGCTCTGTCGTATTCCAACTCGAGGTGATCTCGATGTTGTTGAGCACTTCTGCTGTCGTCCAACCTTCGGGTTGCAAAAATTTCAATTTGTTTTCCTTCTCAACCAATAACATCGTGTTTTACACGTATTCGATTTTAGATTGAATTTAAGCTATCAAACCAATTTGATCATCACGACCAATTTTCGATAAAAGTAAATTAATAAAAGTAAACAGCCTAATACCTGAAGACAATAAATTTTGTATCTCAAAAGTTATATTACTTTTTTTTTTTTGATAATTTGTGATTAATGATTACAGGAAGAAAAGGACAGGAAAATAATTAGGAAATTATGAACGAACCTGAGCCATTGTTGCACATACTCGGCATCCCAGCCTTCTTCTTCGACCAGAAGAAGAGAAGAGGATCCCATGGGGCTTGGTAGCTTGTACGGCGTAAAATTGGTTGTAGTGGTCAGCTTGAGGCATAAGTGACTGTCAGAGAAGCTGCGCATCACGTGCTGATACGGTAGCAAGTCTTTGGTTGGGGGATAACTGTGACGCGGATTTATTCCTACAGTGAGATTCAACGGCAAAAACAGCACGTCCGGGTCGCCAGCGTCGAGGGCGACCAGCCGTGCGTCCGGTGAAACGTCTGCCTCGGTCTCGTCTGTCGCCTCCTTTAGATCTTCTAACCCTCGGGATGGTTCCTGTCGAGCACCCTCACCCTGTACGTCGCTGGACATCGTTGAATAACCCTCGTCTCTGTTCCCGCTTTCTGGACTCTCGCTACCTTCCTCTTCTGACGGTTTTTGTGCTGAATTATCGCGGTGAGCGTTACTTTAATCTTATTATCTTAACAGCTGTGTTAATTGTTAATACTATAATGGTATCGCAGATGTAACGAGTAATTGTCCTACGACCGTCGCGAATAAATTTCTATCTCCTCTCTGAAGCGTAATACCTCTACGATCATCTCGACTGTAAAGTGACAATTGTAACGTTTGACTTGTAAGTACGATGCTTATTTTAATTATGGCTCTTTCAAGTCGTATCGTATCCTTAATGCTTTTACGAGCGAAATGTTTCTTGGTCTGTGTAAACAAATTTTTCCTTTAATTACTGCTAACAGAAATATATATTTTGTGATCCTTTTATAAGCGAGACGCGATGTATTAAAATTAGAATCAGTTTCATTGAAAGTAAATACATTTACCGTTCAATTAGTTACTGAAATTTGAAACTACAATTGAACGCGGAAGGATTAAAGATTTCACGTACAATCACGCGTGGAACCATTCGATCAAGTGATACATATTTTTGAAACGATTACTCGTCCATAAGCGATATTCCTATTTGGTATTGACAAACGTACCCAAAGGTCTGTTTCTTCGACATTTCGTAGCAGCCATGACTGGTATTTGTAAATTGAGCGAGCGTGGCCTTGATAAGGGAACCCAAGCTGGGTCTAGACCAAGGGCAGCGACTAGTGCCGCCGGTCCAGCTTCGAGAATCCCTTGAATCAATTCTGTCGGACTTCCAGGATTTGCGGCCTGGGCCAATAATCCTGAAAGCGCTCGATTTTGAGCCTCGAGCTCCCGTATACGCCTCTGCAATGCACCGATTTCCTCCCTCAGACCCTATACAGCATAAAGAAACGATGAGCACGCGGTTTTTTTTCAAACCCAATCTTAGAAATGACAATAGAAAGCGCGTTAGCGGACGAACAATGTGGATTTCGAACTAAAACGTTGAAAATGTGATTGGATAAACAAGCGTTTGCTACACGAAAACTAGCATTAAAGAAAAGAAGATACTCTTCTGCTAATTGTATTTCCTTCTACGTGCTAGAAGATTCGAGCAACGTAAAGTTATTCGAGCACGGAAGTTTGTCCCCTGGAAGATATTATTGATAAATATATTCGTGTTATTTAATCGAACTAATTTAGTACGCGCGAACACACACTTGCAGCTTTGCAATCTTGCAGCTCAGCAGATGGATCAGACGGGATCGACATTAAGGGTGAAATCTGGTTAACCATTGGTAGATTTCTCTTAAACAGGCGGTACACGTGAAAGAGAGGAAGAAATTAAACACAAATATTATCCCGTAAAGGCAAACGTTATATACTGGCCAACGAAATCGCCTCAGAAGTACGAGCTTAAACGCAACATAACTTAATTTGATATCGCAAATCTTCGGATATCGTCAGATAATTAGACACAAAGACGGAATGACGTGAATATTTCATCGCAACGAAAGATGAATTAGGAAACGAGAAGTAAAAAAGGAAATGAGAAAAGAAGAAAGACAAGTGAAGGACGTGGTAACGAGAGCATAGCAATGAACCTTTTGGGATAGAAGGGCGCGGACCACCTGGTTGGCGACGTCGTCCAGGCACCGCTCGTACTGGCGACGCTGAGCGTCCGCGTCTCGTGCCAAGGCAGCGTGTTCCGTTTCCAAGGTCGCCAGACGTGCCACCAACGCAGCATGCACCTCACCAGCACACGCAGCCTCCAAACCGCGCAGCTGACCCCTCATCGACTCGTTCTCCAGCTGCAGCTTCGAAATCTGAGCCTGATACTGATGCACGCGTGCCTGTTGGCAAATGAACAACAAAAAATAAAACGTCATTAGCCAAAAAGCGGTTCGACGTAACTCTCGCCACTGTTCTAATCCGACGAGGTGATTACAATACCTCCAACTAGGATTGTGTTCGAGTTATTTAAATTTTAAGTAGATTAGAAACGATAGTCTTCGTCACGTGAACCGTAGAATACAAACGAGGATAAAAAATATTCCAAAATTATACGTGATATTTAATTCGAACTCTCGCCGGCTACAATATCAATCGGGGAATAATACAAATGTCACGAGAAGATAATAAAACTTTTCCTCGAATGTTTCGTAACGATGAATGAGAAAACCAAGGAGCGTTGCTTTGCTTACTGGGAAGTCGGCAATAATTCGAAGGGCAATGGCGATAATTCGAAGATGTGTCGCGCCTCCTCGGTGACGAACTGCAGTTTTCTCAAGGATTCGGTGCAGTTCCGTAGCCAGAGTTAATAACACGAGCGGCCGTTATTAGCAGAAAAGCGTTTAACGTTAAATTAGGGCTGTAGAGACCTGTCGGGGACAGGGGTGCTAATAGAGGGTGCGTGTGTCTGATTTATAACAGTCGTGCCAGCCAGCCGGCCTTTGCTAATGTCTACACCCCCTTCTTCTTTCAAAGCTGAAGGGAGAGCAACGATTTTCTGTCATCTCGCGGAAGAAGAGCAAAGAAAAATAGAAATATAAACTGTCCGCTTTCTGCAATTCTTTCCGCAGAGTATCTTTTCGCGTCGTTTCCCGCCAATTTCCACTAATTTATCGTCGCGCTCGACAGCTTCTCCTCGTCTCTGAATCGCACGCATCGAGCACAGCGACGTTTCTAATCTAACTGCGAGATAGCACCGCCAGTACGACTCGAGGAACACGCTTGTAACGAGGATGATGTTAAATTCGAATGTTTGAAGAATTCGAAAGACAATTTACTTGAACTTATAAAGAACGATAGGAGCGAAGGTTACGAGTCGCAATGTTTAGCACATCCCGTTGAATTAGATTTCTTTTCTCGTATTATCGGCTCCCCTGATCTACCCATAGAACAATGTTAATTTATTAATACTAATAGAATTAGAAAAAGAAATTTCCTCAGCGATGTGACGAAATCCATTCCCCTCGCTTACCAGAAAAAAATTATGTCAAGCGGAGTTTTCAAGCAATTTTTCGTCCCAAGATCGCAAAGAAAGAAGGGGGATACGCGCTCCGAAAGTAAAATCGAACAGCTACAGAGAACACTTGCAGGCATTATGGATATACTTGCTCATAGCCGGCAAAGGGACTTTTAGGGGGGTGGCGTCGGTGGGGCGGGACGACATTGAACCAGGGGATCGAGTGACGATCGATAATAAACGGTATTTCGTGGGGCAGTGATGCACACCCCACGCGCTCTGAATCTACGACTCTTTTAGAAGCAAACCGGCCGTGAACGAGATAGTGCGTACCGTTCTAAGGGTTCGTAGCAAACGCGACCGTTTACCGTTTCCTCCCTTTTCATTGCACACGGCCGCGTTACGTTACTTCGTTAAGTCAGGAATATCGGTCGTTGGCAAATATGTGGCGAAAGTATTGTCATTTATATCGTTCGCAGATGGCTCGCTTAGGATCGAGCAGAAATTAGGCAATTTGGTGGCTGTCTTTGCGAAAATTGCCTTTGTACGAAACCGCGTTCTATTCAAATATGTTTCTCTATTCTCGATTTCCGACAGAGGTGGACAGGTATAAAGGGATAGAAACAGATTTTTAAACACAGATTTCGTAGATCGTAGATGATCGTAACAGTAGTTCGAGGGTGATTCTACGTCGTATCATTGTACAGATCGTAGGACGTACGGACTCGAGAATGAAAAATCTTGAGCCTAGAAATGTAAAAGCTTCCTCGTTCCACTCGTACGATAGTCTTTAATAACGAATTCAAGATAATTAAATACATCGTAAAGAAACGAAGATATGAAAACATCGTTCTTAGAGAAGAAGTTTTCGCTACAGCGCATAGTTTTTCTGTAACTCAACTCTCAACTTGATTTTTTTCTAATTTTTTAAAATGAATTCATAGATGCCAATCTGTCGGTTTATTGGGAACATAGATTAGTCAAGTTCGAAGAGTTTCGAATAAACGCACTCCCTTTCATCTGCCTGCGCAACTGCCTCGAACGTACGGAGAAATTAATCGAAACGCCATCCGATCGGTAACAGGTCCATCGAAAATGAATATCCTTAATCGCACCGATCGAGTGTTTTTAATCGACGCGGAGTATACATCGCGTGTATATCGCGTTCTTCGGTCCATTGTGTCGCTTCACGGATCGAAAGTACCGAGTAAGAGGACGAAATAAATTGCGTTACGCGAATTCAACGGTAAACGCAGCACCCCGCCGCTTTGTGTCGCCGGCAGGAACAATCGTACATGACAAATTCAGCTGAAATACAATAACAGCTTGTTGGTTCGCGTTACGAGAGCGTTGTTATTTGACCAGGACAGCTGCAAGCTTTTTACCAGAGTGTCATCGTGTCTCGACTTCTGTTTACAAAAAAAAAAAAAAAGAGAAAAGTACAAATCGTAAAAGAGAAAAAGAGAAATAGCTGCCACGATAAACGTTGGAAACTCTGTTCGATAGACTGGAGAATTTGACAGCCTCTTCGTTATCTGTTCGTGCTTATCGACAACGGGACCAACGACTGAATCAAGGGGGAGACATTCCGCTTTTCATTTCACCCTAGATTCGGCAAGCTAAAATCCGACGAACCACTCGAACGAATACAAATTTAAGGAGGACGCTCCGCGGAATTGAAATCCTGCAGCAATTGAATTCCTTCCGGGGCTTACGTTTCGACGTGATACGCGAAACGACTAATTATCGAGCGATCGTGATCTTTTGAAATCACGAGATTTCATGCAATCTCGTGATGTCACGTAATTTAATTAATTTCGAAAAGTTCGAAGCTTACAAGTGGCTGGCAAAACATCTCGAAATTTTACCAAACACTGTAATGAGACATAATAGTCGTTGAATAAGTATTGAACTGACTTGTTCAAGGTGGTTCAGCTGAATATCGAGGTTTATTAATATTATGGATAATCGACTAAACTTCTAAACTACTCTGAAACATTTTTTTTTTTTGGTAAGATCTTACCTCGTAAGAAAGTGTGAGCGCAGTTTTCTCTTGCTTCAGCTGTTCGGCCCTGTGCTTATGCTGCAGCAACCCCCGTGATGTCTCCTCCATCCTGGAACAAATCGAATTCGCTTGAAGGAGCCGTCCAGTTTTAATTCTCGTCGAAAAGATTCGAGCTGAACCCGTATCGTGGCCCCGTTCAATCCCTTTGCCATTGTTGCGCATGTTTCAATTGCTTCCAGCCTGATAATTCTACCGTGAAATATTAATACTTGAGAATCCAATATAACTCACCGAGGTCGAAACGCTTGACGATAAATAAAATTTCAAATAAAGAAGAAAAAGAAGGAAAAAAATGTTCCAACGCAATTAGCGTGTAAAAAAAATGTATCCTTTGTCACGGAGTTTCACGGTTAAACGGTTTGCGGATTTAAACGGTCGCTGTATCGTCGATGTAATCGTTATGATTATAGAGGTGAGAAATTATTACAAAGGAAAATGGTAATGGATACAGTTGTGGAACATGTTGTCACAGCTGTGTCGTGGATAAAAAATGGCTCTCATTTGGAAGACAGTTGCCACTGTACTTCGCTACCACCTTCGCTTTCCACCCCCGTTACGAGTTTCGCAACTTTAACCATCTGTCGTAGAAACCATTCTCTCCATTACTGTAACGACACTTCAGACGTCTATAGTCACGAACGCTCAAAATTCGAGAACCGCGGTAAGTTTGATTACATTTAGTACTCGTCATTTTGTCTCTACGAGACACTTAGATTCTACGATTTTACGTGATCCGACAAAGTATCGAGATAAGTGTCAGATTAAATAAATGTTAAGCTTAAGTAAGTATCAAAGAAGCGAATAGCATAAAACAGTACATTAGCTTAAGTAATATTCGTGGAAGCATTAAAAGGGCATCTCTAACGTTACGACGAGTTTCAACATTTTCGTGAACTAATTTCATTGCTTGGTTTTTGATCAAACGTACTGTACAGCGTCGAAAGGAGAAAAAACGAACTTCAGACGGCGAACGTCCGGAAAATATATTACACACACAAAAAAAAAAAAAAAAAAAAAAAAAAAAAAAAAAAAAAAAAAAAAAAAAAGAAAAACAGGAGCATGGCGAAGAAACGAATGGCAAAGGGATGCTGAAATATACATAAAAAGAGAGGGGCAGAATTTCGCCAAGTTTGGCCACCCACTTTAGAAGCAACCCCAGTCGCAGTTCTAACTTAATAACTCGTCGAGTGTATCCGAAGGTTTATCGACAGGCGTGCACGTTTACGCGGAGGCCGAAACGGAAAAAGTCGCGGCCCCTCGTCAATGTTGATTCGATTATACATTTTCTTCGCGAGTCACGCGGAGGACTAGGTTCGCGACAAATTTCTTCATGCGCACGCTCCGCGAGCTTAATGATCTGATTAGAGATACAAGAGGGTTGCAGGGGCTGAGATATGAAGCCGATTTAAGCTTTCCGAGGGAGACGAGTCGAGGGCGAGTCTCCAACACGCCTGGCAACACCCTTTCCGTTTTCCCCCGCTGTTCTCTCTCCTTCTGCCTCTTTCGAAACTAACTTTCCAAACTAACTGCACGCTCCTTGGAGCAAGCGTCCGATTGTTTTCCATCGTAGGAGCCATCTGCAGGAACGCGGAAGGCTTTAACGAAGATTAATTGATAATTACTCGCTGCCACGCTCGACTATCCTTTCCAGAGCCGATCTTTTTTAATAGAAAAATTACCTCTGAAAAAGGGTAAAGGGAAAAAGGACTTTGTTGCGACTCTCTTGTCTTGATAACGAGTTCTTCAACTTATATTATGCGCCGCGAAGAAATTGCATAAATAGTAGAACGATATATACAATGGTAGCGTTTCTTCGGGGGATAAATTCTGAAGGTGATGAAGCTTATCTAAATGCAACCAAGAGCGTGGTGTTCAATGTATTTTAATTACGATTGCAAGATTGCAAAAGAGTTCGACGAAGGTATTTTTAACCTTCGAATGTTTGGATCTCTGAATTTGTAAATTTTCCAATGTCCAATGAGAATATAGACGAAAAATACACGAATTCAACGAATAGCATATAATGTAACGAATACTACGATATAATGAAAAGATTCACGAAACCTGTTTGGTAGACAACGTCCGAGAATGAACATTTCAAGTGCTTTTATTCGGAATTTCATGCTCTAGAGAATCGAGATATCCAATGTGTAAAAGTCGAAGGCTCAAACTTTTGAAATGCAAATTTTCCAGCGAACGAAGAAGATGAAGGGATAATAATGCGAAGGTTTAAAATGAATGGAAGAGCACGATCAATTCCCAAGTTCGTAATTAAGTCTCTTTCGAGAAAGTCGATAAACGGCTGATCGATTTCAATTGTTTCTCGCTTTGGAACGGTCGCAAGACATTTTTATTGTCCGTCTTTCCTCGGCATCGTCTCATAGATGACTCGTTTGTGTACATACTGGATCGTGGAAAGAAACTCCGCGAATAAGCTGATTGTCCCGGCGAACTTGCTTGTTCAGACTCCTGGATTGTGTATATTCGAGGAGTTCGAGGATGTTAATCGGCTTAGAAGTCCGTTCGTTAAAGCTTCAAGTTTACTTTAACTCTTACCGTGCTTCCGAAACGATTATGAAAATGGCATTGGGCAAGATTGAAGTATCCGATCGGCCTTAAACCGTCTACCTTTATTAACGCGTTCGTTGGAAGGTGACAACGTCTTTACGCGTTCGCTATCCTATCCCGTTATCGTTCAAGCTGCCCTGTTTTTACGCTCGTCTCATTTCCATCTCGTTTACTCGAGGCTTCGTAGAATCGTCTCTGATACGAGATGAGTTACAGCGTCAACGAAAGATCGTTGTGGTTCGTCGAAACAACGTTTCGTCTGATATATTTTTATATCTATTCCGTGATTGCACGAGTCTTTTAAAGCGCGAGTCTTTTATTTGTATTCCACAGAATTTCGTAACTTTCGATCGAACTTCTCTGTTATTTTAAAACGACTGGACCAGAGAGATTTCAGATGTAATGTAACATAATTTCTTACAATTAGATGTTTCGGCGGTTATGCGAAACTTAATTGGTGTAAAAATGCACAGAATAAATAATAATATATTATATAATAATTTACAAAGTATCTTCCGCCTCTGTATTTCTGTAATTGCGTTTGTATTATAAAAATATAAATTTACACAAACATTTTCGAATCTTCGAGTCTTTGGGTCTTTGTATAATTAGTGATATACGTGTATCGTCGAGTTAAATTTTTATTCTGAAGAGCAGTTTTTCTATACGTATAATTCGTGAATATTAACGAACGTAAGAATTTTATTTCCCTTCCGGGGATAACGTAATAATTCATCAGATCTGGAAGTAACCTCGTAACCTTCTTCATTAGAGTTTTACTCGGAAGTCGATTCCAGTTGCGAAATGGGGAGACTTTCCGCGGTGATTCCCCGTAACTTATCAACTAGGGTGCCATTTCAGGCGTCAGGCTTAAGAACAATGCTCCGCAAACAGTAATTATAAGTGCAAATAGAAGAGCGATTGTCAGCGAGCCCGTCATACGATGAATAATCAAGATTGCAGCCCTTACGGTTACCTTCACTTTGCACATCGTTCCTTTATGCTCTTCCTCGAACATTTCCTGAATTCGTTCGTCCTCGATTGTTTGATCTCCAGGAAATTCAACTAGAACTTAACCATCGGAAGATTAAACGGTTCTGCTTTCAACTGTATTGTAGTTCGAATTTAGAACGGAGTTCTCAAGCAGAAACTTTTTCATCCAAAACTAAATTACGTTTAGATTCGAAAACGTAGAAATTCGAAGATTCAAAGATTAGAAATTCTCCTTGCAAATCCTTTGCACTTTAAAGCTGCGAATAAATACGATTCTTAAGTGCTGTAGCATCGACCGCTGCTAATTAAAATACGCCAGCAGCATCGCGAAAAGCGCTTGTTCTTCCTTTTAATTAAATCCCAGAGCAAATTCACGCTTTCTCCCGGCGTCGAAGCGTCGCCAACTTTTTATCAACCACGGTTGCGTTCTTCGCGTGAGAAAACTGTTTGATCCGCGATAAAGAGGCGAAGCGCGACACCGCAGACAATACGTGGAAGACGCATTGTCCCCAACAGTTTCCGGCTGTTCCAACAAGTGAGCGGAAGATGATTATCGTTTAATGAAAGTCCGGCTACACGCGGTTCCGCGTATAATTCGGCAAGCGGTGTTCCTGCATCATTATAATCAAGTTTGCGAGGCAATAGCAGTAAATCACGAGGAACGGCTGGCCGGTGCCATGTGTTCCGGTTGCTGATAGAAACTCCGGATGACTCGGCGACGATGTTACAGCCAGGAAGATGGAGTTGCGAAATTACCATAAAATTATGTTAACAATTTCTGAGTTTTCCTGTTACGATTGCTACGACGTGTTGCAGTTGCCGTTAGTATTTGTTTATTATTGGATGGTATTTATTTATTATAATATTCTCTTGATATTTTTGCACGAGTAGATCCGTAAACAATTTTTTTTTTTTTTGGGAAGATTTCAACTCTAGAATGGTAAAAGTGACCGATTGATAATTACATGTATCAGTTGCATCTAGTATTTACTTAATATTCTTTCGATATTTTTGTGCGAGTAGGTTTGTATATTTTCTTTCTATGTTTATGTTAAAGCGGTAAAGATAATCTCACGAATTAAAGACTCTTTATAAGAATTTTCTACGTTTGATCTTTATGAACCGTTTTCTGTACTTAGATTATGTATATTTATAACATTCGCTAAAGTTTTAACGATATACCGCTTCGTCAGAAGCAATTTTCATATTTTAGTGGCCGTATTAATTAACGAAGGTACTTTGCGGACAGTTAAAAAATTGAAATGAATTTTTAATATAATATCGAGGGTCAGCGAAGTGGAGATGAATACACGCGTAAAAGTTAGAGATTTCGAAGTGTATATAGGGTGGAAAGTTTCTAAGGGCGGTCAATGTAGGGAGTGAAAGTTTCAAGGATGACAAATATGGGAGAGTTTAGAGACAAGAACTTTAAATAGTATGCTGAACTATCTCAGAACTTCATCGCTGACATATTACATTCCAAACAAAATATTGGAACTATAAGCACAACATATCGAAAAATCATGTGAAAAATGATACATCATGCAATAAATAAAATTACACGTTATAAATAAATACGAAATATAATTATACGTTTTTGTTAATTTTATTATTTGAATATCGCTTTATGAGTAAACCAGATGGATTCGTTGTTAAGACAAACAATACCATAATATCTTCGACGTGTTAATGTTTCTCAATGTTTTAGTATTACGACGGTTAATATTTTCTAAACTAAAAGGGGATAGGAAAACGCGTGTTCAGCCCCAGAATGAAATTAAAGGAACAATTTTAGTAACTACAGATTAGTTCACAACGCAGTGAATTTGAAAATCGGAAAATATGATTCGCATCGAATTCTATAGCCCGTAATCTTCAATCACAACAATCTCGTCTGGATCATTTCATATTAATCACGTTTTTACCCGTCGATTTTCACGTTACCCTCGCAAAGAACCGCCATAAACTCGTATTTCATTAAAATCTATCGCTGCAGAAAAAGAAGAGCAGTACAGAACGATCGAGCAGCGTCCGGTCGCTGCACTTTGCGCAAAAAGGCGCATAAAATGCAGCAATCCGGAAAAAGGGTTGGCCTGTAGAGTGTAATCCGCCCCTGTGGCATTATTGTAGTCGTGTGCACGAGCGCTGGTAATTGCCAGCGATCCGTGCTTTGTCGAGGAATTGATCAAGAGGCGCTCGTGCGTTTCCGTTCCCTTCGTTTTATTTCATTCCGTTTCGTTCCGTTTTGTTCGACGAGATTCTTTCTCAACGACAGGCAACATCCTCGCGAAACCATTAATCTTGTTTCGTGAATTGGTCCGGGTCACGAGCATTTTTCAACCCGGAACAAGCATCCGTGGAAGACGTATTGTTACAAGACGCGATTGCCAAACCATTGCCGATCCTCGGACGATAAATTGAAAAATCGCGCGATTACTTTCGTTCGTATTACGTCTGGACGAAGAGGGAGCCGGTTACAGGAATATATCAACGACAAAATGAGATTTATTAAGAGATTGCTCTTGTATACACGTATGTAGCCAGACGTAGGTTTTTCTCACTGGTGAAATAGGAGACATACTATACATACTGTCGAAAACTGCTTGGACATATCCTCGTTTCCGGCTTGGATGTAATTCCACTGGGAAATTGCAGACGAAAAGACAAATTATGATCTTTCTTTTTATTTATTTTTTATTTATTATTCCAACCGTATGAATATGTGTATTACGAAGAATGTTTATATTTATAAATTATATGGATGATTGTAAACATTAAGATAATGAGGAAAGTTCATGTATATAAATGTCGAATGTCTATGGCATTTATTTTTCAAGTTCGAGGCAATTGAATCTTGTGCTAGAATCGCCTGCAGATATGCAATCCACCTTACACCAGTGCGTGCATTTGGTCGAACAGCGATGGAACGTTCAACACTAGTATCAATAGTATCGAATATAATTATCAAATGTTATGGAACACTTTTGTTGTTTGAAAGATTCTATATCCTCGTATAGTTTACGTCTTTAAAGTATCGTTGGGATAAAAACATACAGATATTTACGAGCGATATTATAGGGCCGATAAAACGAAACCTAATTGGAACTTGATGTTTAATATTTCAAGTAGCACGTAAGAATCTTCGATATTGCACCATTTCTACGATCAAATGGCTATTAAATTTGTAAATTGCTCGATTTTAATCAAAAATGCTCGAACGTATTCCTAAATTTGCATTCTATCTACTCGCGTCTGCGATATAACCTGTTCGAACTACTTGCAAACACCGTACGGAATTTTCACGACTATATTAAGGATAGAAGAATAGAGTAAAGATAGACTACAAGGTAAATGAGAGTAGAATACAAATTGCAGTTCGCTGAAACCAAAACTGAAAACAAAATTATATCTTTAGTTTCAACAGCGGACTAAAACAATACCTACGGTCTACATGATATTGTTCTTTGGGAACATCCTGCCAAATAAACCAAAGGAGCTCATTATATACAGAACTCCCGTTGCTAGTTCAACTATCACCCTCTCTTACAAAATAATCCTCGCTGAATACCGCATTTCGGTACTACACAGCTGCACCATGTGCAGATATATCGCTTTTAAACGCTCATCTACGATAAAATCGTTATAACGCAACGTCAGCCTGAATGAGTTAAAGCAGCGTTGCTCGTGCTAAACTGCGAGGCTTTGGACGCTATTATATTTCAGTTATTACCGTATATAAGCATCGACTGCTATTATGTTACCTTTAGAAATATGTTCATATTATCGCGTTTCGTGATGGCTAAGAAAATTTCAAATTACTTTTGCAAATTACTTTTTTCTAAGGAAATTCTCAGTCTACGAGATTTTTTATTATCCTACTTTTAGCACGACATAGGGTATGATAAGTGGTATATAATGAAAAATACGTTACTTTCACGTAACTGAATATTCCATGAAAATTCTTATTTCCTGAATTTTTAACTCTCCTAAGTTTAGTCTGACACAAAACGTGCCACGTATAAAATGAAAAATAAATGCATTTTTAAGAGAAATAACGATCTTTGCGCGATCGAATATTTTTAAAAAATTATTATCCCTCACATTCCTCATTCTTAATTCTCATCTATCGTAGGATATGCTATGCAATAAAAATACGGGCAGAAGGTTGGGAACAGCAAAGTGTTGAAAGGTCTTTATTAACGAGGAAAAAGGAGAGGAGAAACGAGCAGTATCGTTACAGTCTTATTGCAAGCGTTATAGTTTCCGCGGATAATAATGGCACGAGTACACAAAGGTGGCTCTAACGCTCCGATTCAATACTACATTCGTGGATACCTGTTTGTCTTAGCCACCGTCTGCGTTTGCATAGCTCACGTGTACGTGAACGTGCGTGCAACGTACTATCGCTCACGTGCGATCTAACGTGTAAACAATAATTACTCTCAGCAGCTCGAGACGCGTCGTCGACGAGGATTTTCCCATTTTAGAAGGGGTAGAAATGTTCGTCGAAGCATGATCGCGTGTCGTCAATTGATGACAGAAGAAACGCGAAAGGCAGTGTAATCGAGCCGTTTCTGCAAATTAGTCGCACGCTTTACAAACTTGGAATGCAAGAAAATGCTTTTAGGGGCGCAGAAAAAGGGGTTGATGTTGGTTTGCGAGAAAGAGATTTAGCTTTTTTTTTTTTTTTTTTGAAGAAACCCGTAAGGTCGGTAGAATCGAATCGTTACACTTTGCGAACTTGGAACGCAAGAAAATACTTTTGGCTATGAGAAAAGGGAGTTGATCGTGGTTTACAGGGCATTCAGTTTTTCAAAAGGGGGAAGAAAGGTAGATGGAATTTGTAAGGAAAAAAGAAGAGTTTAAGACGCTGCTTTTAAAAATCTTTTTCTATCGAGAAATCTTGAGAGCGCTTGTGTCGTTACTTTGAAAGTTCATGCATAGAATACATGTAACCATAGAAGAATTTCATTTCAATTCAATAATTTTTATTTCAATTTGCACACGACAATTTGAATTCTTTGGGATCTATAATTAAAAGGACTAGCTTACAAGCTAATAAATAGCAAACAATATTATTCCAGACCATGAAAGAGCTTATGTAATTGCTCTGGAAGATCACAGATCTGAAACTAGGTTTCCATTTGTCGGATTAAACGGGCGTAGTAGTCTGTCTTTGCCAAATGTCCCTTTTACATCATCCTGGGGGATGTTCACTATCCAATCTGTGTTTTTCTGTATCTGGCTTTCGCTACAAGTTTATTTCCGAGCGAGTCATTCTCTCGCAATATCGAAAGCAGTTCGCAATTCGTAGCTTTATCTCGTTCTTTAATTCCTCTACTATTGCTTCAATATGATACATTATGTTTGAAAGGAAATGATAATTGCTCCAGTTTCTACGGGAAAAGACAAGGAAGCCGCGAATACTCTAAAGCAGCGGAAGCCGTTCGTTTTCTCAGAGCCTTAGAAGCGCGTAATTTATTTATGAATCGTAGAAACTAACTGAAATGTAGGGTAAAACGCCTCGCAATGCATTCATACGGATTGCACGGAGGCGACGTGCCGTTGGCAGCGAAGACAAACGCGGTTTCTGGGGCGAGGGTGATTGCAAACCTTTTCCCAGAAGGCGACGGTAAAGTTTGATAACAAAGAAGATTGGATGGTGAACAGTGACACGATAATGGCTGGTTTATTACACGAGACCACGCTCTCGTCTGACACGCACCGGGTTCCGGAGTAAGTGTTTGCTCGATGGTCGAAAAAAAATCGTTTCGTCCGTTCGGAGCATGAAATTCATCTGAAAATGTTACGATCGTAATTTCTCGATGATTTTCGTTTTTTTTTTGTTTTTTTATCATATAAGGAAGATTTTTATTTCAATAGCAGAACTATTTTAAATAAGAAAGAATTAAGTTATATATTTCTTATCAAATTAATTTGACGCTTATTCCAAAGAATTCTAACTTTGGAATACAATATACGTATCTAGTTTTCGATCTTCGTTTTTCATTTCAATAACAAGGATATTCTAGATAGATAGAGAGATTACGTTATCTCTTTTGCTGAATTAATTCAACGTTTATTATAAAGAATTTTTACCGAAAATTTGGAATACAGTTTATCTATCCTTCGATCTCCTCTTGTCAGTGTCAACATACGTACATTAAAACGTCCATGATGGTGTATGGGAATGGATTGTTTATCTTCGTAGTAGGCGTAGCTTCGTTGAAGGGTGATAGTAATCGAGCGAAAGTCTCGCGATTATTTTCCCACAGAGACCTACTTTTATCGGGTCGAATCGGATCGCGTGCCATTCCTGCGATCCTATTATGAAGAGCGAAATCTACCCCAATTTTCAATCTACCGAACGTTCGATTATCCCCGCTTATGACAGCTTTGATCAAATACAACCGATAGCCACGAAAATTGACTGTGTTCCACCAGAATTACTATTAACAACGCTCCCCGACGAATTCATTCTTCTGTGTACTGATAACTGTGTCCAAATTTACATAGAAATACGCTCACCCTATGTGTACACGTGTCTATATACTTTATTGATGCTACCAAGGGAGTTGAAAAAAAAACATGTACATATATTGCAGTTACAAAAATTATATTCGAATGATAATTTCCTTTTTCCTACGATCGTATCGATATTCCGTAGCACGATGATCAATACACAATATACAATCAGTTCTAATTGCAAATATCCTCGCCACAAACTTATTAAAATTCACATCGTATAAATTTCGACTGAGGTTTCCCAAATAAAAAAAAAAAAAAAAATGCCTAACCAGGCATCCATCTACAAATACGTGAATTTTCTTTTCCAAATCGGTCCTCGAAATACTCTAATACGAAAACTATGAAAACTAACATCGAAATTACAAATACTAACAGCACTATAATACTCAAATAATAATAACATATACTAATCTGCGAACACAACATCGATATCGAACAAATGGAATTCGTTCTGAAACCGATCAGAAGCCCGAATTACATCGCACCGTGAATGCTAATAATATATTCCCGTATGAACTGGCCGATGATCGCGATACGATATTCCTTTACTCGCTGGTTCTTGTCACGGCAGCAGGGTTAATTTATTAATAACGAAAGCGTTCGGCGCGCGCGTCTTTGTCCACCTTTCTGCCATCGCCATTCTATAGGTGCGTTTAACCGGTGATGATCGTTTCGAGGCGCGATCGTGCTCAGCCGCGGATGCATTTACGACAAAAGTAGTCGGTGGATGGGAGGTGGTGGCGATAAAACGCGTAATAAACGGTGGTTCGTGTATCTGGCTAACACAATGCGACGGTAACCGTGCTTAACAGGCACTCGTAAACCTGTATTCGGTGAAATAAATTGAACGGCGCCGTCATACGGCGAAACATCCCGATTCCGTGCTACGCAATAACGTCGAACGTGTCCTGGAACAATAGCGAATGGAACGCGGCGTTCCCGAGGCCACGATTAAATCTTCCATCGATCGTTAGGCTTATTTCCAGCCTCGGTTGATCGCGTTCTGAAAACGATTCTGGTTGATCTGCTCCGCGATCGACAGCTATGATCGAAAATGTTTTGCGAATTTGATGGCCGATCCTCTTGGTACGACACGGTCGGAAGCGTGAATATTTTTTGGTGTAAGGGAGAAGCAATTTTTTATTTATAGGGAAGAACATTTAGCTTGTAATTGGTATATACTTAGATCGGTACATTGGTGTATAATTAGATGAGGAGTGTGCAAAAGATGATAACACGGACTGGTAATTGTGGATCGATCAACGATATAGTAACTCGCATAGTACACGCACATTCCAAGTTATCACGAGAATAAAACTTCCTAATTCCCCTTTGTCAAGACAGCTCTTACAAAACTGCGTAACGTTCGCTCGAAACGTTTGTCGTTATTAACGCGTAATTAAAGAGGTCTGACGAAAGGAAAATCTGCAGGCAGGTTGCCCAAGACGTCAGAGGGTAGCTCGTTGATCGAAATAGACCTACTTGCGAGATGAAATTCACTTCGTTAAGCGTTCAAAACGACGATCGTTCGTTTCCAAACATTTGGTTATTCCTTTCATGATATTATTCTGTACATAGAACAACATTGTCGCAGGTACGGATCTACGGAATTTTCCCAACACTTTAGAATTTTCGTTGTCCAAGCTCTTCTACGTATCCGACGTGGAACAATAAATAGGTAATACGAGAAATCGTTTGATATCTCACACAGGCAAGGATTTACGGTGGCAGGGTAATTTTCGGAGGGAATTTGGCGACGCGTGAATATCGTAACATTTTGCAGAGACCCGAAATGTGCGGCATGCGTCGTACTTTACGGTATAATTACAAGGAAGGCTCGTAATTACCCGGAAAAATGAAAAATGTCGGCAGGAAATGGCGGCTAATTCGAGGTTAATGGGCGCGGCGCGGCCGCACACAGGGCAGCCATAATTTCGCGGCAATTTTCGATCGTTACCATCGAGATTGCCATTTCCACGTGGACTTTGGAATTGAATAATTTTCACCTATCATTTCCGTGTTCTCTGGCGACGCGCAAATTTCGCTGGCTAATTCGGCCTCTTCGAGCCAGCGACGGAAATCATTCGGCAGTCTTCTGCCGAGTAGATGGGAATTCCGGTCTGTAATTTGCGCGACGAACTTTCGATTTTCAGCAGGTATCTCACGAACGCGTTCCAGTACGCTTTACGACTGCAATAGACCGCGCTTTACGATGTAACCTTCCCATTCCCGATCGTTTGCATCGCAAATACGGCGAAATTGCCACGTTTCATAGGGACAAGCCAGCTCAAGAGTTTCGTTTTACTATGCACTCGCTGTAGTATATTAAATGCACGAAATAAAACATGTTTTGAATCCCGATTGCATTTAGACATTTTTGGGATCTATGCATGGAGGAGAAAGAAACGAAATTATCTTCGCGTTTACATTTTCGTGTAGATTTTATTCTGCGCTAATTTGTATTGTTTCTTATTATATTTATCGTCATTAGCAGACTACAAAAGTACACGGAGTCGTATTTTAAATTTAGGGAAATTTAAAGACGGGTATTTTAAATTCACCTTAGACTTTAGTATTATAATTAATTTTTTTGGCAAGAAATAAACCAACGGAAGTAAGTTATTGATTTTATGGGAAATTGCACGTTAATCGGACATTTGTGCGATGAGATAAAAAACTTGACGGAGGATGAAGCCGATCGGCGTAACTGGCGAGAAATGCAAATTAAAAAACCGACCCAGGACAACTGGCCACGTAACTGGAAGAACCAAATTCGACAATTTAATCGCCAGTCTCGAGAAACATACCAGCGTCTCGAAGAAAGATCGATCGACGATCGTGACGCAACTCGTTCATTGTCCTCTTGGGTCGAAAGAGGCGAGACGTGCAACGAACTCTCGTTCGACGTCACTTTGAAATCACGAGCAAACATTGCACCCTGCCAGGCCAGCGGAAATTACCTAACAGCCTGTTAAGCGCGTTTGTTCGTGGCTAGTCGCTTGGCTGGCAGACGCGAAACCGCTTGAAATTTCGCGATTTCGCGCTCGAAGCTCGAAGGACACTCGTGTATTTCTCGTACGATCGGATGGGCAAACACTCCCGCGATACAGGCTCTCCTCTGTGAAAATTAAAAATTCCATCCTCGTATGGGCCGAGCGCTGTTTTACGAGCGGAGTCGCGCGTTATTTTTGCGCGGCCAGACACGAAATTCAATTTTCCATCCACCCTTTGCCGCTGGACACGTAACCGTGAACGTTCTCCGCGTCCGAGAGGGCCCATTAACAGCGCTGAGGAACAATGCCTGCTAAATAGGCGCGCTGAAAGGGTGCTGCTTTGGGGACAGAAGGGGATGAAGAGAGGAGGAGAGTGCCGGAGGAGCGCGGAGAGTGATATGTGAAAGAAACAAGGGAAAAGGAGATTGATGGAATGAGAATCGAAGAGGAAGATGAAAGGTGAGGGGATAGACGTAGAATTAGATCGCGGTGAAAGGAGGTAAAATGGACAGCTTGGACGAGTAGCGAGTAAAAGATAAGTGGAGGAGGATCACTTTTTGTAAATCTTTGCGTTGAACGATCGAATAAGACAAGAAGTAAAGTTGAAAAAAGGGAGTCGAATTAGGTTGTGGAGAAAGGGAGAATATGTAACGAGAATCTCGAAGAGAAATTGAACGAAAAGCGAAGAAGAACGGATGGATCGTTTTTTGTAAACCCTTCTCATATCATCGAACGAAAGAATAATAGGAGTGAAGAAGTAAGATATTATAATACGTGATAATTTTTTATCGTGTTGTATGACAATTATAAGAGAAAAAGAAGGAGATAATATCTGTGAAGTAAGACGTAAGGTACAGCGAGTAATCTGTTATTAAAGACGACTCTCTACCTTGGTGAATGAATAAATTACAGATAGGTATTATAAGTAATATTTAAAAAAGGGGGAAAAAGGGAAGGAAACCTCAAAGATGAATTAACACGGGGATGAAAAGAGGAGAAAGTCTTCGAGGTATAACGAAGTGGCAAAATTCAGTGCCAAAAAAAAAAGGACAGAGCGTAAATAGGAATCAAAGGGCACAGTACGAGGAAGTTAAAAACCATGAAGGAAGAAAGCGAGAAGAGTCGAGAACCGAGCAAAACAAAGGTGGAGGAAGAACAGTTAAAGCGACGAACGATTCAAAGGACAGACAGAGCAGCATGGAACAAAGAGAGGCGGAGGCGACTGAAGAGCCGCGTAGACGAGAAGAAAAACGAGCACGAGGAAAAAAGGAGCGGAAGCGTCGCGCGGATAAAAGCGATAGAGAAAGAGGACAACTTAACGAACGAGTAAGAAGGAAAGTCGTTCGTGGCTGTTGCATTTGAAGCTGTAGATTCGCAGCTATTGCAGGCTGCGTCATTTCGCGAATTTGTTTCGGCTGACGATTAAAGAATTAAGCGGAAGTTTACAAATGATTAATGATCTTAATATAACTGTGCGATGAATATAATGCGTATAGTTTGAATTTTATCAAACACAGAGATAAGCGTTACAGGTGTAGGTAATTCTGTTTTACCGGACAGATGAAGTTAATTGTACGCGTTAATCGATAATTTACATATAAAGATTTTTCACAATCAAAATTAGTTGAAGTTTCGTAAAAATTCGATAATATAACTAATGCTGCGGCAACCAAGAGTTTTGAAGTATTCGACAAGTAAAAATACGCGTTTAGTTTCAAAATCGGCCAACTGTAGTTTCCAATTGATTCCGAAGATAATTAAAAAATTTCTTGAGTAGAATTTCTGGCAAAGTACCACTAAAATCTCTAATCCACCGGCACTCAATTATACGTACCTAGATGATCACGATCACATCTTGATTTCATTCTCCAAAGTACATGTAAAAGACTCGTATATTACCAGATCTAGTCCTTTCGATATCTACCATATTTTAACATCAAATGGAAGAATATTCTCCTTTGCAAAGTAAAAGTTTCGGTTTCAGTGATTAATCGAGATATTCGGCTACAGGGTGCAGAACGTGTAAATGCGTTAGAATGAAGATCGAAACGTGCACATTGCACACGGCTCTTCCACCCCTCTGATGGGGCACAGCGCGTGATGACGTTTCGTGCAGGCCCTTCATAAATTGCGACCGTGCACACGGTTCGCGTACTTACGCGAGAAATTGCGGGAATTAATTATCGTTGATTCACGCGTCGCGGCGGCTCTCTCCTCTTTCCAAGTCACCACTCTGTACGCGTGCACCATTTATTATCTCTAATTCGCGTTTTTACTAGAGGAACCGGAACATGTTGGAAAAATCAGAGAAGCGGAAGTTGGAAAAATCGGAGTTGATATTTGAATTTACCACCTGTTTACTCGCTGGCTAGCTATGCAAATTAATTTGCGTTTATTTTTTTTTGCAAAGAATAATACGTATATTGATAGAACTATCTTGTCTCGCGTAGTAATCGTAAAGGCAAGACACACGAATGTGTATTATTGACTGGCATTGTTATAAGCTGAATTATGTAGAATCGCGTGACGAAGAACGTGAACATACAGAGGATGTGCCGAGACCAGATCCCTCGCATAATTAAATTAATAAGTTACAAGTCATCGGTATTAATAAATACACTTGCGTACCAATAATAAGTATGGTACTAAAACGAATGAAATTTTACAAGTAGTTTGATCTATCTATAGTATCTCTATCTGAAGAGAAGTTATGAAAAAAAAGATGAGTCTGGCGGAGGAGATTTAAAAAATGAGAGGCTAATAATTTATAAATTGTACATTGTAAATTTGTTAATATCGTTATACTTGATAAATTTACATAGTGCTGGAAGAGACAGAGACAGACAAGATAAGAATTGAGATAGAGCAAAGGGCAATGAAGTTGGAGGAGAAAGCAGAGGAAGAACCAAGAAGAAAATTATATCAAAAATTATATAAGAGAAAGATAAAGGAAAGGGAAAAAGAAAACCAAAGACAAGTGCAATGTAACAAGATAAAAAGTGCAAGGTATAACGTAAGCTACAAACAGATAAGAATAAATGTACAGGCAGAGTATTTCGAAAGAGCTGGGGATGAAAATAGTCAAATGCTAATAACAAAGGCTAGATGTGGTAATATAGAAACATGGAGTAGGTAATACGAAAAGAAGAGGAAGAAAGGAAGTGCGAGATTTGCCATGAAGGGCGGAGCATGCTGGAGCATATGATCAGGGAATGCAAAGAACTGGTAAGAGGGAACTTGAGAAGGACATAATCAATGGTAGAGAAGGAGAAAGACGAAGGTGAATGGATAATGAGATAGAGAGAGGGGGGGGGAGAGTAGGATTGAGAATTTAGTCCAAGTAAAGTAAGTAAAATTATAAGTATATAAATCATTTTCAGGGCTGTGAGGCCGAAAATAAAGATATATATATGTATATACTTGATAAATCGTTGTGTCAAATTTCTGTCGCTCATATATCAACCATAAAATGCCTTTTCCTTCGACATTCGTGCAAACAGAAATTTCCTTTTACTATTTTATATTATCTTCGAACGATGATTTAATTTAATTCTTCCTTTTCTACGAATGAGTTACACAGCGAAGCGGCGCGTAACCGATTACAGCGGTACGAAACAAAAGCATAAAACGATCCTCGTCGTCTGTTGTTGCACGGTTTTGATTATCGTCACGCGAGTAATTACGCTCATTAATTAATCATGAGTTAAATAATAAATTAACCAACCATACGTTTGCGAATTAACTGACCATTGCGGCAAATAAACGCGCTGACAAGTTAAATACAAATTAATACGTCCGACCTCTGTTAATTATTGATATCGGTCGAATAAGTTTCTGATATTCGAAGCACGCGGATAATTCGATACCAGCAGAATTTCAACTGATTTACGCGACGAACCGCAATGAATAAGTAATAGGAATTTTTTTGCAAATGTGGAAGTATTAATTATGCGGAACTAAAGGGTTCATGGCGAACTCAATTGAAAACGTCATGTTTAAATTAGCATCGACGTTGATCAAGAGCGTGTGTTTCCTCAATTATATTGCTATTTATATATTTGCTAATGTATGAAATGTATTCGATACATCTTTTATCATTTAATATATTTCCTCTCTAAAATAAAAATCGTAAACGTGTCGTAACTTTCAAATGATAAATGATACAAATGATACAATGATACAAAATGATACATACAATACATTATACTATTATACTCTTATACTATCCGACACTGGCATCTGTTTCATCGCTTACCATTTTAATTCTTTAACCCTTCAAAGCCCACCGCCGTAATATTACGTTCGATAAAACTCGTTGCAAGTATCGCGTAGAGCGTTTCGTTCTCACGCATTTTCCTAAAATTCAGCGAGCCCTTATTAAAGGCTTAATAACGTTTCGCAATCATTCAGCGTTTTTCTACCAAAGCCTCGACAAATTTTACTTTTATTTATTTTCATAGTTAGAAAATTATATCATATAGGTATAGTATCGCAGAATTAAGAGAAAGCTAAATAGTCGATTCTTTCGCCATTTCTTTTTTTTACGTGGAAGTTAAAAAAATTTTCGATCCTATACGTAAACCTTGTCACGACACGACCAGCGTCGATGAAACGAAAGATTTCCCGAAAGGGTCGAAGGGATCAATTCTTCGACGCTGTGAATTCCTGCCGGGAACCGTTCCAGGAAGGAGGGGCATGCCAGCTCACGCACCGCGTAACACGCAAGCAGAATGCGTGTACATTGGCCGGACATTTTTGTTCTCGAGGATATAACGCGACATGATGCATTACAACCGGCCGGATATACCGGCTGACGGTTTTCTGTCCTGAATGAATAATCACGTCGGTTAACGCGACACGTTCGTCCATCTCTACGGTTGGAGTTCCCTTCGTGTTCAAATCACCATGCTTCGACTTTTCATTAGCGTACAGAATATCTAGCCGAGATTCCTCCTTCTCCTTCGTCCGCTCGTTTCGTTATCGTTGAAACGATCTGGTTTCGATCGATCAATACCATTGTACAATCGTTCAGTATAGTTCGACAGACACTTTTTACTGCATTATTTACAATAAATAACGTTTCTCGAGTTTCTTTGCAAATTCTTCTTGAAAAATATCTGATAATAGAGATACATTTAACGTCAAATAATTAATCAAATGTTTCTCAGGGGAAGATGTATCCCTTTGATACCTTCTTTCCAAATTTTAGAGAAAATCTTGAGCATCTTGGAGGATTTGGGAGTTTAATCATAAGAAGTGCGCAGAATCGTAAGGAATACGCGAGTAACGCAATTTAAATATATCGAATACTTGCATGGATGAAAATCAATTATGTAAAAGCTACTTATATTTTGATAATATCGACTGAAATATAATGTTCATTGAGAGTTGCATAGACCCGACGAGAACAACAGGGTCGAAATATAATATCAAATAGTCACAGATAATTGAGACGCAGCGTAGGTAAATGCATCGAATAATTCTTCCGATCGTACGATAATCCATTTAACGAAGCTGTTCAACAGATGATTTGGTCAAACTAAGCAGGATGCTCGAGGTTTACAAGATGAATTTAACGTTAAGATACGTTGAACAGAAAAAAACGCCTACGAAATTACAGGGCACGTAGATCGAGCGGTTCATAGCCGCGAAAAGCAAACGGCAGGTTGTAATTTAGTTTAAAGAGGTAATAAAACAGGATGGATTTATCGAACATGACGTCCTATCGGGATGTTCGGATGAATTGAGAGTCGGAACAGCGGAGGGGTGATGGGACCAAAGGGTGGCGTCGTTATTGCTGTCTGTAGACTGTCATTTCCGTCGGTAGCGTGGCTGATATAGTCGTGTCGTAGGGATGTTATCGACTTTCCAGCAGATACCAGACACGATTGATCGCGATAGATCTTCCACTTTGCAATTTTCACGAATTTACAGCGGCTCACGAAAGTATCTGAGCAGTTACGGTAGAAAACTTTTATACATAGATATATTTATTGCGCGTGATATACAAGACAACTTGAAATTTCATTAGCACTGTAACGAAATACGACTATCACGATTATATCGATTAAATTTGAAACCAATTTGAAAACGTATATAGAAGTTACAAGATATTTATTGCGAACATGCATTTAATAATAAATTATTAAGTAGTTCAGTAGTTAAGTATCGTTTCATCGAATAATGAATAACAACGACTATTTAAATCAATATGTTTGTAGCTTCGATGTATATTTACAGATTTGTTTCAAGTTTTACCAATGTAATAACGATGGTTATTCCACTTTATAGATCAAGTAAAAAATTTCTTACAAATATTCGAATACTTTGCGAGGTAATGTATGTGAATTTAGGTTAAATAGGGCTTGAAATTTATCGTGTTTCTTTTTTATGTTTTTTCTTTTATTATATTATAAGTGGTAAGATTATTTGTCTGTCATCTTCGATAATTTTCGGATCTCAAGATCTAAAGGGAGTTTAGACATCTGACATTCACGAAGATCTAAGACTTACCAGAATCTTAGGAACGTTGAATATTTCAGAGTTTCCCATGGCCCTCGTACTCTCAAATTCTCCTGCCCCTCCCAGATTCTCAAGATTTTCAGAAATTTCTAATATCTCCGGAAACCTTGAAACCCACGAGACTTCTAAGGTCTCAGGATTTCAGGGATCTAGAAATCTTTCAAACTACCTAATGGTCTCGAGACCCTTGAAATGCTACGAATCACTCTGTAGCCGTAATACTTTCTGAAACCTTTACATTTTACATATGTATATCCTTCTGAGCCGTATCATCCATTTTTCAAGAACCTACACTCATCGGACTCGGATATCTATTATCCAAATTTTGTACATCTGTATCTGTTGGAAACGTAAACCGGTTTATGTGCCGAGACGAAACTTTTGTTCCATTTTGCAAGAGAATGATTAGATTGCGGAGTATGCTTCTTACGACACCTTTTCTGCGCTATTTCGACTATCAGCAGGCTATTCGTGTCGCGCGTCTTTACTTTCACATTGATCGATCTACTGTAACGTTTTCTGCGTTATCGCTTTGACATTTTTTATACGATGAAATAAAAAGTTTGAAGTTTCCAAGTCAAGGGCAGATCTCTATCGATTGAAAAAGTTTCATACGCGAATAGACCGTATACAGGGATATTTAATCAAATTGTTTCCTGTTTATTGTTCCATTGTTTTGGTATCTAGAATCGATCCTGTAAGCAGCGTCTACACCTTTTATCTGCAGCCTCTGTACGACCCAAACTTTCTCTCGTATTCGAATCCTTTCCCGCATGCGATTAACAAAATCAAACGCAACGCGAGCAAAGTCCGCAGTCAACTTGAACGCAATATATATCCTCGGGGGAGGATTCGGTCTGTGCGATTCCCATGTAATTTCAAGTTCGCTCTACACTGTTCTCCAAGTTCAGGATTGCATTTTAACGAGACGCGTCTCTATTACGCATCTTGGTCTATAGCTGGTATCGCTGCTTTCAAGCTAAATGCTTTCATGTTTGTTAAGTGTTCCGTTGATTCCATGGCCCTCCGCCGAATTCGTGGATATCGTTTCGCCGCGAAGTTTCTAGTAGCCGGTTGCATCCTTCGCACTTGGATCAGGCGACGCGCCATTCGCGCGAGACGAGCAATTTTCGTGAATATTCTTGCGCAGACGAGCTTCGTATATATTCGTACTACCGATGTTGTTTCGATAAGAGAATGGATATCACGTTACACCGTCTATTCAATTTTCCTTTTTCCGAATATAGAGAATTTTTTACTTGCTCGATTTCTGAATTTCATCGGACAAAGAAAATATCGATTCGATGCTTGATCGTTTCAAAATTTTGGACAGTCGTTAAAGTTGACAACCATCGATCGTCAAAGTCGTTTCAAGGTCATAAGGTGTTATAAAAACCATTTCACCCCCAGTCAAGATCGTTATATGATTATATAGAGTTATATCGGGGTCGTGCCACTGCTGGTTAAAGTGATACGAAAGTTGCAGCACTAGGCACTGAAGCCTTACTATCACTATTCAAGGTCATTCAGGGGCCTCCAAAATGTCATTGAAATCGTATTATTGACATTTAAAGCCACTTGAAAAGCACATGTAACTTTATGCTTCGTTTGTAAAAATATATACGAACATTTATTAGCGAAGCTTATTCCAGCAATGTATTCTCAAAGTATAGAGTTTAAGAATCGCGACATTTTTCACGATCCAATGGATTACATTGCGGAGAAGTATTAAAAATGACACGAGTTTACGAACAGTCCAATCGACGTAACGTTATTGTCCGGCAAAGGGCCAAGAAGTTCCTTAATAAAATTCAAACTTCCACGATATAATGCGTAACCGTCCCGATTTTCGGAGGCTATTGGCGACGGGAAATACGATACCGGTGCCAAATGGGGTTGGCGATAAAAATTCGTTTCGCCGGCTGGGAATAGCATCGCGCAGAAATCGTAAGAAGACATGCTTACATGCCAAAAGACGGGGAAACGCGAAATACGCTCTTATCGATGGAATTTCATCTGGACGTTTCTGACTGAATCCGTTCTTCAACTTATGTCCCTGTATTCAAAATCTCTTTATGTATGCCAGCACGCGAAATCAACATTTTCCCCTAAAGTATGAAATCTTTCTTCGTATATATGGTCACGAGAAACGTTTCAAATTTCCTCGGATCGTAGAAGCAGAAGATTGTAGAACCCCTTCGATCTATTTGATCAAAGACCAGCGAATCACAATTAGGTCGAGTCAAATTTCTAGAACGTAAAAGATATTGAAATCGTGATATCTATGTTTATCGCGAACGATAACCGTAACGTTGTGGTTTCTCTTCTTTGAAGTTTCTCTTCCGTCTTTTACGACGACAACACGTCTATCCAAATTTCATTAAATTTTACTTTTTTGGCGTTAAGTATAAGTACACTAGTGTTTTAAACCTTGGAAAATTCTACTTGCACGTTTCATTAAATCCAAGAATTTTACGGGAATTCTTGCCATCTTAGAAATTTTATTCAAACACCTATCGCGATAAACTTGATCGCTATCCACGCCTACGATATTCATTTCGAATTAATAGCAAAAGCAGCTGCAGAAAATCTCGCACAATTGAACTAATATCAACGTTGTTTCTTGCTTATAGATGCGATTTTCCACGATGACGCGTTTCCTGCACCGTTATCATATCTTTCTAACATTAGCATAACCGTAATCCACTCGCAGCTGGAATGACGTGCAAAGGGCATCGAGAAATCGTGGTGCATCTGCGTCTGTGCAACCGGGATAGCGTGAGAAGCGCATCGACGCTTTTGTTGCGAGCACGCACGATGCTTTGTTGTCTCGTTTCTCGTGGCATTCTGCCATAAGCAACCCCCTCGCAGGATCGACCCTGTCCCGTTTCAGAGATGCGTTCGACGTGACTCGAGTCGAGGGGTAGATCCCATGGCTCCGCTTAACGTGCTCTGCTGTCTGCTTGGCTAGCCTCGTTTCTCGCCAAACACGCGTTCCAGTCTCCGTTTTTTATCGCTCCAGTGACAATGTGCATGCCGGCCAAGGATCGTTGTTTGATATTTCCGTAGGTATTTCTGACATGAATGCGATATGGCTGAAAGGAAGGAGGAAGAGTATGCCTTTTCGTGGTGTGAGTTTGAGAGTGTACAAAACGGAATCGTTTTCTTTCTTTGATAGAAGATGTAATGACTGCGGGTTTTCATAATAGTGCAGTAGATCTTAGCAACTGTAAAAAAGTCGTTTAACGACAGTCGTGTTGTATCGACCTTTCGACAGGCGAATGAAAGAAATTCTTATCAATTTCGACGTTATCCGCGGTATTTGTGTTTTTTAAGATTTTAGTTTTTCCTAAAAAATTTTGTCATTTTCATATTCAGTTTATTTCATGGCTAATCTGATTTTTGTAAGGGACGAGTTTGAAACGAAAACGGAACTTCGAGGAAATACATTGTTATATTACTAACAGATAGATGCCCATTTCTTGCTGAAAAGCCCTAGAACAATTTTCATTTTTAATACAACTTTTACTAGTAATTTAACGCAGATTATGAGCGTTAAATTGTATGAATCTCTTAATAAGATTCTTAATATGAATTCACATTATGAATATATGAATCAAGTCACATTACATCTTATTCCCCATATAGAGTATGAATTTTTTAACTGAAATAGCTGTCCTAAGACTCTTGAATGGAGATGTACGTACCAAAAGAATCATATTGGTCGTACAATAACCTAATATTTCATATCAGCTACAAAAGTTATCTTCGAAGGATTTTCCAATAAAAAGTGCAATTACTTGTTCTTTTCTTGTTTAATCCGACTGATAAAAAGTTCACAAAAGATCAGCGTCGACGTCATTTTCTGACTTGGGAGATTTCTTTAATTTCCGTGGGTATACGGGCAGCAGACGCGTCGATTAAAATTTTGGAATTCAATTAGCCTGTTCACGCGGCGTTTACGCGGAGTACAATCGAACACGGGAATTAAATTTTAGCCATTTATGGGACAGCCGGGATACGCGGCGGTGCTTTAACGTTGTATTTTACACCGCACTTAATACCCTATTTAACGCTTGCTTTCGTGTAATTGGACATGACTAATGAATCGCGGATAATTAAGCAATTATTCGATTCCCGCGAATCATTGCAGACGACTGTGTCATTAACGAGCTTCGTCAAGTCAGCTTCTTCTCCTCTTTTTCTCATTTATTTTTAAATGAATTTGCGATTAACTATTGTAGCGGAAACGAAGAAATCGACGACCCCTCGAATAATGTTCGCCGCGATGGCACTGTAATTTATTGGCTTGTTCGTTACATCGACTTACATGCTGTCAGGCATGAAGGAATTGATAAGATTCGTTAATGAACTGATTTAATTCATCTCTAATCACTGACCACGAATATAAGAGACATAGGAAGATACAGAAAAAAATGAAGGTACATAAGGTCATAGTTTGATTAATGGTAAAATGACTCGAACGCACTATACCGGAGATTACACGAAGTTTGTACGATATTGCAATTTTCTTTTACAATTATCCAATATCCTTAACCCTTTCGCTACGGACATACATTCCCGTATAAAAGTCTTAGGACGACTTTCAATTTTAACGAGAGTCTAGTATTTGATTGAAATGATGAACTTTAAATTACACCTATTTTTTGATAAAATTTGTTTAAACTGAGTGGGTATGTATACGTATATGCTTATAAATATTAAATAATTAACTGCTAAAGGCGTATGTGTACGTCGTGTATAATGTAGAATCGTATTAACGTTTCTACGGTTTGAACGCAGCGAAAAGATTAAAGATCTTATTATATTCAATATAATCTTCGGGAACAACGTTTCCAACTTCGTTCGCGAACATGATCCTTCGATAAAACGAACAACCTCTATGATTTAACGTCACAGTACCAGCTTTCGATATCCGGTGTAATATATCCGGTTGATAGCATTTCCGACGGCAAGATTTGTCATCGAGAAAGGTCCGATATGAAAGAATTATCGCCGACCTCTTACCTTGCAGGCATACGTTATCCATAAACCTTGTTCCGATAGAAAGAATTCAACAATTTTTCATATTATTGCGATCTACTATTAAGGTGAAAATTGTGAAGAGAAGATAGATATACAGAGAGAGAGAGAGAGAGAGAGAGAGAGAGGGAAGAAGAAAATTAATTTCATCATATTAAACTGACGAGATTCTTATAATAATATAGAATATATAGATTCTCTATAGTCTGACGTTTCGAATGAAACATCATTCTCAAAGATTTTGACAATTTCCTAACAATCTTTCAGGTTTACTTAGATTTTCATAAGCGCCTTGATACTTGTGAACGGGGGTGTATACAACTTTCTTCGTATTTAATTCCATCAAAGAATGTTACTCGTATAAAAGATCTGTTATTACTATTTACGAACAGTCTTAATACTTATAAGCAGACGCGTATATATTACTCGTTGTATTTAACTTTATTAACGAACGTTATCCGTATGATAAATACCAATTATTTTTATTATTATTCTTATTTCGAATACTCGTACATCGAAACTATCCTCGAACAACCCTCGAAAAATGGGGCGAAAAACTCGAAACATTCCATGAGCAGTCGACGATGCATCGTGCAAACACTTGAACCCCTCGAAACGTTCGATGAACGCGGACACAACGCTAATCTACGTAGCACGGTGAAACCATCGTGTGAAACAAATGTGTAAATGTTAGCCAAGGCAAAATTTTCACAGCCCACCGTGTTCGATTCGCACCGTAGTTTGGCCGAGAAGGGAAAACTTGTAATCTCGATACAACGCTGCGATAATACGTTCGCGAGGGAGGTTTTGGCCGGTTCGAGATATGTTATTGGAAGAACGCCAATATCGATGATTTACCATGAAATCCGGTAGTTATTGCGTGGGAAACGCGGTCGCATTATTTATACGTTATATCGAGTCGATACTTTTCCGGCGAGTTGTGCACGGGAAATAAAGCGCTGTCTGTGGCACGATGAAATAAGCGATTTTTGCGAACCCGTGTACACATGTACATATATACGCGTGTATAGATACATTTACGTAGAGAGGAAGGCAAAGGAAGGAGAAATCGATGTCGAACAAGCGCCTCGAATTATTACCGGATGTTTGGCAACCGCATCGATTTGCAGGCCTGGTTTCTCTTTTCCTGTCTATCGATGGGAAACGTGGACCCCAGTATAAACGAAGTTGCACCGAGTTGCGCTCTCCCAGGGTTACGGGAGACCTTGTTCTCCTTTGACGGTACAATATACAGGGTGTTCGTGATAAAGTATTAGAAGTTGTTTTCTTCGAGAGCACCGCGGATACCGAATTGAATTTCTTTACGAACAACGAGCTTATTGTTTTCCTCGTTTCGTAGCACTCTTATACCGCGCTTAAAAAAATTCTCTATGTCGATGAATCTATTCAACTAACGGCAACCTCGTCGTATCTCGTCGCTCCTCTATCGTAACTGACTCAGCATAATTCACCGATATGATTAATGTCTGTGAAGCTTTTTTCATCAAATATTCAAAATAGAATCGAAATATTTTTATTCTTACTACATATTACAATTTTTTGTTATTGCTCATAATTCGCGATAGTTAAGCTTCAAGAATATGAAGTTCCTCGTATTCGTAAATTGTCTTCAGTAGGTCAGAGGGGTTGACCTTTCACAACGTATAAAATTCTGGGGTGAGTGTTCATGGAATGACATATTAAGTCTGCGTTATTCATTATGCCGCACTTGTATATAAATGTCAAAATATTTGTAATGTTAATATTGGTCAGAATTTAGATTTAATTGGCAACAGGGGGATTTTTCAATTAATGTAGTTGATGCACGAGCTCGTTTGAAATAGATAGAAAATTACTGAAAGCACGTATTCGCATCGAACTCGAGTAGACCAATTTATATTCCGTACGTATATATATTTTTCCATACGGCTGGTGCAAACATTTTTTTTACTATGTACAACATGGACGTGTTTTAATTAAATTGGTTGAACGTGTTGTAAAAACGGCGCAAACGGGGAAAAATAAAAAATTAATCGATACTGCAATGAAATTGGAATTTTGTATTTCGATAAACGAAATAGTTTTTAAATCTGGTATCTCGTAATCTATCGACTAAATTTTTAGGATATAAAATAAAAAATATATCCACAACAAAGTGAATCAATTTTCGTGTGAACATTTTATGGGAAAAATATGATGGGTCACATTTTCTGTTTATCATATGACAATAATCGTAAAAACCAGTACCTTGTTAACCAACCATGCATTACCAAAACTATCCTTTTATTAAATTTGTTTATGGGAATTTCTTGAAAAATATTTACATCAAAAATATTTATTTGTCAAAAATATTGCTCATCTCATATTATATACGTATTAGTTATGCCATTAATATTTTCATAAAACTCGACGAATTTATCATGTATTACTAAAAGACTTATATTTTCAGATCAAATATGCCGTGTCTTTTCTTAACCGTATTATGTTAAAGTACATTACATTATTATCTTATCTTTCACCATTAAATAACATAGAAATCAGAAAGTTAACGAAAGTGTACTTAACGTATTATTCTTCCGTAATCTTCACATAGAATATGGAATGTTTTCTTACCTGGCCAGTTCTCTCTGAAGGTGATGAACTCTGGAGCGTGCTCTTTCAGCTTCAGCCGTAGCCTCGCGTACCCGAGCTTCGGCTTCCATTCGTTGTCGTCGTTCGCGTTCCACATCTCGTTGCGTAGCCTCTCTCTGTAACAAGCGAATCAGTGTTTCCTATCAGTCAACGTAACGACTCTCGTTCCTGCTCCGAAGTCATCATTTTAATTTTCACGTAGAAAAATCTAGCGTCTAATGAAAGTAAACACGAGTACATATTTTCCTTCATCTTCTCGAGCGAATCTATTCAATCCCCATTGAGTCAGTTATTCTCCAGCGTCATCCAGAAACGTCCCACTGCCCTCCATACCGATCATCAAGCACCCTTATTCATGTGCAAATTTATTTCACTTCAAGACCATTGGTCTTCTCGTGGATGCACTGAAACGTGCACATTTCTATCTGTGTCTCTGCCTCTGCAGATGTTCATCAAACGAACGCGATTCGCTCCCCTCGTTCATGATAATTTTCAATGCTGCTTCCACCCCTTGAAGACTTTGCCGAGTTTTATACATCGTGAACGCTTTTCGACTCGAACGAGCATAAGCGAGCAGATTTATCGCCGACTCCATAGGACGCGAAATGAGTCGTAAAAAAAAAAAGAAGAAGAATAAAGAAGCTTGACGAGGAAGTAAAATATCGGACAGTAGTCCGTCAGGCAAATACGACCTATTTACGATCTCTTTTCCGTTAGAAAATGTTCGTCTATATTGGCAATGGGACTCTGGCTTCCGGCGACGTCACGTCAGTTCGGAATTTGTGGATTCCGATTTTATTTCCAGTGGAAAGTCTCGGCTATTGGGGAGTGAAAACTCGGGCTGGTAGGGAGGAAGGTAAATCGAACGAGAATTGTTTACGCGGTTGCGCGATTGATTCGATCAGAGATGGGCATTCGGGTGACAGGATTTTGTACTGGAATTAATTTCGCTCGGATAATATACCGAAACGAAGTTAAATTGATCCATCGTGGATTAATGGCTCGATCCTCTTCGTTTCCTTTTCATTGTAGATTTTGGTATTAAGATTTGCGTTGATCGACAGCATTTGTAACTTCAAAGGTACACGGAAGGATAGATGCATGCCTGTGTAGAAGAAAACGGGACAAAGTTTCGAACGCTTGTTACTACGTAGATTGTGTTTATGCGTTTGTGGGAAATTTAAATAGACAGAATGTATTCTTATTATATTCTTAAATCACGTGAATACGTAAAATACTGTTTAGCGAAGGCAAGATGATTTGAATTTTTCATGAGAAAAATGTTCACAAGTATTGTTTGCTTTTTATATTAAAATTAAATGTCATTACGATACTCTAACATTAAACAGAAGTAGGTCAAATATGCTAATTTTTATACAATGATCGTTCCAATTATATTCCAAGCTATTCATAACTCGAACCACGTGCAAGCTTCTTCGAATTTGTATGACGCAATCTCCACCGCGCGATTTTTACCAAGGACCGAAAGACAACCGCGAAAGTTTCGTGAATATCGAACATTTTCTTGATTAAGCTCGGCCCGATCGAGCAGAACGACTCGATAGAGCCAGGATGGTCGGCGTAGGAAGACAAAAGAAAAAAGAAAGACGGAAGAGAATGGGAGGGAGCTCGTGGATCTTCGGCCCGGTCGCTGGCAGGAATTATTCATGAATTTAAATCGAAGCGTTGCACGGTACATTGATTGCACCCTTTCGGTTCTGAGCGCGGCTACGGTCTTCGACTATGCTTCTGCTCCGAGTCCGCTGGCTGTCCTATCAATAATTGCGCTCGACGAATGTGCCGAAAGCAGTATTTCACGCGATTTAACTCAATGTGCCCGCCGCAACTATCGACGTCGATAATAAATTGCCAGAACCGATGGAACTTGGAAAACGCGCGACGAATCGCGCTCGTATTGGTCTCAACTCCAACCAAACGAGTTTTAAACCGTCCTCCCGGCCTCTTCGATGTTTCAATTTCGTTGGATGTTGGAGAAATTTCCTCGGAATTCCGTTATTTTATTTGTTAGGTTCTAGTGGATACGTTCGCTCCAGCAGAAGACCAAATCGCTTTTTTTCTCGTCGGATAGAACATGCCGGTGTCACAGAGCGTGTTCCTTGAAAGACTGCAAAGAGTAAGTTGGTTGATGTATTTGTCGAAATGAAATTTTTCCAGCTTGGATTCCTTCGGATATTTGTAGAAAAGAGGCGGGTAGGATAAATGTTATTACGACACATTCTCTCGATATCAGGAAGGTTAAATATCTTCGAGTATCGGAGCTGTTATTAGGTTTGCGCATAACTCAGTCACGATTTGTACCTCGTTTGAGCGTTTTACAAATTTTTGCTATCAAAGCAATTGTTTTATCATCGAAATATTTCTTAAGTTTGAGAAAAAGAATAAGACGTGTGATATTTGACGGATCTTTTACATCGTCTGCGGTGTCTGTTATGTTTCGATTCGAAACGGGTGGGTTCGATAGCCTTCTTGCTCGTTGGGAAGAAATCCAGTCTGAGACATAAACGCGTATTACGCGCAGGGTTAATTCACTGTACGTATTCACGATGAACTCTGTCGATAATTTAAAATCTAATCTACGCTACGACAACGAATCAAACGCGCTTCGTATCTTACACCCCGTTCGAACCTCTTCTTCATCCCCGAATTCATTTAATCCTACAAAGAACACCGAATACTATAGCATTCTTATCTTCCCTTGTCTCGATCTTTCAGATCCTCCGATTTCACTAGTAGTTTGCCAGACGAAGAAAATTCAATCTTGGAGGAAATTCGACGCTCTCTAGATCGAATACAAGCAGAGAATTAAACCGGGCCGCGCTTAAAGTCATCGCGATCGAAATAGGTGGCGGTCCATTAAGCGGAGTCAGGTGAAAGGCGTTTAGTCGAGGGTCGAAACGGCAGATATCGCGGAATACAATCTGGTAAAAGCCGAGTGACCACCGCGTACGGGGCTTAAGGGATGCTTCGATCGGATTTATGGAGCCTTAAATCCCGACGAGCGTTCTTCTCCCCCGTTGTGCTATTCTTCTTTTTCGGGGAGGGGGGGGGGTGGCCACTCGTCGAGACGTAATGCGATCTTGTCCTTTTTCGGCTGCCAGTCGACGGAAACGCCGCCATTGCAAGATCTTGAAGGAAGCACAGGCCAGCGCCGGGTTACTTTCGACTTCGTAACTCTGTCTTCTCTATAATTTAAAGGGGATTTAAATGGATGTGGAATATAATAAAAGTTGGAAAGCTTTCGTATTGATTTTCACGTAGAGATCTTTCAAAGGCTTAGGACTACTTTTTACCTTTCTATTCTTTTTGAGGAAGGTTTATCGTGCTATCACGTAATAATATATAATAGTGTATTATATCATAAGAGATATCGTTTTAGAAGATTTCAATAGAAAAGCGATATTCGTGTTGGTGACATATCGACGATTGTTTAGACTATTTGAGCTGTTACGTGTATTACACGATCTCTTAAGCCTTGGATAATGTCGTTTGCAAGGTGTTTCCATCGAGAAATAATAATATTTGCGTGCAATTTTAATCGATTGTACAGCGACGAATATTCAGAAGGATCGTTTGTATTTTACAGAAATGAAATCGATCGATTTCAGCAAGATCAATTATCTGGCTTCGGAAGAATTAATTCTTTGCAGGTTGAACAACGTTCGACGTTTCACTGTAACTGATACATCGGAGACTTTGTTTCTTGGTTTCTCGATAAAATCACGTTCACGTGGAAACGAAGCGAGGCATTGAAATCGCGGAACACAGGAGCAAAAATTAAGGAATACGGTAGCAGTGTCCGTGAGGGAGAGCTTAACGTATTGTATAAGGAACGGCATTGCTTACACAACGAGTAAAGTGGGCACGTCGATCGATAACCGTATGTGAGTTTCATTCGAGACACGTGCGTCACGTAAAAAATTTACGTTCCTAACGAGATTCAGCGATGAGCTGTCTCAATGGCGTATCGAAAGGATTCATCGATAGATTAACAAGTTTTTCGACCGCTTTAACAATCTTTCTCGTACACGTTTCATTTACATCGACCGACGACTTTTTCTTTTATTCTTTCTTTCTTTTCTTCTTCTACTCTGTATTCACAACTTGGAAAATAGATATGAAATCTTTGATGTTAATTTTTACGAAAATATGATTCATAATCTAATTCCTCGAACATTTGTACTCGATCATTTATCACGGAAAGGTTCATTTATATACCCGTTCCTTAAATACGATTACTACATCATCAATCACAAAAGAGTTATTTCTCATGTTCATCCCTTCTTCTTTGCCAGCCTTATAATACGCATAACATGATATAATGCTATATAAGCTTGTAGTACTTAGGCTACGCTCCTCCTTAATACCTTCTACGAAATTTCTTCCTTGAAATATGGACATAACATAATATATATGTGTCGAAACACTTTATATAACGATCCAATTAATTTCATCCATAAAAAGTCAAACCATTTCTGCACGAGCCAACTTAATTCGTTCACGTATTCATTAGTAACTAGCTTCGAGCCTGTCGTGTTTCCGTTAACATCGAGTTCCGTTTCTAACTCGATACTCTCGTTAATTATATTCGTTCGCCTTAAAATTCCAATTTTCTTATTTATCCGCTAATCTCTTAAACACAGTACAATCCACTTCATCGTATAAACGTTCTCAATTTATTTACTCTCGATGTATGTTCTCGATAAATTCACTTCGCAAGTTCCAATAAGTTACAATAATCTTTCGTCTTTAACTCAAAGCGTGCGACTCTTCCATCTGCCCTACGATATTAACAATCTTAATCTAACTACGAATAATTTTCGTAGCTAAAAATAAAGAAATCTCCAAAGTTCTATTTTTCTATCGTCGATACGTTCCAGGAAGCTTCTCCCTTTAGCACAAAGCGACCCACTCCTCGCTACCTAGCTCTTCTATACGCCTGATAATTGAAATATTTTTAATATAATTGCGAATAAATTCGGTTACCGAAAATCTCCAAAATCCATCTTTCTATCGCCGATAGAACATATCGCCCCAGGAACATTTTTCCTTTAATCTAAAGCGACAAACTCTCCTCGTAACTCTGCTCTCCCGTTCGCCTCACGATATGGATATTCCTAATTTAACTCAGTTGCCAAAAATCTCGCAAATCTCATCTTTCTACCACCGATACGTCCCAGAAACATTTGCTTTTTAACGCAATGCGACACACTGTTCGCAACTGAGCCACGCAGTAGCTCTTCCATTCACCTCGTCGTATTAGTATTCTTGGTTTTTCGGCGGGCAGGACGCGGCGTCGCGTCGGTTCAAAGTCCCCGATGACTCAGTGCGTGCACGCGTTCGTTTCATTCGAGGCACGTGCGAGCCGCGAGGAAGCTGCGAGTGGACCTCCACGTTGGACGGTCGACGTTGGCTCGAGTTAAAAGGGTTCCCGATACGTTTCGAGGGCTCGTTGATCGAGTGACAAATTATTAATGAGATTCGTCAATGATAGCGCGTACGCGTACCGGAGAAACGCGTGGAGGGCTGAATAATTCAGAATGCGAGCAAATTCTCGGCCACGATCGGATTTCTAGCTGCTTGTACGCGAGGGGATCGTCGTTTTCAGAGGGAAAGTAAAAGCTGAAAAGGCAGGTGAGCGGTCGTGGCGCAAAGGGATTGATAGCTGGGTCACGTGCCACTGATCCTCACCTCTCGTCGTTGGGAAAGCAATCGCGATAAATCTTGCAGGCTCCTTCGCGCCTTCTACGAGAATGTTGCCCCGTGGGGACGTAACTGTGCCATAGTTGTTTTATTACGACGCGTATCGAGTCAATTATCTGCCCTTTTTAAATGACAGAGGACGTGTTACGAAGTCGATCATCGCGCGACTGCCTGTGACGAGTTGTTCCACGTGATCTGGAAGATCCAGTTTTTAGCGAATGGATTTTGTAGTTTTGTGTTTGGTATTCGTTCGATAATTGCCTGAACGCTACAAATGTCATTCTACGAGGTTTTCCGGTAGAGAAATTACGGAAACGCGAATTTCTTTCCTGTTACGACGATGTCGTATAAACACAGGATCGTCATTATTTTAGAAACATGAAATATAGAGGTACCAAGACCAGAATTATTAGAGTCATTAATTATTCTTATGGAATAAGAATGGAAAAGTAACATACGTATTTCATACAAATACCAATGGCTTGTCCAAAACAAAATGCCAACTGTATACGTATCTGTAGGATCATGAAAAATTGGAAAAATCAACTTTTCTCTTCGAACATTGTCAAACACCTCGTACACATCCGTACGATTCTCGAATTGCAAAGAGAATTACTCTCCAAGCTGACAAAACGGCGTAATAATCGCTCGGAATAAAATGGATAAAGATTCCACGCATCGCTTTTCACTTAACAGAAAAGGAAGCTAAATTCGTGGTGCGGATGTGAATTACAAAAGCCGGTGTCAAACACCGAACACGTATCAAAGGTAGCCACGACAAACAATCGCGGCACGAGCACAACTGTGCAAACAAGATAATTAACACCTCTCGACCTCGACATTATCGGTGCAGCATACGAGCCTTGTGTACTTTTCCATTTCACGGACGGATTTCACGTCGTTGTTTGTCGACAAACTTGCGACCGATTCATCGAATTGTGCATTCGCGCGAAAATTCGCATTGCAACAGCGGCGATTAATGCTGGCTATGATTCGAAGCAGTCTTTACAGGGTATATGAGTCTACAAGCTACCAAAGCGAATCGATGTGCGAATAGGAGCGAGTTGGGTCGTTGGACGCGTTAATATTTGTGTTCGTTATGGCTACGAGTCGCCTTTCTCTTTCGCTTTCGTTGTATATTCTACTTTTTTAGTTTCTATTATCGACGAACGATTCTTTGGCTTCGATTAGTCGTACAACGATGATTCTGCAATTTCCTTCGTTTCTTTTGCCGTAGGTGAACGATTTTTTACCGTCGTTGCACACTCTACTTGTTTGTTCTTCATTGTCGACGAGGAATCCTTTGGTTTCAACAGATAACGCTGTAGCTTTTATGGGTTTGGTTTTGTCTTGTACAGTTATATGTTTTCTACAGCTAGGTATACTCTTACTGTATTTTTTGTCAGAGTAATGTGTATAATTTTGTGACGCGTCACTTTCTCACATATTTGTGAACACGATACCGCTCTTAAAGTTGATTCTTTTTGTAAAATAGATGAAACTACTTTTATTTTACAGAGCTACATGATATATAATTTTACCTCGCATAATATTACGAACATATTCATGACATATGTTTACATGTTCATAATTACAATATTCATAACATAGTCACTCGATAATAATTTTTCTATTTTGTTACAACTCTACGAGACGCGTCACAGAGAGTTGGGAGGAGATCAACGAATCCTACGAATTCTAAAACTTCATCGTCTCTTTCGTTAATACTTTATCGTATTATCCGCATATGCAATTTCGCTTTCGAAATCCAGGCTGGCACAGAAGCTTCCATATAGCCATTATCGACCGTACAACAATTTCGCGGCGGTTACCAAAAGAATCGGTAATCGCGAAGCATGCTTCGGCGTAACTCGAGTAACGAATCCACATGCAAATTCATCTTGCCTCTGTCGAAGAATAATTAAATCCTTTCTCTCGTATTTTCATGGTTTCCCATTCCGACCGGACAGTGTATCGCGTTCTTTCGCGATCGGCCGGTAATTAGTCGAACCACGATAAAGGAACCGTAACTTACGATCTTCGACAGGACGTTGCACGAGTTACAAACGACGTGGCCCCGTTCATTTACAAAATGAACGCGAGCCAACGACGTTTTTCCACGAATTCGTCGAGTTTCGTGTGGTTGCACGATCAGCCTCCCGGTATCCTATTATTTAGGGGTTGCTTTCACCATGATTTATCGCTGCGAACCGCGTTGATACGCGTCGTTACATCGAACCGCGTGCTAACGATGATAACGCTAGTTTCGTGCACTCGCTGAAAATCCTGGAATTAACCGACAGATATACGGAGCTATTCCTCTCGGTATGCACCGTGCGAACCGCGGCTACGTTTCCGGTATTCTACTCGAGAGAATTTGTGAATCGTACGGCTTGCTGCAGCAAGAATGCTGGCATGGCGGATCACGGTTATGGAAGAAATTCTTTGTACATGTTGGAGAAATTCGGCGATTCACGGAGGAACAATATCGCGTAGAATTTTGATTCTGAAATTTATTTCCTTCCTCCACTTCAATTTCAGTTTATTCACGGGAAAAAACACATTACAGTATACAATATTATATCACAGATTATAAGTTATAATCCGATTATAATCGGATTATAAGTTATAATCCGATTATAATCGCATTAAGACGAGGTATGGTACAAAATGTTCTTCGTTGCTCGACAAGTTTGAGAAAATATAACGATATATGGATGCGCCGTGTTGGTATTTAACGCAATGCGATTAAAATTAGCAGCACACCCAAACGATGTGATACCGCGTACGAAGGAGATCTCGGGATGAGATACAATATCGTAAGTTTCTAGTAGCGACATTGATTTCGAAATTCTCGATGACTTAAGGACAGTCTATAAGGACGTTGGATACTTTGCGAGCGAATAGAATGATTGCGAGTTATTCTTCTATGTTCCAACGATGTAAGGACAATAGTGGGTATTATGGGCCGATAATCATGAAATGTAATAGGCATGGATTCATCACGGCGCTAAAGTTTGTATAATTAATAGTTTTCTTTCCTGTAGCAGCGTCCTTAATCTTTCGAAACAAACGCATCTTTCGTACTTTTTAGTCAAATTGGATCTTCTGTATGCAAAATTGATTTCCTCGCTGCTCTACGTGTTTCAAAAATCTAAGAATATTTCGCGATGTTTATCGATATTCCTACGATGTTATATAATTCCTCGCTAAGATAAAAACCGTTTTCCAATAAGAATGGAAATTCGCAGGATGAAATTTACTTTTTGAAAATTAATTTCGTCCTTCAATGTTGCCTAATTTTCCTTGTCAAAGGATTAATTCTCACGAAGATTCAAATGTCCCTTCCACGACAATTCGAAGGTTGCCGTCACATAAATTTTCGATATCTCTCAATATGCAATCGTCGAAATAATCACAGTAATTTTACAAGACGTAACACCGTACGTATTGTCGTTAACGATGCTTGGATTAATCGATTTTCAATTACTTGCACGATCTTTATCGCAAGATAGAGAGAGAGAGAGAGAGAGAGAGCGGATGAATAGAAATCGTGGAGGGTTTGTGTGAGCTGAATCGGAAGAGATTCAGCGGGCGTGATTCAAATCGTCAAAGTAAACTCTGTCTTTTACGAACGCACGAGGCGCATGAATGCTTCATTCATCGGCACGGAAAGCGGCCGGTGAATGGGTGTCTCTCATGGGCGCAGATATCTACGCGTGATACCTGCGGCAGAGCTTAAATGGCCCATGAATTTCCTCGTTACCTTTTCCTTCTTGCCCCTTCTCCTCGTCCGCCTCGCATTTTTATCCTCCAAGCTACCGTGCGCTCCGATTTCAACGAGAAACTGTCGAACAACGGTATTCTTTTAACAGAACCGGTGATATCAATCCTCTAAGACGAGAGCAGACTGTGTTTCTTCTTTTCCTTCAAAGAAGCGAGATCTTGGACGGTTGAAACGATTTCACAGGTTTTTTACCGAGTTCAAAGGATGATCATCGCTTCCACGATCTTGCAGAAGAGGAGAAAATTACAGATAAATACAGAAGGGAAAATAAATAAGGAAACGACCGTGGGAATGACATTTTTTTTTTTTTGTTAAAGGTAAATAGTTTGTCGTTTCTTGTTCTTCGAAGTTCAGGCTAAACAACCCTCCGTCCTTATAGTTATAAGAAAGACTAATCCAAACTTCGTCTCAGTCTTTAGAAAAGAGCGTCCCTTCTCCGCAGAAATACAACGCACTTGGAGTTTTTACAACCGCGGTGTGCGCGACTTCAATGCTGCTCTCTCGCAGGGGAGAAATATTCTAAACTATAAAGAAACTACGAAGCGCCAGAGACGCAAGAAACGCGAACGCTTTCCCTTTAACTTAGCAATTTGACCTAAAAACTTGGTTTCTACCACTGTCGTGAAATTTCTCTCCTAGTTGAGAATTCACGCTTTAACGTCCTTTCATATCTCCTAGTTTTATACGTCGTCGGAAAAAAGGACCGCTGGTTCCGTTCGATTATCGTACGACTTTTCCTACGGCCACAGGAGTTATCCTTTCAAAGGACGCGAATCGAGGGATGTAAAAAGTTGCGAAAGTATAAAAGTTACGAAACTAGCCGGGACAGTTTTGTTACGGGACAACGGTTATGTCTCTGCTAGCCAGACGAAACTTTCTACCCGATTGTCGTTTATAGCGCGAGACGAATATCCAAACAAGTTCGACGGTACGATTCGCCGCGAAACTCTTCCTGGCGTTCAGAAGGAATGGTTCGGCTAGTTTCCAGCAACGAATCAAACGTTCCATCGCCGGAACTTTCAAAGATAACCCGTTTTTCTCGTGTAAGGATAATAAGATGAATTATTTCTTCCGTTTGTACGGTGTTTTGGTTCGCCGTGGAACGTCGTTTACTCGAATATGGAAGTTTTATGCGATCGTAGCTTAATAGAAGTTAGATGGCTTTGGAGGACACGCGTGGACGCTTTAACGGTTGATGTGATTTTTTTCTTCGATGTTTTTATCGCTCCATTCGGGAAGTTTAAGTAGCAAGAAGAAAGAAGAAATAATATTCTTTAATCGGAGAACAATTGTGCCGGATATAGGGTTAATCGTTGTAGTTAAAGCAATTCATTTTTACTTCTAAATTCATCACAAATTAGATATCAGTTTCAGCTTCTCGTACGAATAACAGAAGCATATGATTTTCCAAACAAAACTACGGTAAACATTTTTAAAACTATAAGAAAGGCTCTAGCGACGATAAAGGGTATAAAATCACGATGCAATTATGCTACTCGTAATACAACATGCTTTCTAACGAACCCAAGAAGTTACTCAACTTCGATATCTCAAAACAAAAGTCACAACTTTCCAAATATATATCCGTCGCTCTTATCTTGAACCCGATACACTGTCCTTAACCTCGAATCGTTCTATTCGCACAAAGCACCGTATGCAAACCCCGCAAATCCTCGAACAATCGATCTATATATGTACCTTTCCCGTATGTATGTACTCCCCGTTCACGTTTTAACCCATATACTCCTTCATTATCCAGCAAAAAAAAAAAAAAAAAAAGGAAGAAAGAAAGGAAGGAAAAAGAAGGAGACGAGAAGGCTGGACGCAGCACGCGTGTTGTCGGTAACGGGTCGGGAATCGAAAGAAGCTCACGCGGCCACCCCTCTCGAGCGACTCACCCTGCTCTGCTTAGTGAGGTTGGCGCCCATCAGCCGGCGATTCTTCGTGGCGTCGAGGACGTTCCGACGGGGGGTGCCCTCTCCGCCGGGACATTCCCGTCCTGAGGGTGCAGAGGGATTGACCCCTCCTGCTGTTCCCCAACGGTGCACTCGTGCGGCCACCCTGCCTATTGGGCCCTCCACCAGTCCCCTTAGAAGTCGTAACGTGCTACCCCTGCACGATAGTCCTCCTCCTCCTCCACCACCACCACCACCACCACCACTGACACCACTCGTATTGCAGCTACCAACGCCGTTACTATCACCGTTATTATTTTTCTGGCCACTACTGTCGCCGTGTTCGTTGATAGTTCCACTGTCGTCACCGATAACACCACTGCCACCACCACTCCTGTCGTCGACACTTTCACCCTCCACCTCCTTCGTTTCCAGCCTCTTTGTATCCTTCGTCTCCTCCACCCTCCCCGTTGGCCTTTCTCCTGTCACCTTCGCGGATAATCGGCGTCCTCGTGATTCCCCACGATCTCCGCCACCCTCTGGAGAAGCGCGTCGCAGCTGTCTGGAAATCGTTGCAGCTGCAACGCAACCGTTCGATCGACGAACCTCGTGTCGCTGCTCGAGCCTCGTGGCTCACGACCAACGTTTCTCTCTGCTACGAATTTATTCGGATCTTTTCCGCGAGTTGAATTTTTTCTCCAGAAGGAAGAATCTCTTGTAGCAGAGATCTTTGTCACCGCGAAGATTCCTTCTTAATTTTGATTACTTTAGAAATTGATCGGATATGTGGATTTCTGATTTAAGAGAGGATCTCGTTGATAAAGTTGATGGTATTTACAGAAGGATAGATGGGCGGATCAACTTCCTGGAAGACTATCGCTCGCGATGGTGTTTTCGATGGTCGATGAAGGATCTCGTGGGTTCGCTTGCTCGTAAAAAATACATACAAAAGATATATCACGATGCGGAGGTAGAGGATTTCGCGTTTGAAGGCGAGCTACGTTCTATCAAGAGTAAGGCAACGATCTTTCTAGATTAGAATCGGTAAAATTTCGGATCGGCCATCAGCTGAACACGTTTTCGTTCATCTCTGTGCATCGCTCGAACGTACCAGGTGTCCGCCTGTCAACTCCCATTACACAGTCCGTTCACTGTCATGTCCCAGTAGACGGTACTCGTCATACGAACTCGTGCTCACTGGACATCGATACTCGCACGTCGCTGCGGCCGACAGCGAGACAACGAGCCACCCCTTCTGTCCTTCAAAACTCCGATCGATCCTCTCTTTCGATTAACTACCTCGCCGACCGTTACTTAAACCTTCACTGCCAGTGAAAACTTTGATATTTCAGTCATCGAGCGCTCAGGAAACTTTCAGCAAAGCCCACATACAGAATATTCGAAGTTATTCTCTAAGAATACTCTCTATAGAGTATTCGAACATTTATTCATCCCTTACTTAAGCGTTCACCAAGTTCTCAAAGTTCCAATGTCGAAGGTCGTAGAATAAAAGTATAAAAGTCATTGATAGGACATTTAAGAAATTGTTCAAAACTGTCCAAGCGAAGAATACTTTCTTTCCTGTATATAGCGGAAGAGGTAACCGAAACGAGCGAAGATGTCACGCGCGTCGACGACGACAACGACGACGACGAGGATCGGCGTGGAACGGGGCAAAAACACGAGCTGACGTCCGTGTGGCGCGCTGGTTGCCGACCGACTGACTGCCTATCGCCGATTAACGGCCTCCCTTCGCCGTGCGTCTGACTCACTCCAACCCTTGGGGAGGATTTGCAACGGTGCGCTTGCGTGGCTCGCGCGTGCATACGCACGGTGGAACGCGTGAAACAGCGCTGCTGATCCTTCGCGTTCTTACACGTTCGAAAAACGACGAAGAAGCTACATTCTCGTTGGATAAAGCTAGCAAAACTTTCTACGTATACCTCTTCATGGTGTTTTCTTTTGCTTCGTTCCTTCCCGTTTCCTCTTTTGTTGCGCTTGCGGTTTGGTTCTGAAGCAGAAGGGACGGTGGTGGTGGTGACCGACGATGGTAACGCGGATGGGAGTATTTTTTTTTTAGGTTTTTTAAGGATCTTTCACGATCTCTGGTGGTTGAGAATGTTTCTCGTTCGAGATTTTGGTTTCATTTTTCGGTCTCTTTTTTTAAGCAGCTGTAAAAGTGCATTTGTAGCGTGCCGTTTTCAGGTAATTGAAAGACTAATTGAAAATCTACAGTTTGTAGGAGCGAACCAGGTAGCGAGATTAGATCAGAAGATCTGTATCGATTTTTTAAAAAATAAGTACACTCAATTTATATCACGAATGATTCTATCGGACCAATCAAAGTGATCAGCAATGATTCGTGGTATTTGGTGACTGAGGAAGTTCGTGGTTTGGAATTTTGATTTCATTCTTGGATTTTCTTTTATGAAGTTGTAAAAGCCTTCCTTTCACGCAATTAATTAACAAACTAGACAACGAAGTTCGATTACGAGATCCGTATTGATCCTTTTGTTCTTTAACAATTTACACGTCTTATAGAAAAAGTCTTATAGACTGATAGATCGAAAGTTTTATAGATTGACGTGTTATTCGTCACACGGTTTAAGACGATCGTTAGATAAAAATTTACAAACAACATACGCGATCTTTTAATCGTTTTTGGTAGCTTAGAAAAATTTCGAATATACAATTCCACACGATATAACGATACATACGATATTATAAAAAAAAACCATGTAGACGGTAGACGAACATTCTCGTTTGTAAAGGGTCAGTAAAAGCAACTCGGTCAAGCAACGATCTAAATCGCTCAAGCTCGTCAGAATCCACTCCCCCGTAAGACACTGGTAATTACGTAAACGGGGTGCGAAGACGATCGCTATGGAATCGCTTAGATTAAGGTCTCGTAATCTCGTTTCCTATCCTCTAATAAATTCATAACATCGATTGACCCCCGATATCCTTCGCGGTTAATCCGCTTTACGACATTTTAAAACTGATTAGGGGATTGCGCTCACATCAGCTCCCCCCTCGTAGGAACCATTATTTTGAAAATTCATCGACGAACAATAGTCGCGTATCAATCACGTAGGAAATAATCGATCCTCGTGATTTATTATCGCGCGTTTTACCACGAAACGACGTGAATTTTATTTTAACGGCGGAGTATTCGAACACCGTGATTTGCTAGAATTTTCGTCGGAGGGTAAAATGGCGTTACCGCGTTTTATATTTATAACGGGAATTTTTCGCTGTCCGCCGCGTTTAATATAAGCCGCTGGGGTCAGAGATATTGAGGTTTGACGACGTTTACAAATCGCTGACGGCGAACGACGCGGTCGTTGTTCCCAACGAGGGATTCTGTTTCGCGGGATTATTCCCTGCGAGCTGCTACTTTGAGAATTAAATTGAACGGCGTGGATAGCGGTGTTGATTGCGTCGAGGTGCACCAAGTTTGCAAACATGACGCGAAACGAGTAGCAGCAGCTGGCGAAAGAGCTGTCGTTAAGATACATACATCTTGACACGGACACGCGATATTTCTTGACGCAATGTCATTCGCGTTTTAAAAGAAGAAAACTTAAAACTGAACGAACGAAGTTTCTAGCCCTTTGATATTAACACACTGATCGAAAGACCTAGCGAATATAAACGAAGGAAAAAATATTACTTTACGGTGTATTGTTATAATATCACATATGCTCTATTTATATCGCAAGACGATAACTCTACCAATTTGCTGATGAGCCCACGATCAATCAGGAGCGTCGTTAGACCACAGAGACAACACTAGACGATGATAAATACGCGTTGGTTTCCGAAGGAAAACGAAACTACCCTGTTCGATCGATGCGTCCGTTGCTTCGCCATTCCGCAAAGTATATTAACAGGTTGCCAATATCCCGATGGCGAGCAGGAAAGAGGATCCACGGAGGGCGACATTGTGAGGCAAACAATTTAATATGCGCCGCCTCTCAACGAAAGTCCTTGCTAAGGACCCTTCCTCGGCATACCTTATCTGTCTTCTAACAGTCACAAAGCCGAGATCTCCACGTTTATTGGAAAGTTCTACTGTCGTGCGATCCCCGGCCAGGATGAAAGGTGCTTCTGCACCCCCTCATCATCCCTCCTTCTCTCTGCCTCACTTTCTTGTTTCCCTCCTCTTCTCTGTTCTCTTCCCTGTCCCTGTCCCGTATCATCGATACAGAGAAGCCAGTAGCTCCGGTGCCTCTTATCTGTCGACTGTTCAACGTTTCGTGGTACGCGGGCCTGATTCGGTAGAAAGCGGAATTTGCCTGGCATTTGCCGTTTTGAGAGATTGCCTGGATCTCCTCGAGCTATACAATTAGACGAGATAAGACATCGTAGTCGTAGTGGAATTTTATTCGGCGTTGAGTCGGATTTTACTCGGTTTGTTCTTCTGCGATCCCTGGAAGTTATAGGGGAGCTAGGGTGTTTCAGAAAAAAAGGGTAGCTTTAAGTCACGGTGGACGCGATTCAGACGTTTAGTCGACGAGAACGACAGATCGTAGGAATTGAAGAATACGGCAGAATTGTGTATCTAAGGATTTAAAATAAGGGGAGAAAAGATTCCTTGAACGTTCGTGACGAATTTGGAGGAAAATAAATCGTGAGTTATGCTGATCGAAGAAGATTATTTTTCTAGAAATTAAAAAGGGAAGAGTCGGATCGTACATTTAAGAATTTAAAACGGAGGAAGCCGCGTTGCTTATTTATGCTAAATATTATCTCGATAAGACGGAAGCACGGAAGTTTCATATTTTTGTGATCTTCGATCTAGGCACGTCCATTCCTCTACACGGTGCATTTTTTTTTTTTCATTCACTGCGTTGCTTTCGAAAGCGTGCCACCCTCGAAGGACGGGTCGAACAGCTGCATCTTGTGCCTCCCTTGTTCTTTCCTTTTTCCACCAGTACGGTCGACCGACATATGAAAGACGGAACGTTCACGACGGCGAAATTCACCAAACGAGCCTCGTTTCCTACATATGCCAGTCGCTGAAACTCCTACGTTCAATATCCTAAGAACTGATTTCACTTCAAATTCAAAGTTTCTCAATCATCTAGAAAATCAAAGACGAGTTAAATTCTCCTCAATACTACTTAGTACCTATTCAAACGTACAAATTTCAAAAAAATCAACAAAGGGAAATTTACCAAAAAAGAAACACGAAAAGACGCCATAGTTTTGCAAAATGAATTTATATTTACCAAGAGAAACGAATAAATATACGCTATACCGCGGAAGCGGCGAGCGTTATTAACGCGGTAAAAAATTGCGAGTACAGAAGTTATTAAAATTCGCCTCTGTACGTCTTATTCCCAGAAAGAAAGTTGTGCAACGTGACGAAGCTAAGGTTCAAGACACGCAAAATGCCTGTTGTTACACGGGGGTCGCGAAAACTGCGAGGAAACGCGAGGAGCAACCGGTAACGTGTTAAGTCACACACGGTTCGTTTCTACGCATAACAATGTACGAGAGAAACCGGCAGGAACAATGACGTATGCCCATCATAATGCGCTGCTGTGTACGTCTTCATGGCAATTAGCATGCATCCAGCGGAGCTTAGGCCACGTTGAGGGGGTGTCCGAATAATCCAGCGTGATCTACGCACGTTTCCGATACCCATATGCACTGTGCTTATGCCAGTGCTTGCCGCAAACCCCACGTATACAAGTAGCCCCGTATTACGTCCGCGTGGGGGGAACAAAGAGGGCGGAGCCCTTTGAATAATTTCCCTTTTTACTCCGGGGAACCTACCCGGCTTTATTTGTTTCCCGCTGAAAATCGATCAACCATATTGCTGTAACCACTGTTTAATAACGATCTACTTTGACCAGAGGATTTGCCGTCCTCTGGAAACAGAGCGAGGACCAGCGCTGATCGATGATGATTAATTGAGACGTTGCGTACGACGTGGATTAAAATAATAATCCCTATCGCTAAAATAAGTACCTTTGGCTTCTATCGCCAAATATCATTTTGAACTTAACGTATTGCACTTTTAGCGAAATATTCCCTTTTGGTTTATAAAGTAACATTCGCCTACAGAAATCGATAAGAGTGAGCTTATCGTGTCTTTGCCTGTGATCTTCAATCGTTGAATATTTATCGGTTAAACGTTGGTTGCTCGGCAGGATATATTTAAACGATATTCATCGAGGTTCCCCAAATAAAAAAAGAATGTAAATTTTCAGAATAGAAGGTAGTATTCGTTAACCTATTTCTTTATTCTACTCACGTTTCTGTAGGAAGTAGCGAATGGTTGGAAGATACATACCTGAAACAGAAGAAGAATATTCTCATTAGCGATGCGCTATGAAACGATAGATTAAGTTTCCTCACGTACTATGATCAATCAAGCTGACACAGTATACAATTGTAAATGTTTGTAAACGACTCGATCAATTCAGAAAAATCTGCTATTCCAGACTTCGGAAACATTGCCCTACATTCTTCTCATCTTCTCATGTTTACCGCCAACCGATTACGTGGCTCATTATTTCATCTCTGAGACTTTCATCGCATAAACTTCAACTATGTACGCAACTTTTATGATAAAAACCTCCGCGCTTTAAAACTGTGATATTTGCATTCTACTCGACAAAAAGTACTGTATTATTACAATAAGAAAAGTATGTCAGAAACTCGCAGTACCCCGAAATAAGATTTCGCCAACATGTTTTACGAAAATGAATTCCGTATAGCGAGACAGGAAGCGTAGCAAACAACGTAAGCGTCACAGGCGAGGATCAAAAGAACGTGGCGTTTCTGTAAATCGTAGAGAGCGAGAGAGCGCGCGCGAGAGAGAGAGAGAGAGGAGAGGAGAGGGAGAGAGCAGCTCTTAATACAGGAATTACACGTCGGGAAGGAAACGTGACGAGACTTTTACGACAGGAAAGAAAACGTTGACGGAGACAGGAGGAAAATTTGAGATTTGATATTTCGGCGAGGACTCGTTGAAGATTTTGCACGGTAAAGCGGAACCGAGTCTCTCGGTGAATATGAACAAGAAACGAGCCGAGCGACGATAACGCTGAAGAGCTTTCCGCTGTACTGTATCGTATTTACTACTCGTGAAAGTATGAAACAACTCTCGGCCACTTGTAAGCGTACAGTAGAACAACGATTAGCGGCATGCAATAAAATAACTTTTAGCGAGGACGATTTGCGCGATGCTGGCTCGTTCTTTCACATCGCTAGTTGCAAGTTGTTGCAATTTCCAGTTCTGTCGTCGTTCGTGTCCGTGTAAATCACGCGACTCTGCTGCTCTTTTCAATTTCGCAGTGCATCTGATAGACGATTATTTAGTAGCCGAATCACGGTTTTTGTTCGAGTCTGGAGTTTTATATTTATTACGTTTTTAGTTTTGAAATACGTAAGTTGCATTATGTAGACTTCTGTGAGCACATACGATGTTGTATCGTTAATTCGTACACTATGACGATGGTTTTTTTTTTTTGCTTATTTCAAATTCGTTGTTCATACGAATGGATATAACTGGATACGTTTTTTGATATTCTATGAAGTAGAATTGAAATAGAGCGATTGAATGGTCCTATTTAAGATAAGTATCGTTCAATAATCTTTGTACATCTTTGAATGGCTCTAAAATATTTTAAAACCAGAAATATTTTAAATACATTGATATAATTTCCAATAATCTCAACCATGGAATGGTTATAAGTTATTCGAACGGCCCTTGTTATGACCTTGAACGATCAGAAAAAAAAGAAAAAAGCAGAAATGTGTGGAAATGTTCCTCTGAGGCTGTCTTTGATATTTGGACAAATATCTGATCACAATAAACGTGTATCACTTTGTGGCCACCGGCTACGAAAACATTTTTGGCGAACAATCGTGTATTTCGTAAATAAGGGCGTGTCGTTGGTTAGGTTAGCTACGTTGATGCTTTTGCTCTTTGTCCCTACCATAAACAGGGGTCGGATGATGCTCGTCGAATAATTGGTAGGGCAGTAATGACAATCATTTAGATTTTCTCTGTGGTTATTCATTTCCGGTGATGCGTGCAATGATATTGCAGGCAATCAAAAAGATCCACCCTCAGAAAGACAACTATATCTTTTTTTTTTCATTTAATGAATTTAGTCCGCAATAAATTCTTGTTCCAACGAGCAAGACGAAATTGCAAATTTTCTATTTCGTTGGTATATAAACGTCGAAGCTGAGACATTGTCACGTTTGTTCTATTCGCTTCTCGCTTCCCCTAATTTAGTTCATTTGTTTTCGTAATTATCTCCAATTATCCCGGAATTATATCTTATTCAACCAACGTTTAATAATGCCGTACAATCTAACATAAATAGACTGCGAATTTTTATGCATTTATAGCAAATTTGAAAAAAAGGAAAGAAAAACATAGTGTGCAGACAATAGTAGATTAGACAATTTTCTACCTAAGTTCTACTTTTGAATCGTATCTGTAATATTGTGAATTTGCATAAATATCCAGTCTGCAATCGTACGTTTTTTAAAATTCGACAACAAGATCCAACGTCACATAAATTTCTTCTTCCCATGAGAGCACCTGTCGTATGCAAGTTTGCCGGAAATTCTGTCAAATTTGGCGAACGAGGGCACGTCCCTCGGTGGGTCAGTAACGACACCCCTTTTATCCTTGGTGGCAACCCCCAGGAAGCGGCGATGCTTCTCCAAATACATAATTCGTCGGCGAGGAACGAGTCTATACGAGTCGCATCCCTGTTTTCTCTTGAGCGTGGTTGGTGGGCGCGTGTGCGTCTCGCCATTAATTAAAGGGGCCCCGGAGTGCACCCTTCTCGATAAAAACCTTCGGGCGTATAGAGCGCGGGGGCGACGATGGTTGTTCCGTGAATGCGGGGGTGCGGCCTCGAGATAGCCGAAATAACGTGGGGTCGTACGGTCCACCGGCGATCTCCGGATTTTAGTTTAAATTTCCAGCTACAAGCCGTGTCATTAACGGCGATTTATCGCTAGTCGGAAACACCGATCGATTTCAACCCCTTTATCGATTCCAGATCAATGCCTTTTTAACTTTAAAACAGAGATTTTAGGATATAATCTGTCGCACGAGAGAGGAAGGTCTTTGACTTTCGAAAAATGTTTTCTACGATCGGAAAGTTGAGACGATAAATGACAATTTAACGAGTAAACAAACCTTTTACTGTATGATATACGAATAAATAAATGTAACGAATCCAAATAAATTTTGTTCTACTTAATCTCCCTTGAAATCTGCGAAGGTAAGTTTTACTGAAAATCAATAACGATCAAACGATTAATGAGATAAAATTAATAAAACGTCGTTTGTGACTTCTTGGTTACCTCTTGCATTCAATCCTTTGCCATTTCGATTTCTCAATTACGTTCCCGCAAACTCTTTCGATACGCAACTCTAAATGTTCGAATCTTACTTTACATAACATAACTACACCGTAGCTACTTTATCAAAAATGTTTCAGCAAAGATTTACCATGCGCGTGTAACGAGGCAGCAATCCTATTTTAATATTTTTTGCTCTTCCATCCCCTATACCTTTAATAACACGCAAGAACGCGCAAGATCGGCTTTCTACTCTGCAAAAGAAGGACGAAAGGCAGGACATAGAAACAAAGAAAGAAAGAAAGGAGCGAAGGCTATAGAATTTATCGGGAAGTTCTGTTCGATCTGGGCGCAGATTTTCGTATCGGCGGGCCGGCGAACAATTTACGTTCGTTGTCTGGCTGGGCGCAACGATTTATCGTCGTCTGGCTTGTTTTCCAGCGCGCCGTGTGTCGAAGAGTATACCTGCGAATTGAAATACTAGAAAACACTTGAACCGGGGCTTTTTTCCCTCTAACCCGAGGAACGAACGCGAGACCAACCGAATTTCTACCTCGCGAAATTTCCATTTTGACTTCCATCCCTCTTTCGGTGCACTCCATTAAAAAACGCCAACGTGTAAAAGGGTGATCCGCGTTATCGTGTCACCGATACCACTTCCTCACCGCGGTAGTTCATCGACTGTCTCGGTTGTTCGTTCATAAATAACCGGCCGGGAACATTTCTATATCGTTGACACGACGTTTTATCAATTTGCGGATTGCAAACGAGCGTATCTTCGGTGCACGGATCGAAGAGTTTGTCGTATAGAAGCTGACGGACGCGTCTGTTTCATGGCAAGTTTGGATTTACGTTAGAACACGAAGATCACAGCAACAGAATAACAGAATGCGATAAAGAATTTTAGAACTCGGTGCACCATCGATCAGTTACCAGTTTGTCACCAGTTATTTAAACTATTCCTTTTTTTAAATACATTTCGAACGTTCCAAAGATTTAACGTCGATTGTTGCAATATTAAATATATTCTCAGTCGTTTACAAGATTTTTGTAGATATACCATCCGTTGTTAGGAGATATAGCGTCTTTGAATTTAAGAAATTACTATTTCTTCAACTATCTTAGCCGCTAACTAACATCGACAGTATGAAAGCAGTGCTGTTACGTTTTTCCAGCGTGCTCCTCATACGGTCTGATATTGAAAGAATTCAGCAGTTGAAATGTTTATAAGTAAATCCGCTTTCATCGGTCGATTATCGATCAGTTTGACCAAGCGATACTATTCAAACTATTTGCATAATTATAGAGATTATTTGCATTTGTGATATCAAGTGGCATCGTAATACAGGTATTAAACGCGTAATCGATAATAATGGCTACTGTCCCGCGTTATCTGTTTAATATAGCGGGGTAAAAACAGTAATAATGACTACAGACCGTGGATTTTCACATTAACTAGATCGAACGATTATCGTTACCAGCGATTGGAACATTAACTGCTTGTTGCACGTTCGCAATTTTTAATGCATGAACTGTGTACGCAATCCCGGAAAATATTGAACGATGTCGGTCATGTAATATTCATTAAGAAGTGTTTATGAATTATTCGAATAGAGATGGAACTTGCGTGACAAATTATATATTATTATATATTATATACATATCCGAAAAGTTTCTTTCGTCTTGTAAGGAATGCACCACATTCTCTGTTTTATATTATTTTTGTCGAATCATGTATGATCGTAATAATAGAAATAGAACAAAATGGATCGTAGATGATTCGATAAAATAATACAAAACGAACAAAGGTCGTACATCTATTATTTCCTTACTTTCGGGACAACCTGATATAAATTTACGTTACTTATTTAAAGACACGGTAAAAATTACGACTAAATACATATCGATGTATCTCCAGCTTTCATTCCTTTAGCCTACATTCAAGGAGTTAAGAAACTTATCAATTTTACAATAAAAGATCTATCATCCCACGATTCAATATCTATCGATCACTTTCAATTTACTTTCCCATGCAAACGTGTACAATCATAAATTGCCGTTTAGTTACACAACGGATGCTCATTGTTCCAAGCAACGAGCATATCATATCGGATTTGATGCAACACACGGAAACGACGCGGGTCAAAGTGCAAAGTTATGTACCGATCAGCTGCGCCACCGTAAACCACAACGCGCACTGTTTCATCCCCTAATGTGACCCGGTCATTAGTCATTACTTAGGCCTGCTGTTCGACCGATTAGAATGGGTTAGTGGGATGCGTCCCGCGGGAATTTTCAACCTTTTGCCTCTAGATACTATCGTAAAGGGCGTGACGCGTCTTCGAACGCGTTCATTCTTATGGAAAAATCGACACACGGAACGTGTGCCTCGATACAACTTCTATTCGGAGGGTAGATTTCACCCTCTTGCGATGGAACTAACTTTTTGAAGCTTCCTCGTGATTTTATTATGATTGATGGTTACATGAGAATCTATATACAATATATATATAAAAGATTATTAATAACTCAGACATGCGTATTAGTCTTTCGAAAGAATGATCAGAAAATAATCTTATTATATTCTTCCATCTTTATATACTGTTTTTACGATAATATTGAAACGAAACTTTCAACGTTGTTGCATCCAGATCTCGAATAAAGAAAAAGTAACGTTATTTTGCAATACACGAGGGAACAGTTCAAACGTATTTGGGTTAATTATATTTGAATCGGCATTTGCTTTTAATTAGCGACTAGGAAAGGAAATAACATTTTAATCTATTAAATTCTATAAACAATCAAAGATATATCCAATGTCATGATAATCGAAAATGTTTGAAAAAACAAAGTTCTACGTTGCTCTTATCGTGTATTTCACCCATGATCCTCCTTTGCAGAAATATGAACTTGCATAAACATCCATAGCCTAATAACAATCTGTAATATCAAGGGTCAGCTGGATATTCTGAAGAACAAAAGCAGTGAAAATTGCACCCTGTAGCGCAGGTATAATCGTGTCCTACTCGTAAATCAGAGGATGATATTGCCCTCGGAGGGACCGATCGAATTCTACGTAGTCCCCTTTGACCATCGAATTAATTGGTTTCTATGATTTACTGAATTTTCGCGGGTCGATCAGCGTATCGACGGCGTGAATTCGAGGAATCATTGAAACGCGTATCTTAAACCGTCGACGCGATCCTTTGATCAACGCGCGCTGATAACAGTCATCGCTAGCTACTCCCCTCGATGACGATTCGCATTGAACGTGACTACGCCGGGATTAATTGAGACGTAATCACGCGGTGATTCGAAGCGTAAGATTGCGTTCGCGCGGTGTAACCGAACGCGAATGCAATGTGCGCAAGATTAAGCGATTTCAGCCGTGCACTTGATGGATAATCGATGGACAGCGAAATTATCGAGTTATATTTGTTATATAATAATCGAACACTATTTTTACGTGGATTCGGAATTTTATGAATAGGATTAACAACGCTGTTCTCACATTTTCACGTCTGTATCTCGTTAGATGTCTCTTCCTTCGAATATTTTATTCCACTTATCGTAAGTTTTATCGATGTACCGTGGAAAATTGCGAACGAATCAATTTTTGGAAAGATAGGTAGCTTCGAAATTTGCATTACCGAATTTACATTGCCGAAGATGCTAACAGGCTCAGTCCGAGTGTAAACACGCGAGGGTTAGGCGGATGATTAAATACTCCTTTAGACAAGGTACGTTTACCTTGGTGTTCACAAAAAGAGGGTAAAAGAAGAATGCTTGTGCAAATTACAGACCGACAAAAACTTGTTATCCATCGCTTTATCGTCGAAGCGTTGGGAAAAAAACTGGGATTAATGAAACGAAAGTAAATGTTCCGTAAGATGGTGATGACAGTTTGTTATTCGCAAAAAGTTAACGAAGTTCTTCATCTTCGGTGCTTCCTGTATCGTGATTGCAAAAAAGTTACATTATACAAACCCAATGGAGGATTTCCGTCATTCTGACAAGCAAAATCGAACGTGAACTAAATACCAGTTAATAAATATCGGATAAAATCAATTAATTTCACCTTCTTTTTCGTCATTTCCTTCGCGCTGTGTTCATTGAATCCGAAATATTTTTAAAACACGTTATAGTTCAGTCTCCGTCACGGTGAACGTTTGCTGCATGCAGAACTTTCCTCCAATACAGTACAAGGAAAATATTATTTACTCATTCGTTCGTTGGATTCGTGATTCTTAACAGCGCAGCAAGAAAGATTGTTTATCAAAGATTCAAAAACCTCGCAATTTCTATGTTTCGTTGTACATGAAACAATCATGCCTCGATTTATCGAATAAACTGAATTCCTCTATATACGGAATGACACCTTCAATAAAGCTGCTTTATCCATGGATGGCTTTCAATATTTAAACAGCGAATAGCAATTAACGGCGATCGGTTGTGCAACAGAGCGAGGACAACGTTTACTCGATTGTCGAGAACGCTTGCACGCGTTGCATTCGAAGCAGAGTCGCAATCTATTAAGGGGTTTCGCGCCCTTCGCGAGCGTATCCGGTTCAACCCTTCGAGTACGCGATGACCCTTCCGTGGAAAACCACGGGTTCCGCTTTCCTCCCTTTTTGGTTGTGGTTCTGCACGGGAACCGATGCGTTCTTCCTCGTTCGAGGAACAGCGACCGAATTTCCTTCGTTTCTGATTCAACAACCGGAAATAGAGAAATATTTGACTCCCTGGACTGAAAACGATAGGACGGGAAAGGGTATAAAGCTCGAGTCTGTATGTTTTGATTGGTCAGAGGTCTGTTACTAATTGAGTAACAACTTGGTGGTATATAACTTTTGAGTTTCAAGTAGTCGTTGTTCACGATGTTGGAATTATCGATGCGAGAGGAAGAGTTCTTTCCGCGAAACTTCAACGCTCGTATCGTATTATACTTTAAAACCATTCGTCGGAAATACTTTAAACGTAATGATGTTAAATCTTCTTCGAGCATGTTCAAATGAAAGTCACGGCGAGCAAATAATTAAATTAGGAGAATGACACCGAACAGAACATTGAAGACGAGAAACAGTGGTTTATCATAACGTTATGAATACTGAAATTTCTATAAATTTTATAAAATTGCAGAATACACGTGCAAGACTCTCGAGTTTTCAATTTATCTGAAACTTCGCGCGAATTTTAAATTTCTTCGATCTGTTTACAAAAATATCTCGATTGTAAGATCGTACGATATATTGAATGTATTCCTTCAAATATTTATATCGTAATTAAAATCTCGCTACTACCGCGAAATTATACTTGAAACATTGTAGCCGTTCAGTAGCCAGACTCCGCCACCTTCAAATCTTTACCACGTACACGCGTCTCAAAGATTCCATTTCACTTTTCACAGAATGAAAGCAATCTTCATATCCAAGTGACGTTTAGCGTGCAAGTTGAGAGTCTCGCGGAACACGTACAATTTTTACACGGAGAACGAGACCAAACGGGACGCTAAAGCACAGCAACGCACGACGAACGAAAGTAAAGTTTATGCAACGATAACGATCGTCCTGTACTTAAATACGCGTGAATTTCCATGGTTTTTTTCCCCCGGCGTAATTCTTGGAAGCGGTTTTACGACATTTTTACTGTCCTTGGCAACCCTCGTCACCGGAGAGATACCTGCGGGGGCTGAACACGCTCGGAGTACATTTTAAAATTATCAAGCAAGGCCACACGGTGATACTCTTCCTCTGCGCGTCGGCAAATATCCCCGCGAACGATTAAAAAACCTTAACGTTTACGACGTTGCGTAAGCGTGTCTGTGCCGCGGCAGACTCGTCAGTCGGCAAACACCATGGATATCAAAGGATTCTAAGAAATGAGAAAAACTGGTTTGCACTTACTAAAAATGTACTTCTGATCAAGTATCTTCGAATGTATGAAATGAATTTGCGAAACGGAGTACCTTATAAATTGCGAATTAATCAAACGACCTTGCCCATGAGAAATACACATTTTAGAGTGGTTACACTTCTGCCCGAAAGCCTTACGACTAGTTACTGCGTTTGTTTCGAAAATGCAGTTAGATTAAGCAACTGAAGTTTAAGTAATCGTTAAAAAATACGAAGGATCAACGGTTAATTTGATGTTTTATACGATAAGGAAAATGTGATATATAAAGTATCAATCTATTAAAATTCATAATATAAACAAGCGGTACAATCGAGGGTTCGTAATCTATATTAAATACACTTATTAAGAACAATACGTATCCTGAGATTTCCAAGCGGAAACGTATATTTCTATTCAATTTGCTTGAACGTTCGTCTTACGTCTGACCTCGTGTATCTTATTTCACTTATCCCATGTCGCTACTGAAGAATATGTACTATCGCATATGTACAAATATTTGTATTCAGTATGTAATATACATTGAATTATGCTTATATCGAATATGTAATTATGTACTGCTACGGAAGAAATAAATCTTTTTCAAGCAGTTACGGTAATTATTTAGAAGCGTGGCCTCCTCACCGATTTCAATCATCTCGAAATATGCTGTCAAGGTCGTCATTCCGAACAACTTTTTCCTATACGTGTTATTCTGTTTCCCTATACACGTCGGCTTTCGTTTCTGACACATTTGCAAAAAGTTTTTTTTGAATTTAGATTTATAATTGGCGGCGTATGTATTTCTATGCTAGCGCTGCCGACCGCCGAGAAGCGGCCGGATATAAATTTAGCACGTCGTACAACCCATTAATTTTTCTGCTTTATTATGTAGATTAGGCTACATTATGAGAACGTGATCGCCGCTAGGTGACCGCCTACGCACGAATTCACGCTGCAACGAACACTCACGAGGTAAGTTTAACAAAAGTTTTTGCAAATATCTTGGAAACCGAATCCGAGCTGCGGTAGCGTGTACCGGAAACAGTTGTTATATGTACGATGACCTTGACAATGTAATTCAAGATCATTGAAATCGATGTGAAGGCCACGCTTCGAAATATTTGGCAAAAATTACAATATTCAAAATATGCAATATCGTGACGTATTAATATGAATATAATTAATTAAGGAACATCGTAAAATTTCCAGTAAAATTAAATCATTCATAAATCGCGAATGAGACGTATATAAAGCTCGCTATTCTTACATCTCTCAACCTCTTACAGCCGCAAACTAATCGATACTAAGAGGCGAACTCGGTGCCAATGATTGATAAGAAAAAATCGGCCAATAAGAAATACAATCTTTCTCGACGATACCACACGTTTCTCGAGGGTTCTCCGTTTCTCCGCCCCGATTGTTTTTCATCGTATTAATGATCGATATAGCAACGAGTCACGGTTCGACGTCGTTCTGGCGATATCGTACCTTTAGACTGTTTGCGACGTCGCGGCGCCATGAAATCCGGAGGGTAGTGTCCCTTCTCTGTTTCGTCCTTTCGATTTCTATCCTTCTCGCTCTGCCATTCAGACCCTTTCTTCTCTATCCCTCGCCATCCTTCATCCTCGACGCCTTTGAATTTACTTCTGTCGCCTCAAGGACTGGCTGCGTATTGATATATCGTCGTTTCGATCAACGTTGCTACGTGGATCGCCGATCCAGCTCATACACTATTCTCGCCCCGATAAATTTCGTTTTCGAACGATGCATTTATTCTTATTCTCTGTACGATGCAGAGAGTCAACGAAATACACGAAGAGCAGGTGTAAATTACATCCAGTGAGAGACAAAAGTATTCGTACAGTTGGAATTATTAAATTATTAATTGTTAATTGTATTAGAAATAAAAGGAGCAAGGAGTTTTCTATACTGTTAAATATATTCAAATGATCGTACATAATTGTATATTACACAGACACTATAACAACAAATTTGTGGAAACGTAAACGTTTTAGTTGGTAATCTATAACTATACTTTGACAATTTAATGGTAACGTTCTGAAGACAAAAGTATTCGCACGGTATTAATAATTAGCGTCCGTGTTATAATTAATTTTTCGTTGACTTCCTTTTTCCACGAACAAATGGCTGCAATTCACTGGGTACAGATAATGCCAAGTTTTCAACAAAATTTCGTACTCCGGATCGTTTTTAAACATCTCTTTTTACGCTGTATGTCATTTTCGGATTAATGTTTATCGTATAGTTACACGTCTATGTTCGTGTTTTATGTTTATAATAAACCAACTGTACGAATATTTTGTTTTCGCACCATTGTATAGGCGATACAATTGGCTATTGAAACGGACTGAATGGCTGAATATCGATTCAACGGATAAAATTTGGATATTCCCGGGAACCACCGATCGAACAGATAGACGCGGTTACAAACTGTACGATCGTTAATTAATAGCAACCAAATATTCGTAAAACAACAGACCCACCAAAATCTCGAAACCACAGCGAACCTGGCAACTTGAATAATATAACGGTCGGATAAAAAAAAAAGGAAAGTACGGAAACACCGATAACCGCGAATCAGAAATTCAACCAGCTCGCGAAAAAGCATCTCTTGGAAGCGGGTATAATGGAATAAAATACGGCCGACGGAAACGAGCAAGTATCGAGAAGCCAGACACGGTAATTCATAATTCCACGACATACGTGTACACATACGGTACAAGAGGAAAAAAAATTTGCAAAGGAAATTACCGCGTGCTCTCGAAGCTGCGCGTGTCTCTTTTCGCGGTGCATGCTAATCCGGTTGCATTACTCGTCAGAAAAAAAAAAGGAAAAAGAAAGAGAAAGGGACGAAACAAAAAATGTGGGGAGAGGAGAAAAAATTAGGAAAAATTTCTGTATCAAAGGGATGCTAACTGCGTTACGAAAGACGCGACGCAAACATCGATGATTATTTATGCAAATTCGTATCATGCGCACCGTTAACATCGATTCATTGGAGATCCACCCTTACGATCCTGGTCGCTTGGACAACAAAGAATTGTCTCGCCCTGCACGCGCGCAACCCTGTAATCCTTTCAAAACAGATCCGCGCGCTGGCGATGGAAATTATGCGCGGCTCACGTACCGACGAAATTTGAATTTCAACGTGAGAACCTCGTGTCCTGCGACTCTCGCTATATTCGTCCTAGACGTCGCGCGGAATAGTTGTACCGATTTATTTTAGGCACGATCGTATTACAAGGTTGTGAAAAAGCAGGGCTCCGTTCGAGAAAAACGGAAGAACGAAACGTGGATCGGTATCTTGAACGTGTCTAGTGAGCGATTCAGGTGGTAATTTATCTGCAGATTTATCTACAGATTATTGATGTGGCGCTTGCGGCGTGAAGAATGATTTACATTGGCATGAAAATATTTATAAAAAAATGGGAAAGGGATGATCTTTTTCTAAATTGTCGTCTATTAAGATAATCAATTTTCCTTTTGAGAGGGACATTTTTGAATCGTTGATTGTCGTATTTCCTTTGAAATTATTATTACAATTATGGGCTGGTGAAAAATATCGGAAAGTTGCATATCTATAGAAACCAGAAGTCAAAGAAGTCTTTTCTATAAAGTTTCAGGTTGAAACTTTTAATGGATAAAAAGCTCGATCGAGCGTGTGTTCCAAAATGAAACTGCCCTCATTCGCGGATTTCATAACCAGAACACAGCAAAGAAACTACGAAGACAGATTAAGAAGTTTCCCAAGTTACCGTCATAAGTTGATTTATTTGTTATTGCTATTATCATTCCGGAAACTTTCCATTTTGTTCTCGCATAAGCACGAAACTTTACTCAAGGCGAAGCGTTTTCAATGCAGAGAAGCCTGCAGGTTCACTGATCTACCGCGTATCTTGTTAATTATTATTTACCTGCTTGCAGATAGAAGTAATTATACCGCGAGGCGGCCTGCTTACATTTTGAATAATTATTCCATGCATATTTTAACAATTCGACGTCTGGCCCTTTGAATCGTCCTGTCGGGATACTTATTGTATTGCAAATGTACATCGTGACTGACGATAACGCGATTAAAGCGGAATAATCGCGGGGAGCGAAAATGAAAATTCTATTTTGCTGTATTTCGCGACACATTCCCCTATTAAATTACCCTGTTCCACGTCCCTCTTTCTACACGTGCTTTCCTAGCTGTCGTTTCCTTCGTTTCGCTTTCTATCGTGGTTTTATCAACTGGCGAGGTAATTTGTTACTTTCCCCTTCCTCTGTTCGTTCACCCTTTCTTCCTCCTGTGGCGGAGAACCCCCCGTCGATTTTCGAGCCGCGTGAATACAGAGTCGAGGGGTGAGCTCGGATATAATAATCGAAAAAAATAAGCGCAAACATCACGAGTGATTCCGTGAAAGTTTACGCCATAAACTGCGTTGCACGAACGGTGATTCACCTGGATTTTGAAATATTTAACGAACGAATTAATGCCAAGAATTATAACGTAGCGATACTAATATAGAAAACTGTCGCGTGGATACTATATGTGTCATCGTACAAGATATGAGCCGATCAAATGGAACATCAAGTAGATAAAACAATTTTTACTAAAACATTTGTGAAAGATAAGTTTCGAGGAATTATTCCATAGAAATTGTCGAATGTTTTCTGGCAAGAAGAATCCCCGAAGATTTCTATCCTTTTATATATTCTTTCGTGTTCCCTATGGTTGTACGATTTATCAATCGTGACTTCTCGAGCTGGCGCTGCTCTATTTCTCTCCATGCAAAGTAGATTTATTTCTCATCGATTCGATTTATTATCCATCTGCTTTCGTCGCGAGAGCTCGCATAATTCGAAGAGAACAGGCATGATTTGTCAGAATCGTCTCGTCAGGACGAACCCATCGACGCAAGAAGCGTACGGCAGACGTCGTCGAGCGTATTAATCTTTTTCCCTCGACGAGTGTACCAACCGTGTCGGATTGATGCTTAAAATCGTTCAGAGAAGCGAAAATCGCGAGCCTCGCGCGTGTCGCCGTGCACCAGGAAAAAATCTATATCTCCGCCTGTAACTTTAGCTTCATTTTTTCTCTCGACCTATCATTTTTCATCGAGCGAACCAGAGACCGTCTCTATATGCGTGTAACACCACGGTAAGGTCATCAATAAGGCTTTCCCGTCTCTCACATAAATATCCAGGGATTAACATATATCGACCTGTTCGCTGACGTTCAAGGTTAGCTTAAAATTCAAGATTCTGCAGAATCTGCGGTGCGTGTTTATGGAAATCTCTATTTCTACTTGTTGTCTTGATGTGGAGATTTTCAGTCAGATAAATATTATAATCTCCAATGTATGTATGTACATAAATTATCTTCCTTAGGTAGCGAGGGAAATAAGTCAAAGAAGTATAAGTAGCTCAACAATAGAGTTTATCTATCGAGCAAGTAGAATATTCCGTCTGACTATCGGATTATTCATTTACTATCTGCCTAGGTTTCATTTTTTTAATATTTTAAGAAGCAAAATATAAGATTGAACTAAGAAAGGCTTGGATAGTTTTCAAAGTGGAAGAGCATTCTATCTTTTCTACGAAACAAGGCAGAATATTCAGGAAATTAAATATTCCATTATATTCCGCCTCTCCGAGAATATTCAAACATACAACTCTACCAGAATCATCGACCCATTCGACTAATCGCTTCTTAAAAACACCTGATCTTCAGATTCACGTCGCGAACATTCGTTTCAACGACTATCAGGCGACTACTCGAATTGTTCTTCGAGTAATTATCACACGTACCTCACACACGTGCATCCACGTACAAACCAAACGAAACCCGTACATATCCCAAGGGTAGCAGAGATCTCCACCGAGCGAAATGTTAATTTCGCCTCTAACATGAAGGCGTTCTAATTAACACGGACACGCCGAATAGAAGCATCCTTCCAACGAAAATTTTTCGTTCCGTCAATCGCCAAGATCTCCACCTGCATCACCAGGAAGAATCTCGTAGAAAAACACGAAACGAGTCGTTTCTACCTTTTCGAGAAAGTCAAACCGTGTTCTGGAATCCTAGAGGATGCTTCGCAGCATCTTGTCGAAATTAGGCTTCCGAACGTTTCGTTTGACCGGCTGGAGCGTCGCGACGCGACGCGTCTCTTCGAGGCCGCAGAAATATTCGCGCACGATAAAAACAGAGGCAATTTGCCAAAACGTCGGCTTGATGGCTGTTCGCGTTGCAGACACGAGGGTAACGATGTGCAGGAGGCTCGAGAGCGGCCTCGACAGACACGAAACTCGGCAAGAACTCGCGAAAGGAGGGTGAAGGCAAAGGGGAGAAGGATAGAGGAGAGACAGAAAGGAGGGTTCGTAAGGAGAGGCCAGGAACGGAGGATATCTTCTTGCAAAGTGGGATGTAAATTGCTCGCACGGACATTAGTCATCATCACTCGCAGCCCTCTCACCTCCACTTTGTTGCCATCGAGTGCATGCCCTTTCCTTTTCTCGTTCCTTCAGTTCCACGTGTACCGCCCTTTTCTTGGTATTCGGTCAGCCTCTGTGCGAGCTTTTTGTTGGACATTGTTGTTTTAGTTCGAGTGTTTGAATCTAGTTTTCATATAGATTCTCGTGTCTAGTATATAGTGGCGAGTTTGGTGTATCAGTGAAAGTAGTTAGGAAGCCATAGGTCTTGAGATATCTCCTTAGTCGGAAATCCTAAGAGACCTCTTATATTTAATAGAATTTTGGTATTTCGTAAAGATTATGAATCTTACATTGTATACATTTTTTAATAGAATTATTAAAATATTACTAATCCACGTGCTTTAGATCGTTCGTAATCTTGTTTTAATTTGGGGCAAATTCAGTAACTATTCTACGATTTTTGAACGCGGGTGTTGTACGATTTGTATGGGTGTAATATTCGTTTCTGATTATGATTTCATCGCGTGTTTCGATTATTTTGATCCAAGCGTACCTTAGGAGATCGTCGCTAACAAATTTATAATTTTTCTCTACATTCGATAGGTATACAAAAAATTAATAGCAGGAATATAATTAAACGATACGATGAAAATGGCTTTGCAAAAATCTCCAATAATCATCTTTTACTTTAATCGTTTTTACATAGATCGTATTCAGAATTATCACTGTCCTGTACTGGAAAAAGGGGAGAAAGAACGACCTTCCCGTTCATTGATTCTGCATTGTGGAAGAAAAGATATCAAAAACAGAGCTTCGTGCCTTTGTGTTCGAAATATTTCCGTTTCTCGAAATTTCTCGACAAAAGCTCCACCATTGTCGAGCTCAGGAAGGTTCGTATCGTAGTAAAGATATACACACGTTTCTGTATTCCTACAAAGCAACCCGTCGCGTCGAACCAATAGAATTCCTTTTATATTTGCTTTCTATTTACCGTTCCGCTCCTTTTTCTTCCATTTGCTGTCAAATGTTCCACGATTTCATTCCTCGCGTTTTCCTCCGTTACGCGGCGTATTTATTTTCGTCTCCGCGTTATTTGTCCAGTCAAGTTTCCTGCATTTCGCCTCGTGAATGCAACAACTACTACTAATATTAAACCTAATGAAACGCGTTACCATTGTTGGGAGAGAAATTGCCCTCGACAATCGAATTTTATACGATTGTTATCACATTCAGAATTATTGTTACGTTTCGCAGGAACTATTGCCATTATTACTGTCATTCGTAATGTTACTGTTATTACTATTCCAAATGTCGTTCACATTGTTACTGTCAATGTTATTCCGACTGTCATTTTCGTCATCGTCGCTATTGTCCAGAGATGTAATTACCGTCTAATTTCTCAAAAATCTATAACTCTGCTACCATTTCTATTTTCATTGCCATTGCAGTCCCTATTGTCATTTGCGCGCTCATTATTCCTATTACCATTATAACGTCTTCGTTATTCCCATTATCGTTACCTTTGCTATTACTATTTTCATCGTCCATATTTCATCTTTCAAAACAAAAATTTGGATAATTTTAGCGAACACTCGAAGGGTTGAAGATATAGAACATATACATATATCTATTCCATCAGAAATTGTTACTGGCGCTATCAGGATTTCTTGCTTACGTTCCTATCGCGCGCTCTTCGTTGTCTCGGTTATTTCCTGCCCGGAGTCTCTCGTCTCCGTGGACTTCGATTCCCTCTTCGTCTCTATCGGTCAAAGTCGCTCATCGCCGTCCGTTTCTATGGCTCCCTTATTTTCTCTCGTTTCCGTTTACCTTTCGCGTCTGCCATCGAACGACGCTTGTTCGACCTAACATGGAATAAATTCGATCGAGAGGAAATTGTTCGCTAGCTTCATGTAGATGGAATTTCGGGCTGACTTGCATCCTGACCTCTTCTTTCCACTCGTGTAAGTGTGATCATTCCACGGAATTTCTTTCGTTTCGTGAAATGATTCTACATCATCGTAACCTTTCTATGGGAATTTATTTTCCAACAGTTCACGCACGTAGTACATGACAACGGATAGATTAATTAAATTAAACTAAAAAAGATTAGAGCAACCTTGCAATATTTGCATTTGCTCGAACGTTTCATCGAATCTTTTAGCGAGTCCACTGCCACGTGAATCTTATATACAGTTTGCTTTAGAAGAGACAATAGACTGGAATATATTACACCATAACGATTAATTTTTGCAAAATATTAAATATTATATTCTTTCTGACAAAGTTATTTAAATTATTCGCATCGTTGAAAACTTTCCAGTCCATGAAATTTGTCCTATCGCGAGCATTTTTAAAAATTTTAGTAACGTGGTGCACCGATGACCACCGTGACGGTCAACGTGTTAATTTTAAAGAAGAGTTTTACGATAAAATAACTCGTGAGCTTTTTCCCTATCGACGATAGAAGGCCCGCGATTTTAAATATTTCATCGAATTTCGATATTAAAAGTTTAATAATCTCTCAAAGCAATATCGATTCCCTTAAGGAGCCAAATTTTTCTTTCACCTTGGCCGAACAAGCTGCACGATCTTCCAGTCGCTTCGTGTGGCAACACAATGAAAATTCCTGTTACCGTCCGCGCCACGCCAGTTAACCGGCAAAGACTTAATTAATCGACGACGATATTAATAATTTTCTGGAACGTCGAAGACCATCTCAATAACTTTCCTCGCTGCAAACAAAACGTTAATTAACCACGGGTTGAGAGTTGGCCGGTGCACTCGGTGAAAAATCTCTTCATTATAAGTTTGGTAAGATTTTAACAGCGCTCAGCAGCCACAGCTCGCCCGAGGATGAACTTCTTCATTTTAAACTCGCTGTCCGAAAGGGCGAGCGTGTTGTTACCCTCGATCGCGTCTTTGCCTTGACTTTTCATTTAAACCGATCGAGAATGAGGATCGCTCGAAGGTTTTTACGTTATACCTTCTGATTTCTTCGAAAATTTATGACGCTTAAATGTTTGGTGTATATCGTTTACTGGTAAAAAAAATTTTTTTAACAGACATTTAATAGCAGAGTTGCCGCAACAATTGAATAATTTGAATAAATCATTTAGAGAACGATCGAAGAATTGAAAAGCAAAGTTGTTTAATTCGACTTCTCAGGAGCTCGTACACGAATAAGCCTACATTTAATATAGATTTATTTAATCTTCGAAGTCGTTAGTTCGCGCATTAATAACGGCGTTCTAATCCCAGTTCAAACAAGTGACAAATCGGTGCTTTCACGAGCTTACCAGCTCGGCAACAGAGTTTACTGCATCACCTCATGAAACATTCCGCAGTTTTAAGCCAAAGCTCGTTCTAATTAAGCCAGACATTTGTTTATTTTCCCACAGAACTTCATACGCTTTCACCGCCAGTATTCAAATAAAACCTTCGCCATTCCCTCGGCCTTCAATCCGCAGTCGCCCACTCGCAATTCTGAAATCGTTATTCATTAAGCCGACTCGTGGCAACAATAACGCGTCGATTTAAATATTCAAACTGACGCTGTTTTTTTCCCCCCTTTTTCTACTCTTCTCGTTTTCGCCTTCCATCTATCGACTAATGCGAAAAGTAACAACGATAAAAAATGCGCGAAGAAAGGGAGAGCAAATGAAAAGAAATGCAAATGAAAGAACGAGCAAATGAGAAGAGAGGGAGGAAAAATAGTACTAGAGCGATATATATATATATATATATATATATTTGCGAATACAACGACCGACGTTATTAAGCGTCAGAAATTGGTTAATTAATGTCGTGTACACGATAAAGAGGCGAAGGCGAGATGGTTTTTCGAGTGGGTGGCACGCGGCCCACGTGGTCGTGCATATCATTGAGGAAGAACGAGGGTGGATCGGTAAATGTTGCTTTTTACGACGTATCCGCAGGGTTTATTGTCGTGTTTTTGCTGGATACGCAACTGGGAGATAGTCAGGTCGACCGTCCGATGACTACGTTTCTCGATATCGGTGATTTATCGCCGCGCGTTCAAACCACGTTTGCGTTTTCACTGGATTACCGTTTGCCGCTGTTAAAATCGATCCTCTTATCTTCCACGCGAAATCGAGATGACGTAGGTGAACGTTATCGTGAAACACGTTCTGCACTTTTTAGGAAATTTTCTTTATTAATTCATCAAAATTTTGTGCCTTATTTTATATATTTTGCTTGATTTTCTTTTAAATAATGTGAAAATGCTTGTTTCCAGACAAGGAATTTTATATGTTTTTAATGGCGAATCTCCCAAAGATTCGCACTCAGTTTGCTCCTTTAATTGTACAGGGGAAAGTAGCAACGGCAACGAAGGTGAAAGTTTTTCGAAGAGCAGCTCGACGTGAAATTTTAATCCACCTCCGGGAAACTTAAGTCCCCAGTTCCTCGACCCTCGGTTCCAGCCAAGAAGTTGCAAAACGGCAAACAAAGGATATTAGCGCGATTATCGACTGTGTGTCGTGGTTTCTTATTCTCAACCACGAGGAGAAAATACAAATCGTTCCCCTTTGCTGCTCGCTTTACGTTTTCCTTCTCCGATTTCGTCCACGAGTTAACGACGTACAAAGAATCTATGTCCCTTTAACCCTGCGCAGTTTCCGCCATTTTCCACTCGATCGTGTTTTTCTGCGTTGTCAAAAATGTGCTTTACATTCGTGGAAAATAAGAGAGAATCGCTGTCGTAACGCACGATCCTTAATCTCGTCCAAAGATCTTCTGAAAACGTTAAAAGTTCTTTCGTTTCTTGAAGCAAAGATAAGTCTGGCCAAGGCTACCGATTCATAATATTTTACGCAAACATACTTGCTTGTCCAAGCTTATTTTTCTCCTTGTCCGATACATCTTTCGTTCTTTTATATTTTATAATCGGTATAGTCGAAACGTTAGAAAACTTTTACAGGGATCTTCCGTTTGCTACTCAATAAATAAAAGAGCGAAACCGTAAGCGTTTGACGGACGAGCTTTAAACAGAAACAGCGAATAAGACTTTAGACGATGGCGCCGACGTAACCAAGAATAATGAGATAAAATCTGCGAAACGGTTCGTTCAACGGACAGCCTGTCCCGTTCCGACGAATTCTCTCCATTTGTAGCGGAATAACACGGACGATCGTTAATCAGCGACGATTAATAATCGAGCTGTTGCGTCCGAGTAAAAGGACATTCAAGTATTACGTAACTGCAAAAGAAGAAGACATTGACCAGACTTAACTCGCGGAGGATGGTGATTAATCGATAAACGGCTGCAACTAACTTTCTTCGACGATTTATGCCACTTACGGTAAATTGATCGATCCCTCTTGATGAACGATGATTAATGACGTTAACGAAAGCTCGTCTATCCTGTTCGGCTCCAACGAATATCTTTTTTTCTTCCTTCTTTGTTTCTTCTCTTCTCTTTTTTTGTCCCGCGAAATAATATTTAATAACGCATTCCATGTCGTCGTGGCCCGTTGTCGGGCTCTCCCCATCAATCAGCCCTGATATTTTACGCGCGAAAATTGACTCCGGAATCGTCTTAATTGGCGAACGCGAAAGGGGTACACGGCCGTTCAACAATGATAAATTGCGTCTGCTCCGAGCAGTTTCTCTACGATGAATCCCCGCAGCACCTGACGTAACGACTGCTCGCGTAGAAATTGCGATCCTAGTGTCGTCAACGGCATTAAAACCTTCCTTCGGCCGATGGCTAGTTATACCGCGCGCTACGATTTCGTTGCTTTCGTTCGCCAATTTCTTATCGACCGCTTGGAAAACTAAATAACGACCAGCTGTTTCTTAATCTTCCGTTTCTCCAACAGATACTCGCAAGTGTTCTAAATTAACAAGATTAAAGGTATTTTCCAAGATGTAGTAATTGGGCGCGTGATAGAAAAATCATGCATCTAGCGTGACATTAAAAAACAAACAATCGTAGTATCGTATCTCGATATTTGAATCGAAGATCGCGCAAGTCTGAGAGGAGATAGCACGAAAGAGACGGATATGATGGATGAACGAATACGTATGTGACCAGCTGTACATACAATTACGTAAAATACAGCGGACAAAGAAGAAGAGAGACAAGTTCGTCGTAACAACGTCTAAAAATCGCCAAAACATTCCCTTCTCTTTTTTAATACGAATTATCAAGAGATACTTTCTCCGATTCACGGTATTTTTCGTTCACGTGCAACCATTCGAGTCAATAGCACGCCTAATCTGAAAGTATGCGCCGACTCGGATGCGTGTCGCAACGCGTGCAACGCGTTAAATATGCGTATGAATGTGTCGAACCACCCTCCAACTCGTTCCACATCGTACGCCGAACTCGCGCCTCGCAAAACGAGGTATTCACCTCCTAAAACGTATCAAGCAGAGGTTCAAACTCTGCTGGGGTGCGTATCGTCCCCGTTGAAATCACTGTCAACGATTAACCCCGTGGGGAAGGCGTTCGAGATAAAGATCACGGGCAGATCCTTGCCACCGTGGAAACTTCCAAACTTTCCTCGGTTCTTGGTCATCGTTCTCGCGACGGTTAATCGATAATCGTTAAGGAATCCGAGCGAAAGGAGAAGGACGGTATACACAGGAGTTGAAAAGCGGCGTTCGTTTATAGGTAGGCTGGTTCCCGCGGGAATGAATGACTGATGAGCGTTCTCCTCTCGTTCCCTCGTCTCTCTGTCAGCCCCACTGCCAGCCACGGCCAACAGCAATTCTAAGATTCACTTTGCGGAGACGCGCGAGATAAATTGCGGCCGCATGCAAATATCCGCGATACGTCAACGCCATCGCGGCGACTCGTTATACGCGTGCCGCGTGAAAACGACGCCATTATGGCATACCATTGTTAACACGAACAACCAACGACGCGACACGGTGATAGGCGATCGCGATTTGGCTACGTCGAACAAGTGGTTCACGCTGGTGAAAATATTGGCATGCGTGAGCCACGGCTGCTTCCATGTAACGCGAGGTACTGCTACCCTGTTAATGGATTGACCCTCTTGCTCGTTAGGAGAATAGGATTGTTCCAGGGATTGTTTTATAGCGTATTTGGTATTTTATATATTGCCATTGCAATGGTAGAAATATTACAAATTTTATGTATACGAGTCGTTTCAATTTGAATATTTCGGTTAATCTAAACGTCGATCGTCAACGGCGATCGCGATAGTATTCAGAGTGTTAAAAATCAATATTGGAATGGATTGGAGCTGGATCTATCCAAGTTACACGCGAGAATTACAACGAAGAAAGAAATTTTACGATGTAAATTCATATCGAAGGGCTAAATTAATAGATCGCGATACTAACGTAAACAATATACCAATATACCATAAAACAATAGGTTTATACCACCTATCTTCCGAGCATTTCAAATAACACCCGCTCGAGATAAACTATAAATAAAACTGAAACGAAAAGCTACTAAAGATTTAGTAACTCTAGTCTAACCGAAATCAATACCAAACTCAAATCGATTCTCTCCTTTCCTTTCTTTTATTCTCCGCGTAATATAATCTCGCAGTAACTTCGTATTTTAGAGCTACATATTTTTTAGAGGAAAATCTTTTCTTTGTTGTAAGTAGCAATGCAAATCACCTGTACATCAGGCAACAGAGTTTCGTTGGAAGATTAGAAGCTTCGTCCGCAGGGCGGAACCGCAGAGCAAGCGGGGTAACATCCGGTTTACGCCCCCGCAGACGAGCCGCGGTGTAATAATGATTATCCTGTCGTCCTGCGCATTAAAGTTACGACTTCCCTTCGCCGTCAGCGGTTCCGTCTCTCGCGTATCCTCCTTAGCTCCATGGGGACCGCATCGCTCATTAACGGAAGATGAATTCATTTCTTCGATGATGTATGAGACACCTTCATCTATTTCGATCGGGAAATTTAATGTTCTGGACTTGACGGATGAGCACGCATTGATCACGCACGTGCGTGCTCCAAGAGAATGCCTGTGTTATCCTCACACCGATGTACTTTTCATCATCTTCTTGTTAATCTTCGCGATTCCTCGAAGTTTCTGGGCCATTTGTCACCTTCGTTTTGTTGCGATTTACAGGAAGCGATCGAATATTTGAATTTATTCGCGCGTGGCAAAATAATTTGACGTCTGCAGAGGCTGAGAACGTTACTACCGTTTGTGGGTTTTTCCTACTTTCTTTTTATTTCCCATTTGTTTGAAGTCACTTTTATTCGCAACTGTAGCTGTAGCTTTAAATTTCCCTCGCACGAAGAACAATTTTTTTTTCAATTTACCTCCAACGTTAAACCGATAGGGATTAGAATTTTCGCGAATAAATGCTACGAACGATAAAATCTATCACGGAATCTGTTAGTTGTCCATCAGTTCGCGAATTTTTATAAATCGCCGCAATTCAAACATCCATTGGCCAGTTATGTTCCTATTTGTTTTTAATACGCTCGACCCGCAACTGAAAGCTCTCTGTCAATAAAATTTATCGAGTTTGAATAGCAAACGGCGATATCGTGGACGATGGCTAAACTGCGGCACCGCGTACGATAGGCGTTCATAAACGTAACAATGAACAATATGAAACGATAATGAACGTAATCTAACTCTCATTTAGAGAGACAATTTCGACGAAGAGCGCGTAACCGTAGATCAAAAGTAAGGATCAAGTTGCTATTGTATCAACGACGAGATAGTACATACGTACATGTTCCTCCTTACACTACTGACCAAAAGTTTCGAACAATTATGCAGAGCTGAAAGGAAATCTAGCGAGACAGCAGAGGGACAAGAATATCCTGTTTGTTTTACACGTCAAGTGACATAATTAATAAACGTGACCATTTCGGTTAATGATACGCTAGAGTCGAGATAAGTCTAATACGCCAGAGATCGAGCTAGGCACGATGTACATTTGTATATTGTGGAAATCTAAAAAATCAAACAGCATTTTTTTATCTATAGACCTAGTAGGTGTAATATGGTCAAATTTAGCCACTGAGAGTTGACTGTGCAAAGCACCACTAATGTTACCTTTGTTTATTCGTAAAGTCAAGTAATTTTCCCTGTTGCGTGACGGGGGATTATTACTCTACGAATTTTAAAACTCATATTATTAATTTATAAATAACTAAAATCTACCAACGCCTAATCAGTATTACGACCAATCAAACCCGTATTCCATCTGCTCACCTTTCTCTCAATTTTGCAGAATCTAAAGAATTTTATTTCTTTCTTTTCTGTAATATTCTAATCACGGATTTATCGAAGCGAAGACGATTACCATCGATACCTGTGATATTAATATTTGAATCAATAGTAAAATTAGCGGGAGTCTTAATATAGGTAGTAGAGCTGGAAAGGTAATTCCTAACTTTTGGCCCGTAGTGTATGGACATATGGATGTGCGTGTACGTGTGGATGTGTGGCGCCGTCGCGACGGGCGGGTTTCCACTTCGAAAAGCCCAGAAGCTGTAGCACATAGACGTAACAACGACGAGGACAGTCGAAGCGACAGGTTCTTTAACCTTTACGGGGAGGAACCTTTATTGGAAGCAAATTGCGAGCCACGGCGATCTCGAGCAAGCTTGGACGAACGTTATCGATCACGTTGGAACGAGAACGGCGCTATGGTTGATTTTATGTTCAATAAAGATTAGAACGCCTGTAGGGAACGACGCTTTGCCAACGATTTTCGTCTGAGATACGGGGAAACGAAATGACACGACGTGAGTTTGTCGGCTAAAGGGTGGTCATTGTATCAAATTTGTATTTTTCGTGCGTTTATGACTTGTTTCCATACGATGGATAAATAGCGCGGGATAAATACCTTGAATTCGTGCTATTAAGGATATTATACTTTTGAGTGGCGATCTATGATTAATAAATATTAGCCAATTATTGTAGAATTTAAATACGTGTTTAATACACTGCAATAGAACTCTATTTGGACGAAATTTTAGTTAGTTACTTGAATGTGATTTATCAAAAATTCATAGATAGGAGAATCAATAAACTTTATATACGAACTTCAATTATATACATTACTTATCTCTCAACAGATTTATATCGGCGCAGTTCTGTCGTACTCAAAGCAATTGGAGGATCATCTTTCGTATGATCACGATTTCTACGTTCCACTTTCGCACTTTCGTACGTATTTCCATCTATCAATCTCGTAGAACGTCGTTTCGATTCGTTAAACGGAACTAAATATAGCGCAGCGACCTTTGAATTGTTTCGAGCACTGTCTGTTAATTGAGCCCGTTTCAAAGAAGTACTTTCGACCGCACGATTCCAGCATCCCTTAAAAATGCGGCGGGTTTCCAAGGATGGCTGTACGCTGGACGATTTTTAGATTACGTTCTTCCCTGCAGCTGCGTACACATCCTTAACAGTGCAGAGTAGGTTTGAAAAACCGGAGCAGGCACATGGGTACGTGGTCAGGTTGCAAGATTCCAGCAGAAAGCTGATGTATGTGGACGCGGCACGCGGTCTGAAAGGGCCGGAGATAAACTTAATTGAATGGCTGGGTCCCGGCGTGAACTGCCGTTTTGTCGTCCGGTTTTCCTCGTTTCTGGTCGGGATCGTAGCGATGCGCTTCCCTATCGGGCTGATTTACGCCGGCCCGGACCGGATCGCGTCTACTAAACGCTTCGGATCTTATAGGTTATAAGGCTGCTGGGAAAAGTCCCGGTACACGTGGACCGTGTCTCCGCCGTTCGATTTTTCTTGCCCGAATAGAAATCCCCTGCTAATGGAATACGTCCAAGATCAGCATGATCGCCCAATAGATCGCGCGCTTTCTCACCCTGTTTAGCTGATTGCCACGTGCTGTAGATATTACTCGGGGGATCGAGCTGGATGTACCAGGAAGAGCAAAAGATCGAAGACTACAGAGTGGAGCTTGAGTCTTTTTGGCGAGAATTCGGTATTTTCGTAATGGAATATTTAGATGTTTAAGAGTATTTAACATCGAGTGACCGAGCACTTGGACCATATTACTAGGATTGTACAGGGAGTTGAGATCTTTGGTATTTTCGTGGTTCAATATTCTGGTAATTTAAGGTTTCGGTAGATACCTGTTCTTAGATATTTGAATACCGGAATGCTTCAGTACTTGGATATTTGCAATAATTTGGACACTCGAGTGTTTTTGTGTACTTAAGTGCTCGACATGTAAATATTATTTACTCTGTTGCATTTAACACTGATACGTTTAACACTGCTCCGTCTAACATCGTTTGAGACATTCTGGAAAGAGTCGTGTGCAGAAGGGAAAGAAGACACGTACGCGTATATAGTTGGGTAGTTCAATATCTAATATGCTGATCGTTGATATGATATTACGCCTTTTCGTTACTACGTTATGGCTATGGTACAATAATTTATCAAGTAATAATATCGGTGAATTGAAACAACTTGCAAATTGTAGGCTACAAGACTTCTGATATACAAAATTTCATTTCAATAAATGGATCTACTGTATCTTCTATTATACTTGTGTATATTATAAATTCGCCTCTACATTTAAACATTTATCATCTTAGCGATATAATGAAACTATATACTAGAGCTATAAACTTTCGACGGTCAACGTGAATCGATATTTTTGTAACGCATTTTAGAATTTGTTTCGGCCAGTTTCCGTTATGTACCTTTTATCGTTTTACAAAGAGAATTTTTCAAACAATTCTTTCATGGTCAGCAAAGCATTGACAACGAAAAAGAATCGAGAACATTTTTAGAAAACGCGATCGACGATCTCCGTTTTATTTACTAGCCTGGCGTGTTTCGGTGCAAATGGTTACGTATCTTATCTGTCCCCTATACTATACGATACTTTTAGTTCCTTCCTTTCCATTTCGCCGGTCCATTTCACCGTTCGTAAGTTCATTTTTCCGTGATATCGTCCAGCTCGTGCGTAAAACGGCCATTCGGATCTACTCGAATTTCGAGCTTGTCCATAAAGTCGCTGTAAAGCACGGAAACAGGAGCCAGTTCTTTTCGGATAAGGGACATTCCTTCCAGCGACTGACCTAGTTTTTACAGATATCTACGATCTCGATGGAGAATTGTGTTTTTTTTCGACGATAGCGATCCGTATGGTTGGAGATAGGGATTCGTGCAAATATAACTTCACCCTCAAACTTTTATCTCAATTGGCTTAACTTTTGCTCGTTGAAGTTTACTGGCAACATTACTCGATCTACTAAGGCCATTTTGGAAAAGGTATTTCACTATTCTCTTTCTGTGAAATATATTTGGGAAAAATTTATTCGCTATTAATTACAGTGTCTTATTTTATTCCTTACGTGTCTCTGATTGCTCGCTGATATAAAATTTGTCTATCTTTATATCGTAACATATTTCACAAAAGATCTTCTACTACGTTTGTCATTCTTTTTTTCGCTCTTTTGGAATATCATTTCAGTAAAATTGATTTCAACCGAGTAACGTTGCCCGATTTTACTCTTTACGTATCCCTCGAAGCTTACTACTGTAAAATACTTGCATTTTAATTCATCAGAGATACTTCTACGTATCTTATAATTCTATTAGTCGCCAATAGTAAAAAGAATCTGCAACGTTCAAGCTCTCTTTCACAAACGATTAATTCCGAGTAATAAAGTTGCTTAAAGAACTTCTGTAACTTCGTTGAAAGAAGTATTTATTAACCCGTCGTCAGCAGTTGTTCGGTAGAAGTTTCTCGTTTGGAAGAAGCAAAAAAAAAAAAAAAAAAGGAAAGAAAAAAGAAGGAAAAAAATGATGGCTATTGTTCAATGGCAAAGTCGAACATAGAAAAGAGAACGCACATTGTTGGTTGAACGAAAGCCTCCGGACCAGGCGGCAGTCTGGCACGAAGGAGATTCTGACTCTCCTTAAAACTCACCCTTCGCCCTTATACTTTCCCTTCCGTTCGCGCGGCGTCCCCAACGGTCCTCTCCGTTAGGTTAATGGAACGCATTGCCGCAAACGGCAGGAAAGTTAAGGCCGTTTCCGATTGCAAATGGACCGAAGGCAAATCGTACTGGCGACGGTTCGTCGAATTCGTTGCGTGCCAAGGGGCTGTAAGGGCACGCAGGTATACACATCGATAGAATCTATCCGGAGAGGAATTTTTGGAGCTTGTTGCCAGCGTTAACGACCATTAAACCGTTTTATTCGGGTTGATGGTTATTTTGTTTGGCGAGGATAGGACAATATTTGTGTGGCCGTGCGCATAAAAATAGTTTCCTCTTTTTCGAATGTTCAGCAAGAAGTTGGGTTTTCTTGGTAGTAGGGAAATAGTAAAAGTGGGAGCGCGATACTCTAGGAGCTTCAACCTGTTGCCTTGATGTAAGTACATAGGTGGAAATTGGCGAAATCGAGCGAAAAACGAAGTCTGCAAAACTTTTTTTACTTCTTTTTCTTCGCGTTCCTCCTACTTGATAGATCAACCTCTGTTTCTGGCGATCCTGGTTTTTTTTGGCTACAATTCTTTCTTTTGGTATCTTTCTTTTTTTTTGTGCTGAAATTCCCCCCTTTTAGTATCTGTGTTTCGTTTGTTATCTTTTTTTTTTATTGTCAGCAACCGTTTTCTTGATAACCTTCTGTTGCTTGGAATTCTTATGTTTTATTTTTATAGCGTTGATTTTTATTGCTGGAACCGTTTTTCCTAGAAAGGTCTTCGCCTTACAAGAATCCTCCCTAGATTCCCTCCTCGACGAAATTATTCTTCCCCAAACGTGAAAATGTTTCGAAGTGTCAATTTCATCATGGTAGAGCGTGCACCCCATAAAGGTATTACCGAAGGGAAGTTTCTGGGGAGATATATTGTTTCCTATCACTGATCTCGAATAGACATTGTCCACGCAAGTAGTTGGAATCAGGTGGAAAGCCCTAAAATATTTACGCCAGAGGTGTTTTCTGTGGAACAATTTCGGAAATAATGACTTTTAGTGACTATTCTCTGACTGATCATGGGCTAAACATCTACTTTGGATTATTATACGCGATATGCGATGCACAAATATCTCTAATTTATTTATGAATGATACAGAATGAAAATTTCCAACAAGCGCGTCGAAAAAACAATTTAACAATTCGATAATTCTTTCCTTATGACGCAACGTTAAGTAAAAAATTGGATGATCGTTCAACTTGCATATTTTACGAAATCTACGTTGATCGAAAATTAATTCGATCGTAGGAGGTCCACTGCGTTCACGTCGAATTCCGTTAAGAGGGAAGGTTACCAACGAAAACGAAATTTTCCACGGCAAACGATTCACATAATTGGCAATATCGTTGCATTAGCATTTCGCTAAGAATACGCACGCTACAAAATGTCAATCGGGGTGTTTCCTCGAGAGCTTCGAGCTTTCACCTGTCCTCCCTTTCAATTCACTTTCACGGAACGTTGCCTCGCCAAGATCGTGCTTTGTCTTTCTTACCTTTCTTCGTAAAATTCAACAAGCGTGCACGAATATACCTATATCTCTATCTTTTGACTATCCTCTTCTTTCGATCAGTTTGAATCACTCTACGTATCACGAGTCGATGGAGATTTGTAAAAGTTCATTGTATTGATTTATGTTCGTTTATGTTTGTTGTGTTATTCTATAGCAGGCATATTTATCGAAAACGAATGAATTTTCTAACATATATAATATAATTGAAATATCACGAATATTATGAATTATTACGACAGACTATATTTACGCTTCTCAATTATTGCATTCGTATCAAACCAGCAATTTGTATTCATTCGACGACTACGTTTATGTAAAATAAATTCCATTCGAATTTAATACTTAACGAAACAGCAACATGCAACAACCAGTGCCAATCGTAGTTTACTGTCTCTACTGTTATTACTACGACAATTAAATAAAAATTAACGTCCCGTATTTTGCATAGGATTAGATGGTGTACGTTTAATAGGAACCCCGAGAACGTAGAATTATAATCGAATAACATTTCCATTGGATCTGACCCTTTACAATCTCCACCCTAAGCAATTTTATCTCGCAAAGCCTGTATTCGTTACAAATAATAGCCTATTTCCTCGACAACCACTTCGTACACGGCACGCGTGTTACTCGAGTGGCGTTGAAATAAGTTAGAAGCACCATGGCTCCCATCCGTCGCTTTCCAGCAACCCTTTTCTCCGACTTATCGAACCGTGCGCCGCGTGTGGCGCGAAATAACATTTGAAAATTGTAAGACAACACCCAATCCGAATGATAGAATTTGACGTAGCCGAAGGAGGAAAACTAAAACGGCTATATATAATAAAGCCATATGCAGGATATTTGCATTGTGTAAGGGTGTAAGGAAAGAAAAGCGATATCGTCGAAACTGACATCGAATGGTACAGTTGGTCGCAGTAACCGAAGGGAAGAAAGAAAGAAAAGGACAGAAAAGTGAATTAATTTAGTTTACAACCAAGTTGTGCGCCGAATGTTTGTACCGTGTTGAGAGAAAAGAAGCACATTTGAATAAAATTTGACGCGAAAGAAAGATAGGAAGAAGAGCAGAAAAATGTATCAACGCGTTTGAAACGGGGCTGTAAGAAAAAGAAAGAGAAGTATTTAGAATATTTTGTCAAAGAGATGAGATATTTTGAAAGGCGGATAAAGAATTTTCATATGCCTTTTAGAAACCAGGAAAGAAGTTCGATAGCGGAAACTAGTTGGAGAGACAACTCGAAGTTCCGACGAGATTTAGACGCGGTCTGAAAATTGTCTGAAAGTATCCCGTGAATTTTTTGCGTTCCAGCTTCGAGAGCTATGCGAAAATTCAAATAACTCCGATGAAATTCTCCGGCAAGTTGCGCGAAACTCTCTTACCAACAGTTACCAAGAGACCTTCTTAAACTTCTCCTTTCTGCCTTTTACTTACGAGAACAGCCAGACAAAGAAGAGTCGTGGACGAATAGGTACAAAGGATAATCGGAGATAGCCCGTGAAAAAATAAAATTCAACCGGAAAATGACTTTGTACTATAGATTCTTCCTTAACTTTCTTCCCTTTCAAAAGGAAACTTCAAATTTTTTATCATTTGTTGTATGTATCGTTTCCTCGTGCTTCTTTTAAATGTATCTAAATTTTAGGAACCTTTTTCATTCCACTCTCTTAATCCTTTTCAGATGGATTTATTTTTACGATAGGATTCTAGCCTCAATTGCCTCAGAAATATTCTAAGAACGTAACAGTCTCTCTAATCTAATTAATCTTGCCAAGATTAATCAACTTATTAATTTATATTTCGTACAGCACGTGATAAAGGCGATTAATGGTATTTATCTGGTAAAATGTTATATATATATATATATATATATATATATATATATTAACGATACCAATCAAGGTTTAAAATACTTCAGTTCATTCACCACGGTGAAACATTCGATAACGATAATCTATGATGCAAGTAATCAAATACGAACCGATAAGTTCAAACATTTCACAATGGACACTTTGTTCACCAGTACGAAAAATTCGGCCATAAATTCTCAAGATGCAACTTCGCTCGACTTCGCAGCGTTTACAGTCTGATCGAGATCGTGGCTATCAATTTCTCCACGTGCACGAAATCGTTCCACACGGAGTATCGACGAGAAATAAATAATTTTAACGCGTCTCTGAGTCAGTCTCCAGGCTGGCGTTAACGGAAACTTAACCCAAACCGCATAAATCATGCGAGATTACGTTCCGCCGTTGTATTTCCCGATTTTTCCACTCGTTACCCCCGTTTGTTTTTGTCACGATGGTTTATAGGCCTGTTGAAACGAAGGGAAAAGGCTGACGATGTCAGAAACAGACCACGAACGCTGGTCCCGCTCGTGCATCATTTTCCTTCAGCCTGGGCAATTTCGACCGCGCCGTTTCGAATGTGAGAAACTCCGAAGCGCGAACGGATTAAAAGGGAGTATACGGGATTATCCGGGATCTGCTGGGAATTTATGCGTCTTCGTAAGACGCCGCTTCCTTCGTGCTGCTAGTGAAATCCCAAGGATTTCAGCAGAATCCTGGAGAGTGGTTGTTTCTTGGGAATTTTTCCGCTGGTTTTTCGTGTTTTCGTTTTGCATTCGCGAATGGATAGCGGTAGAGAATTATCGACGAAGATGGTTAGCTCCTCGTTCGGCGTAAAAATCTTGAAAGTTGACCTTGAATTCTCTGTTCTGTGTATTGAGTCACAGAGAAAAAGAGAGAGAGAGAGAATTACACTAAGATTTCATTCGTCGGAATCTGTCAGGAAAAAGATAGAGTCACTTTTACGAATTCTTCGATCTCAGTAAAAGAATTACGACGGTTATAAAGAGTACTTGCACGCAATTGCATTTGTTGTAGGATTCACATGCCAATTGACGCGAGTATATCCAATTTTGTATCGTTTAGTATTACTTTTATGTAGGTAGAAAAATTTGATGTTATGAAAGAGAAACCTAGGACTCGATAAAAAGCGCTTCGTTGGAAAATAAGAACGCGTACAAATACCTTTTGTAGTTACCGTAGTACATGATCAGTGTTTAATTCGCAAGAAAAGAGAGATTCATTTGAAGAGTCGACCGATCGAAGATTCAACTGTTCGTTAGTAAATTGCTGTTCCATATCGACTGTCGCGTATCGTGCTATTTTCACACAAATCAAGCAACATTCCTACAGCGTTTTTAATCCGGAAAAACGATCTTAGGCAGGAGCCCTGCCACAACGGTCACCGTAAATACCCTAATACATTCCGATTGCAGTTAAATTCTCGCGTATCACGAAATAACTGGTCTCTGGATAATCCGCGGAATGGTGCGAGATAATTCAACGGATTCCGCGAGAACTGCAGGTCGCATAAACCAGACGGAAGCGATTACAGGCGTTGGAAGGCGATATCTAAATTACACAACGCGAAATAAATCGCGAGAAAGGAAAGACGCGCGATAATAATTAAGCGAACGCTCGACTGAGTTTACTCGAACTCGCGATACGACGATTGCAACTTGTTCCAAGAAGGCTAATCTCTTTTTCTTTGATTTGTCGCGTTTCACTGGCTCCCTTTAATCAGCTCTTTCTTTCGAACGATTAACCGATTTAATTTTTCTAGCGGGCAGTTGATAATTCACTTATTGTTTCATACGTTTTCGACGATACGTTGTACCTTATCTGATCGTGATTACGACCAATCGCAAATAAGTTATGCATTGCAAGACTTGTTCGTGAGTTACGTGCGTTTCATAAATATGATATTCGATAATGTTTGTAGATAGTCACGGATTGATTATACGATATGATTACTTGAAATCAGAGTCAGGTTTGTTTGACTCACCTTGTTGATCTGTCTTTGCAGCTTCGTAATCGTCGCTCGGTCTCGTTGCGCAGCAAGACGTTCTGCTTGCAACGCCTGTTCCAGTTCTTGTACCCTCTCTTCCAAGCTCTCCTGAAATGGAAGACAATCGTTAGGGAACAACAGACTGCTTAGAATAATTCATTCTACTCTTAGACCCTTGTATGCAACTGCTTCGGTACTTTAGTACGTTCTTTTTAATTCAAACAGTTAAGCTTGAATATTTGAATGTCACAGCTGTTAATTATTTGAGTATTTCGATAATAAACTATCTGGACATTTTGCTGTTTCACTTTAACATTAGAGCTGTTGACGATTAAAGTATGCGAATTTAAGGGCGCTTGAAATATCAAACATCGAACATCGGTATCGATTTCGTAAATTATAAGATTAGGTTAATATTAATTCTAATAATTTTAGAACTTTAGAATTGTTAACGGACCTACATATCAGAGTTACAGAGATATTTAACGAATTCATAAGAAAGAGAAGAAGAAATCGCGTGTTTCTCAGTTTGGAAAAAATGGAATTGGGCATCCGCGTGTTTGTAATCTCTAAGTACACGTAGAGCGCGCGATCTCTCGAGGAACTTTAAGCCCCTGTTAAGGTAGCTTAAAACTCGAGCAACAGGAATTACGCGGGAGAAGGAAATCCTGCTGAAAGTTACAGGGAAAGTTTCCAGTTTCCGTTGCGTTTGCGGCCGCGAAAGTTAATTGAGAAACGCTCGACCGTAAGCTTCCGATCTATGCGCGATTCGGAACCCAATCGCTGGTCAACCGTACCACGAGATAACGTTTTAGAATTCGAACTTGGAACGAATAGAACTTTGACCGTCGTTCAATTTAAGAAACGATATTTAATCGTCAGCCCGATGTTGTAGTAGGGGATACAACATTACTCGACGATTGAATAATAAAATACAATTGTCGCGAAGAGGCGATCCGATGGTCGAAACCGATATTTTGTGATATTTTCTGATATATTTCGCCGTACAGTTGTCAGCTTAAATATGGATAGAATTATCGAAGAAAATTTTCATAAACTTTGCGTATTTTCATCGTCGGTGGAAACTCTTAATAACGCCTTCGATGTAATATTTTCCGTTTTAACCTGTTAATAGTCCCTTAAACGGATCGAGAAATTTCAATAATCATGGAAGTAAAAATTAATATACATAATTTTCGCTAGTTCTTAACCGTTTTAATACCGTTTATTAAACAAGTGTAATTAACCAATCCACGTGCGTCTGATTAACACGAAGCATACGATAAAAAAGATGTTCGCTTCTAAGCCAAGATACCTCTGTCAAGTTGTTAACAAATTGATACGCCGAGCTAATCAACGCGGTAGAAACAATTTCACGAACCTCGTCAAGAACACTCGACCCGCCTTCCACCTCCAAAATTTCACTAAATTCGAAGAATCTCGAAACTTCCTCAATCCCAATTAAAATTTCCAATCTTCCCGCCCAAGTTGCCAACCAGCCAGGTTCAAGTGCACCGCGCGCTCCAACCGCCCAGAAAAATTCCATCGTCTAAAGAACACCTGAGAAGTCACGTCCGAATCGTAAAGCCAGCTGTCCTCAAGGTCCCGACGTAACCACCCTTTTCACTTTTCGCCCTGGTAACCCCTGTGCGCGGTGCAATAATAATCGGCACCACCCTCGCCTAATTTACGTCTTCGAGCGGGTATTTCCGATTATCAAAAGCGCTCGTTCAGCCGTGCTCGAACGGAATGCTAATGAGCATTGGGCCTGAAAGGGCTGTTGGTCGCGATTTGACCATAAGTATCGGTGCGATCCATTAGATTCGAGGCGACGCCGACGGTTTCAGGGGCCCTCGAGCCAGGCAACGACGTTTCGCGCCCGTGCGCCGGTCCACGCGAAGGGATGATTCGTATGCCGGTGCACGTAGCTGCAATTCACCCTTTCCAACCCCTTCCAGCAACGAGTCCACGTTTTGCTGCTCCACGAGCACGCTTGGCTATTGTTTGTCGCGAACCAACGAAATTATACCGGGTGTGCCGCGTATCCACGACCACCGTTCCACGAGGAGAAATAAAAAGTTTCGGCGTTTTTTTTTGTTTCTTTTTTTTTTTTATAACGTTTCATTCGTTACTCCGTGTGCTTAGCAAGGTTGTGAGTTTTATGCGATACGAAGCGCGTAAAAATAGAAGAATAGGCGGAGGTTTAAAAATTGTAGGTGCTGAATAACGAATATGAAAATCTTTTCAGTTTGTTTTTCGTTTGTAACTATTGCGCACAGCTGTTCCGTTTTTGTTCGTTTCAATCCTTTGGATTATCCTTGTGCTCTTTAAACCGAACGTTTTAACGACCGTTTGAGAAGATTCGTTGAAAATTTGATAAAGTATACGAGGCTTTTCGCGTTACGAATTGAAAGCAAAAATGCAATTGGAGGAAAATGGAATTGAATCGTAGGAGTGTGCGCGTTTGCGACAGAGTTTCATTTGTTTCGGATTAATTCGTAATACACCCTATATAAACAGGCAGGAGGTAGGTTTCCTTGTCGGTCCGCGTATACTTGTAAATCTGTATTAAAGGGTTTCTAGAATGACCATGGTTGACATTATCGGGAAAGTATTGGTTTCCCTTGGATTTATGGCGTGTACTACGCCGTGAATAATTATGAGTCGGCAAGACCAGAACAAACAAGAAAAGATTTAAGGCTTGGCCTACCCTCGCTGTAATTTTTGTCTGGCTTCGAGTTGTATATCACCCTTTGTTCCCTTTTCCCCGAATTTCCCCTAAAATATTTGATTCTTTATCGCTTCTCCATTAACGCATTAAACGAAATACTATTTTCGAGCACAGCTTGCTAAATTGCTCAAACGTTTCGATCGTACCAATTCACCTTCTGCAACGTTGTACGTGCTCGCAAATAATTTTCGCACAATAACGTCTTTATTAATTAAATAGCCTCTCAACCGTCTCGAAACTGAAGCAAGCTTTCTTTTTCTCCATTCAATTTACGCCATTGTTATTTCCTAACAACCTGCATAATATAACTTCGCTTGAAAGACAAAGAACACCGGAGCCTCGATTCTCTCGATGCATCTTGAAAAATGAAACGAACTCCAAAAGAGAAGCAAAGATCTCTTCTCCTTATATTGTCAAACTTTACGCACGTGCTCGACATTGTTATACGATTATTATACAAATATCGTTACGATCGCATAATTTGTGCGTCCTGCATTCGTATCGGTGTACCCGTTAAACTCGTCTATCTCTAATTCCATCGACGTTTCAAGAATTCCTTCGCAGATGCTCAAGCAGGATGCTTTCTTTGAAAGATCCTCGTCTTTCTTCGCGTTCCTTCATAATTAATTAAATCCATCGGATCTTTGCAACGAAGAAAGATACTTGTTTCCTTGGTCTTTCAGGTGTACCATGGAGAAAGCTGGCGCAATTATAACAAACCAACCCCTGTGTAACTGGCCCTTGTCTCGCGTTCACCCTACGGTATGGACGAAAGGGCGTCACCATTGGAAGACCCATAGAATTAGTACAGGGACTTGCGGGACGTCATTTAGAGTATAGAACCGCGGCGATGAGGCCACTCTATATGCAGAGATTCCGTTAAATTGCAAACGTCCATTTTCCAAGGTCGGAAGAGGATGGATAAAGGTGAACGGGAACAAGGGTAAGGTTCCGTGCACGCAGCCCTCGAGTAATCAGACGGTTAACTCGATCCTGTGAACGTTCACGGGACGACAGCTCGAGCAGATTTTCTTGTGCCCCGAAGAGAAAAGCCTGCGACTAAGCTCGTATCTTCTCGTCGATGGATCTTCCTCGGGGAATGTTAATTTCGACCGAATGAATTTATTCGACTCGGTCAGAAAAGATTAAATCGCGCTCGAACGACTCGTTAAGGTCGTCATGAAAGACATCGATCGAACGGAGTCAGTTGGCATGCAGCTGCCTCTTACTGCGAAATGAAAGCAGAATTTCGACGATGGTTGGTTTTCTGGTTGATTATTAGGGAATAGAAGATTCTTCCTACCACCTTAGGGACTCGATCTGCGCAAAGTTTCTGTAATTTCGAACACCACGCGTAGCTTGTAATTTTCTAAATCGAGACGAGTTCAGCAAATTTGATGTGTCACATTCTCCAAAAGAATTTGTCGTTTCTCTGTGTATTTACGCGTAATTGTCGCGTAATTATCATTTATAATAAATGTAAGAAAGGGCAGAACGAATTCGCGTTACACCTCGATACTCATGTATTACGTTTCTAAAATTTCCACGATTATCGTCGTTAATCATTTTTGTAACTCCGTCTGAGAACGTACACGAGAAGTATTCGATATTAGACATTTCGTATGACGATGAACAAAATCCGAAAGTTTTTCACGCGAACGTACAAACTTCTCTCTTTCGATATCCGCGATTAATTAGCTCTGTTTGTTTCGCGCACAAACGCATGTACTTTACCATGATCGAGGATTCTTTCACCATTTACAGCACGTAACAGAAACGAACTGGATACGAGAGAGGCGCCGTCTATTTCGAGACCGAGCAACGAGAAGAACTATTCAAACGGTCGTGTTTAAGCAAGATCTTGATTTAAGGGTGTTTCGTGTCTCGTTGAGACGCGTCGGGCCGAGCAGCTGTTAGTTGAAATTACGATCGTTTCGCGTTCGTCCAGGGGTGGGAGTCGAACACGCAGCTCTCGGCCAAAGCGACGCGGGCGTTGGGAAATTTGCGCCGACAACGCGGCGCTCCTTTGTCGCTGTCTGATGCTGACGCGCCCGTTCAATTTCGACGTCAACGAAGGTGTGAAACTCGTCTCTAAACAGCGACACATCGAGCAAAGCGTCCAGGGACCCTCCAACGTTCTCTCTTTCTCCGTGAAACGTTTCACGCTACTGTGCTCGCTCTGTTAATTGTCGCAGATTTTATTTAACGTTTATCGTACGTTCTGCGACTTGATTTACGCGACTTTTAACACGCCAGTCGACGAAGATACACATAACATCGCACGGCTCTTTTTAAAACCTCGCGATTTTTCTCAAGAACTCATCGGCTTGAGTTTATCGAAGAAGAAGCTTCCTTTCAAGGTTTCGAAGTTCCAACTTTTTACACGTTATTTACTGTTACATGAAAATCTGCGAATCATCGCCGAGAACGCAATGCTATTTCAAGCTTCGTGTAATCTGTTGAAAAATTCCACGATTTTCGAGAATTTATCGGCTTGAGTTCTGTTGCGTAGTTTACTACTATAAGAGAACTTCTTGACCTGATTTTTCGAATCACTATTGGAAGTTAACAATTCTGAATACCGCTACTAGTGGACAGGCACGACTAACTGAAAGAATTTCTCCGTTTCTAACGTCGAAGCGGATCTTCCAATCAGAAGAATCTTTTCCATCGGTAAGAGACCGAATCGAACGAACTCGAAGAGAGATATCGAGCGAACGAGTCCGTAATCGCGAAGAAGCCGGCGAAACTCTCGATTTAATTGGGATAATTCGTAAAGCGAAAACGTCGTTCGGATCGTGGCTTCTCGTGCTGAGATTTAATAGACTTTCAACGCGAAATATGATCGTTTTGCATACGCGAGAGCCCGAAGCAAGGGTGTCCTTTGCAGAGCGGCTGCCACTTACTCCAAAGAGACTCACCCTAAAGACGACAACGGCTCTTTGGTGTCGAAATACGTGCGAAGCATTCGTGCCTCTAAATTCGAACGCCTCAGGTTAACGCCAACCTCTCTCGCTTTCACGATCATCCCCTTCTCTCTTCATCGTCCCGACGCGTGCGAACGCTCGGCTCGCGTATTCCTTCAAAACGCGTTACCCATAAATCTTAATGAACAACGAGGATTTACGAATCATTTATACATGTTGCTGGAAACGCTCGGAAGATTAATTGAACTCGTGAAATGAAATGTCGAGATACGAGCTGGCAGATTTGTGGCGTGGGAAAGACTCAGTTTGTTTGATCAAATAGTCGGAGCAATTTGATGCTTTCTGGAGTGATTTAGGACGCTAAAATAGACGCGATTTTAACGGTGATTTGCGTAGGAAGAAACGCTGACGTTCTTTGCTAATCTTGCTGACTTTGGTTGAAGGTATTCCTTGGCCAAAGTAACGATTCGTAAGAATGAAACTGGTGTTATCGTTATCGGTTAATATTGAGAAATTAATCGATGAAATAATATTACACAACGAGAGTATCGTAGAGAGCGATTGCGTGAAATTAAGAAATGCTGTATATTGTACATATTCAACGTGTTTTAAGGATTTTTTTTACGTTAGAGATCGGACTAGGATGGTCTAACAGATTCAGTTATCATATATCTGACTCAGTAGTCGAGGAACTTGACCGTGTTAGTACTATTCTACTGGTAGAGCGAACGAGTGTTAAAAATTCACCTTCTTTTCCGTATTTGTTTCATCAGTAGCGTTCATAAAACGACGATCTCCTAGTTCGTCAGCATTATTTCCGAATAGGGATGAGATTAGCAAATTGTAAAATAAAATGATTAAAATACGAGCCCCTCGAAAATCAATCCGATCAACTTTACTTTTTATTACTTTTATTACTATCTACTTTTTATTACATAACGAATATTCAATTCTCAAAAAAACCAGGGACGTACTTTCATAAATTCATTCGTCGAAAGACGACATAAATAATGGTAAGTTCTAAGGCGAATTTAAAGAACAATGTTTCTTACATTCGTAGGCGAAAAACGTGGACACCTGTGTCGAGGACCCGTGTCAGTGATCGGTTCTGATCACTCGCCGAGCAAACGTCGAAAGGTCCAGATCCGAGACTTTGGTCGTCTTCGTCACATTAAATAACCAAGTAAATGAACTTGACTCGTTTTTTTTTTCAAACCATCAACTTTCTACACACCATCGACTTCTTATATTCTTTAATTTATGGAATCGATCAATGCGGCTACTAAGCGGTTCATATATCGAACCAAATGTTTTCCTAAATATCACTATTATTGCTATTTATACTTTCTTTATATCTGCTGTATATTTTCCTTTAATTATTTATATTTATATTCCATTATTTATAATTATTATATTCCAATTATTATTTATATTCCACGAATACATCAATAATCTATCATTATTAGAGCCATGAAAACTCAAGTGAAACGACCATAAACAGAATTTCTAACGGTACGACCGTATCCTCGAGTATCATTTGATCATACGTCCGAGACACGACGTTCCAACGGCCATCTGCCTGATTTACGCTTAAATAAACTGAACGCTATTTTCTGAGCGTCCAACAGAAAACGACGTACGAATCGTCGTTGAACACGTTCGCTCCTCGATGAATTATTAGCCGATATCGTCAGATGCAAGACCGTGAAATCAAAGCGGCGTTCACGTCGCCGACACGTGTTTTTAATTTCCGCGTGCAAATGCTGGTGCGCGGCTTTAAAGGCGACCCCCAAACTGTCGAGGAAAGCTATTCGTTCCCTCCGCAAAGCTCGTCTCACTCCTATCGCGCGCGGCTAATGAAAATCGAACGATCGAGAGCTGGAAAAGGCGATTCCCGTTCGAGCTATTTTCCCTTTGAGTCGCGCGCAGAGCGTCAGAAATCGAAAAAATCCTGTCGAACGCGTTTAACGCAGGCTTCCCATCGCTGGATAAAGTACTCCGTACGGGCAACTTATTGGAGAGAATATTGCGCTTTAATTTTGTTTCGATAATGTAACTTTGGGTTATCGAAATCAATTCAGAAATCAAACGAAAGCGGTTTAAGGGAGATTTATCGGATGTAGGGTGGAAAATGGATTACTTTTTCGAAGAGTCACAGGGATTGGACTTCTCTCGAATAAAGAACTGTTTCATATTTGAATTCCAGCATGGACAATCTAATATCCGTTTCTACATCTTTCCCCTTAGTAAAAACGTAATGTCGACGTGCTTTATCGATATTTTTAGATCGAAAGTTTCGAATATCGAACTTACGCATTTGTTGGATAAACGCGACATTTTGTTCATACAGAAGGATACTCTATTTTGCAAACTTTTAATAACAACGTTTTATATTTAAAAACGTTCGAGATAGTACACTTGTACACTTGTTGGACAACGAAAATGAGTTTTGCTTGTTTAAAAAGGATTAAAGAATTCCCTACATTTTTATCTTTGAATTTAAACGCATACAAATTCACGGTGCAACTGGTACAAACCACCATCTTTCCAATAGTCGCAAATCCACTTTTTCCCATCGTCGCCATCGTAGCGGAGTGAAAGAGGTCACTTGTTATTTGCAGCGAAGCTTTTTACCAAGCTTCGTCAACGTGGATTACTTAGCTCCCGAATAGAAGTCCGGACGTTTCTCGTAATTCAGTTACAGGCCCTCGACGAGTATCGCGGCGACGAACAGGCGAATAAAACACACCGGGACAAACGGTAACGAATCGTCGTTATAAATACCGTTTCGCCAAGAAGGATGAACGCTTAGTCCTGGCCGACCGGGGATCGCCAGTTTGTTTCGCGTTTCCCTATGGTATCCGGGATCTAAGAAATATTCCGCGGCCGTAGCGGTAAATTATAGCAACGCGTCAACCGGTGATAATAAATCGCCGTGTGCAAGTTAAAACGGCCGCTCGACGAACGTTAAAACGCGCCGGCTGCAGAATCTCCGATCGCGATCGCTATTCCGTATACCTATGTTCCTTTGATACCATAATCGCCGTAATTACTACCCGTTTTCTTGGCCCACTGTTCTTGCCCCGGCAACGAACGTTCCGCGTAAAATTCTGATTACGTGTTGGTATCGCAATTTTACCGACTGTTGTAATTACTCGGTCGTTAATTGGTCGAAATTATTTGATAGCTGCTGAAGAGATCGCGGAGGTCGATGGGGTTCGTTGGAACAAGGGATGGCGATGTGGAGAGTGGCTAGAATCTTTGGTGTGGCTTGTGGAGAAGAGGATGGCCTTGAATAATGAAAATCTTTGGTCGGGTAGATATTATACCGGCTGGAAGCGATCCAGACCGATTTGTAGCAATAGGAGGCGAATCTTAGCGGAGTGTAGAGGCAGCGCGTAAAATTATTTATTGGAACATTAGCCAGGAAATATATTTGCTTCTATATAGGTACATTTGACGCATTAATGTCATTGCTCGAGTGATCAGTCTTGGAAATTTTTCCATCGGTTTGGAAGAACTTTTATATTATCTGCTTGTGATTGAAGAATTTGGAGATAAAGTGCTTGTGAAACAACGAAATAGTTCTACGATCTTGGCGATTAGAAAGGTCAGTCGAAAATTGATTCAACTCGCCAATTCGTCTCTGATTTTGTAATCGAATCACACGTCGACAAAGAGTATCCGAGCATCGCAGAACGAGTGGCAATAACTTTTATTTTTATTATTCTGAAATTTCAAGATTCAAATATAAAATAGAGCGTAGCTTTGAATTTGTCGATTCAAATTTTTCCTTATTTAAAAATTGTTTTAACGACGAGAAGTTCGCTCGATGTAGAAAACCGTGAGGCTGACGAGAAGGGTAGGTACGTTATAACGAGCCAACTTCCTGTAACATCGTTATAATTACAATCGATTCAACCGATCATCCAGCACGTTAACATTAATTACCAGTAACGCGAATCGAACTCGATTATTACGATCACGGTATCGTTGTATTGTGCAAATGGGACGATGGTCGCGGCGAATTGCCTCACAGCCATCGACGTGCAATGCCAGCGGTCGCTTTCTATAGAACAATGCGACATCACGGCTATTATTTGTAGCGAACCGGAAGAGCAAGTTGACTCGCGTCCCATTAATATTAATCAGTGGTTCGCGCACGTTGATAACTATCTTCCTTATCTTCCTTGTTTTCCTTTCTAAACCATATGAAATAGCTTGGTTAAAAAAGTAAATAAATAAAAAATAAGAACAAAAATAGACAACAACGTAAGTAATAATGTTTCATTCGTCAAAAATTTGCTAGTTTCCAGCCAATCGCTAATTCTCCTTCGTAAATTCGACTTTCGACTAATAAGTCGATGCGAGAGAAAAGCGTGTTTCCAGTGTAAAGAGTTAAACGCGAAGATGAAGGGAATTGGTAGAAATTATCGAGTAAGTGCTCGCGTTCAGTAATAATTAAAATAACAGACGTTCGGTCTACGCTCGACGTCTGTTCCAAATTTACTCGAAATGCACCAAGTTAGTCAACGCGTACCTAAAATATACGCGTGCTCCACATGCACGAACACGCCCAACTCGTTTGCATGTAAACTATTTGCAAGAGCTAGTAACGCCCGGCATGCACGTCGACCGAAATGCAACACGTGCTTGCTCCGGTTAGCCCGCTTAAAGATCATTCGGATCGCATCAGAATGTAACTAAATGCCTGCACAAATTTGACATATTTGACCAAATGGAATTTGGCAGACACAGAAATCTTTACTTTCGATCAACTAAATTAGATTCAAATAATTTCATTCAACGTTCTTTGCAAGTGTTAATATCTTCGATAGAAGAACAAAGAGGGATTCATGGTTGGAGGATGATGACATTTCGTATACTTTAAATAGACTTATTTTAAATTCACACGTATATCTTGATCAATTACTTGGAATATGCAATCTTTCCATAAAATAATTCACTTAAAAAAAGAAAAAAAAAAGAAACAAAGAATTTTGTAACTTAATTATTCACATCTCAGGTCTTTAACCGAGTAGTAGTATTCCACGAAATTATTTTTTTCCTAGCCTTTCTCCTCAAAACACGTTTTCCCTACGTTTCTTTCAATTCCTCTCTAATACTTTCTTTTCCCAAATTAAATCTAGCGCGTTGTTCTTCAATATCCATCCAATCAAAAAGTTTTCTTCCGCTAGCTCTTCTCTTTCCAAACATATTCTCTTTGTATTTCGATTCCTTTGCCATTTAAATATATATACTTTCTTCTTCCACGTTAAACCTACTTCAAATAAAACGATGCTAAGCAAAATAAATAATCGTGCAAATATTCAACTCGACACCATAATGTATCGCACACGATGAAGTTCCACGAACTCGAGCAACAACCTTAAAGTCTCTCGATTCACCCTCGCCCATTACCAACTAACCGATACCCGGCGAATCAAAGACAGGATTAGCTGATTAGCCAATTTAACGAAGATCACGAACGCGAATAGCCCGTATTCGTACCGGCTCGATAGGTCCATCGAAATCCTCTCTGCCGTTTTCGAACGCGGCCTATAACTTTGATCCTGATTAGCGTGGGCTGCCCCCTTCGTAACGAGAGCACGCTTTTAGGGCTATCGAAAATCTCGCAAAAAGGGGGGCCCATCGTTGGTACGCGTGTTGCTCCACGTTATATACGCGGAAGAAGGCTTTCAGATGTTCTCACGTCCAGCTGAGCTTTTCGGGCCGATAATTAGGTAGTGAAAAAGCCAGGGAACAGGGGGGATGAGACAAATCAGGTGGAAAACAATGTACTTCAAAGGCCTGTGTACCTCGTTACGCTCCTGTTCGAACGCTTTCTTTCCTTGATACACGGCCAAAATAACCAAGAACCATCGTTTTGCGTCCGTTCAGTTCGTGTACAAAGGTGAAAGAAAATCGAGGGCTGTTAACCTTATGCAAGGGAACAGGAAACGTCTTTTTGGACAGCCGGTTTTCGTAGTTGGAGGTTCAAGGATATATGGTGAATTTTAGAATCGCGAGAGAGTCGTGTGTTTCACGGAGAATGGAACGTACGATCGATGATTAAAAACCACTGTCTAATAATTTAAGATTTGTTTCGATTTCGGACACTGTCGAGATGCTTGTTGGTTCGATCAAACCATACGAATGAGTATAGTAAACCCTAAGTCTGATATTTTTGACGTTCGAAGTATCATTTTATCATTGGATATTTAGCTACGTTAATGCAAATATTATTATCAAATGGAATAACATCAATGCCTGTGCTATATGAAATTTCAGTCTAGTGTGCATATTTGTTATTTGACGCAGTTAAGTGCTATATTATTATTATTCGACACTGGCTGGAAAGTAGAAAAATGATCGTTCCTAAAGGATGCAGGTAACGTTGCAACGAGAACGACAGTATTAAATTGAATCACTATAGAACGATAATACCAACACAGAAATATCGTACAATAATTGAAATCTCACCTATAGTAAAATTCTTTCTATATTCTTTTCAATATTTCCATACAAACACATCTTTTCGTCCACACACCTGTTTTCTCATCCTATACCAAACGACCAACATCGAAAGTCAATCTTCGCTCCTTCTTCGTGTCTCGCGAAAGATTTCTCAAGATCATCTAGCTTTTTAACTCGAGTAATTTTCGATATTGCCAACAAGGTCGAGATTCACGTCGGAGAATGTTAGAACGGAAAGGTGACAACGAGTTAAGCTCGTGTAACGTATTAAGTTCCGCGGATATCTCGAGGGCTTCCGCGAGCTTCGCATAGTGAGAAGACGGCCGGTCTGGCGCAAAATTATGCAGGAAATACATATGTACAAGGCGCTCTTGTATATTGGCCGTGGAGTTAGAAAACGCGGCCCACCCTGTGCCTTGTAAATACGCCAGCAAATACGGCCAGAATTATCGTTGTCGTCCTCGTCGTCTGCAGACTTTGAAACTGTTGATGCGTTAATGCAAATGCGGCGCCGTTTCCGGTCTAGCGTTTGTCAGAAAATTGTACACGTCTTCTGAGAGCGACGGAATTAAAGCGCAACCGTGAAATCGGGCTAAATACATAATTCTTTTGAAACGTTCTCCTTCCGAAACAAGGGAGATTGAAGAAATTATGGTTTTCGTAAAAGCGAATCCGAATTCTCTTCGGAATGTTCGAAGGTAAAACTTAAACTTTTAATCGTACGAGATTGTAAAAAACGAAGAATTTAATATACTCGTTGCTATCGGTGCGAGTATTGCGTCGATTCGATTGTTTTGGTAATGTTGCAGACGCAACCGTTGCATTTTACGTACGGGTCCCGATAAAATGGCTTAAGAAGAGAAACGAAATATCGGATAGCGTGCTGCAACGAACGTTATTTACATGAAACGGAAGCACTGTTGAAGAAAAAACGGAAGACCTTTAAAGGCTTCAGCGAATACGTTAATTGGTAAGGAACGATGGCGAACAAACAAATAACTGAACATTTATAGATCATAAAATTACAGGATTAATTCCAGAGACTTTATAATTTTGAACGTTTCGTTATGCTTCTGAAAGCTTCTCGATAAACCAAAAATCCGTTGGCCGTAAAACGATCATAAAACGGCCATAAAACGATGTTCGGCCGATTTTAGCCACGAAGAGGAGAGGAATGCGAAGCTGAAAGAGGACAACGGAACCTGAAGTGCCATTCCCGACGAGCTCCTTCGATTTTCTGTTAAAAGTCCCGGTGGAATCGTCTTCGAGGGCCGTTACAGGGCCGAGAGTCAGCGGGATGCAAAGGGGGTCAACGAACGAATCGTTCATGCATGATTTTTCCACGAGTGCTCTCCATTACTCGGTGAACGCTTGGAATTCGTCTACCAGCGCATAAATCTCCATCTGCTTAAAAGCATCGGCCACGCACAAAGAGAGGGAAGTCGTGGTCGGTGGATCATCGTCTTCGATCGTTCCGTGAACAATAATTTCCGCTATGTTCGCGTAGTAAATCCCTTCTTCTTCATAGTAACTGCCTGTGTATCTGTTTGATCGTATATTTAGGATTCAAAGTCATTTTTGTAGAAAATTCGTATTAACTTTGATTTATCGGATAGGGAGATATAAATTGGCCCTCCAAAAAAGCGTAGCATCGAATTGGACAACAATTTTCTTTCGAATTTAATTAATACACAGTTTAAGTTTTTCGAGAAGGATTCTTCTTTTAACTATAACGCAATACTGCGAACTGTATAACACGCTCGTGTTTCAAAAAGATAGGTTACTCGTAATTCTTCAAACGGGATATGTAGTAGCATTTAGAACGAGATTCCACGTCTCAGTAGGTCTCAGTGGCGAGAGAAAAATGATAACAGTCCAATATTTATTAGCCTAGAAGTTATCTCGTGATATATTGTACCGTTAGCCTCACGAGGTTTAGAAAAATTAGCGAGATATTCGCCAGAAAATAAAATACCAGAAACGCGAATACACGGCTAACAGAAAGCAATTACACACTGGAAATTCCACGACTTCGGAAATGGAGAAAAGGCGGTAGAATAGTATCGATAAAAAGAGGAATAGAAATCCGTTTCACGCGATTCGACGGCGACTTCCTTTCACCACCGAGGGACTCTATTACCGCGCTCTGCAAACAGACGTTCTTGGGGACGTAATAAAGTTAGAGGGAAGCAGCCAGCGGTGAGGCAAGGGGAAACGCAGTGGTAGGTGGACGAGGCTAAGGTGGAACCGCAAAAGTTCAAATTGATTTTGCAAAACCACGGTCCGCTTTATGTAAATTCCAGCGGCGGGACACTTCTCGACTGGAGGGTGTTTTCACGGTCCTCGGCTCCGTTAGTCGTCGCTGAATTATGACCGTGATTTCCGGCGAGATGGACCTTCCGGTCTGGCAGAAGTCCAGTACTTCGAGAAAGTACGCGGATAAATCAAAAGCGTTTTTCGTGGTGCACCAAGGCGTTAGTTTATTGCCATGTAAATCATTCGCGTACAGCAAGAGACACGTCGATCGAGGAAATAGTACGCGCGACCGTTCGTCATCGTCTCTTCTTTGCGACGAGATAAATGTCACGACTCTTCGATACCGATCGTGACACGTTTCTGAGAGAACAGCTTATGATTTACCGTATCTTGGCGCTTCTTTTTCATTCTGTAAGATTTTAGGGCGGATAACAGCGAATAGATGTTTACGTTGACGAGTATCGATCAGTTTCGAAATTTGTACGATGGATCAAGGAGTTTGGGATTTTTTCAAGCGCGAGAGATCGAAATTTCAATTGAACAAATTGTTTGAATTATCGTTGGAGTTGGTAGTTTCTCTTCGTTGAAGTACGATCGAAGCTTCTTTCGTTTTACGACAAAGCTCGAACAAATTTGCTAAGATTCAAACAACCGCGAATTACGATTTGCTTCGAATGTTATTTATAGTTTCCATCGTTTGAATTTTAATCGTCGCGTGCTGTATGGAAAAACTAAACTCCTCGATGCTTTTTAAGACTATATTTATTTCAGTCTGTAGGGTCTTCAATAAAATTTACGATTCTAACGTCGCTTAATCGCTATTTGAAAGCTATTGAAGATAAAACGACAATATTATAACGTACTGCTTTCAGAAAATTTCTTCGTTTAGATTTCGTCTGATACTTTGCGGAAACGTCGCATACTTTCTCGTTATCTTCTCTCGCGAAAGAAAACTATTTTGTCTTTGCACGAGTTCCAACTCACTCCATAGGTGGTCTTCTATGTTCGCGGCGTGTAGCGAGGTATCTTACATAGACACGTTCAGGCTCTGCGTTATATTGCATTTTATTACCCCACCGTATACTTGCCAGAAGTAATAGTACGAAATTTATAGGCACCAGCCTTATAACGTTCCTTTCCATGCTCTAACCTATATCGACACGTTGTTATCTTCACTTACTACATCCCGGCAGGATTTCATTTCGGTTATTTATGAAACCGACTCCGTGTTATTTCCTCGAAACGTATCACACGCTCCTATCCTATAAATGTATGCGATCATTTCGTTACTCTTACGTTTCTCTTTGTCTGTTCTCTTTAGGTATATCTTCCGTTCGAGTTGCAATAAGTCGAAACAATTACTTTAATTATTACTTTAACCATCGAAATTTGTTTAATTTTCTTAACATCCTCGCACATGGAATAACTTTGATCGAAAACTGAAGAATATCCAATACACATATAAATTTTTCGTATTCGTTTTATAATTCTCTAGCATTGGTAATTTTATAACGCTGTAAGTAGAATTTTTCAAGAATGTTTATTATATAATTCTACGACATTCGCTGCATTATTTTGATTTAAAACGAAAGAAAAATGTCCATGCTTCGCTAAGTGCTTAAGTTCCTCTATTTTACGAAAATAATTCCACCAATCTGCTACGATTATTAACCGTCGAATAATATCAATCAAACTTTGTTATTTATTTAGAAATACACCGTCGACTGAAAGCTTTTAATAAAGAATCTATCGAAGCAAAGGATTTCGAATTGATAATAATAAGATTATTACGAGTTCTAAACTTTTGTCCGACAGTGTATAGCGCGATATGTGTATATAATCCTTCGTTAATATTTCTGTCACAGTATAATAAAACGTCAACGTTCGTCTGCTGGGTACCACAGCGTGAAACCATAATCTCTCGAACGGTACGAGCAATTTCTTCTAGCGAAAGCAATTCAGGGGCAGTCAACATCGAAGAAGTTGGCGCGTATTTGTTTGGCGAAACGGAGAAATCCGTATGATGTAGACGACTATAGCCGCGTCCGCTATAAACGTTGGCTTTCGCGTAGAATATATCAACCCTTTCCAGACAATGTTTCGCTTTATAAGGAAGTTGCGGGGAACCTACGAAGAGTCCCACGGGGGATTCAATCCTCGAGGAGAACGCCGCCGAAATTGAGAAGAAAGATGGAAAATGGGAGAAGCCGGGATCGAGAGCGGGGAAAAAAGGAAATAGAGGAAGGCCAGGGAAAGAGGAATGGAGAAGAACCAGCCGGAGCATACGGAAGAACGCGTCCGATGACGTAAAGTATGGTTAACGGTGGAATGCCGAGTACACAACAGAAATGAAGAATTATTGCGGAAAGGAGTGCTTGAAAAATTTATTCCTTGAAGAATATGATTTATACGGCATTCCATAGGGGCAAACCTAGGAATTTTAGAGGCATAATTTAACTGGAATATTAAGCTCTTTGAGTCAGCCTCGAAATCGAGGAAATAGACGAGTTAGTTCGACGAATTGAATTATAGAAAATATATATATATGGAAGGAATTTTCTCTGATAGACATGCAAACTCGTTATCGATCAATTTTATATAAAACGCAGTCAAGTATTTTTTGTTTCTGTCATTCTCGATTTATGAACCTAAGAATCGCGAGGAAACCATCGTTTCCATTTTCCTATTAAAGATTCGAAATGTTTGGCAATTTGGTGTCTCTTACGAGTCGACGATTGTATTCAGACACGGAAAAATATACTGACAACTTTACGCGTAATAAATTACACATTGCTAATATCGAATTACACGCGGGAATTCAGTAATGTTGAAAGTGCCTTTAATTTTGTGTTTTTATAAAGAGGAGGAAAATGCAAAAGTAATTTTGAAATGGCAAGGTATCTCGGCAAGAATCGATTCGGTCGAATGACGAGACTCGCAGGGAGAACACGTTCGTCTGAGCAGGGAAGACAGTCGAAATAACAAGAAAAGAATCGGGGAACAAAGAGACGACAAGAGAGAAAGAAAGATCGGTGAGAGTAGCTATCTTGAATTTGGCATCTGCGTTTTATTGTGCCACGCAACCCTATAGAGACGTCGAATACACCACCGGGAAACAAAACGTCGGCCGCTTTTATTCACCTTGGCGAGCAAATCAACTTCCATAATAAGTCCAATTTCGCATTCTTGTAAAAACTCTATTTTGTAATGACATTACTACAATTTCTAAAGTGCCGCTTTGTTCCTTCGAATAAAAGCGTCTCTCCTCGTCGCCGTATCCGCTCGCAAGGAAGCAGAAAATGCACGACCGCGTGTCCAAAAATTCACGAAGCAATCGATTCGGTAGTACCAGAAATGTCAGAGAAACTTCTTAAATAATCACTGACAAATTCTAACGACTCTTTAACCATTCAACTTTACTTTAAACGTTAACGTTACATTAGAATTCTCCTTATTATCACCAAATCTTAATAGTTTATCCCTTATTCTGTCGCCACCACATCTACTTTTAATCATTCGCTTGCGCTCATCTGCATTCCATAGCACCAACATGCTGACATTTTTCACGGCACAGGCACATGCTTTTTAGGCGTTCAACGCACGATTAATCCTACCGTATCTAATTTTATCTTATTTGCATGTCATGTCAAAGGGCTTCTACTGGAAAATAAATAAATAAATAAAACGAAAGCACCCACGAGCCTAAAAATCAACGAAAGGAGTTCGCTAAGTTTATGATACCCTGGGGGAAGAACGCATATAATAGACTCTTCATCGTTCTTGCCACAAAACCCTACGGGATAGAATACGAGTATCGAGTCCCTTCTTCGCGGTCTTTCTTTTTGAAAAGAAGTTGCGACGACCGGGTTTCCAAAGCGTTCCTTGGGGAATCGATTCTCGCGCAAGGACGAAATTCTCGAGCAGAAAGGATACAAACGAAAGAAGGCGCGGAAGTAGAGATTAGAGAACGATGGGAAGCGTGGCGGAGCAAAAAATCTTCTACCCTTCGATACGCTTCTTCCCCGCGAAGATATTTTAATTTTACGCCCCTTCCGTGCGATAACGTATCGAATTCCATTTGCCAACCTCCTTGGTTTCTCGCTGTCACATTGTAAGACGAGCGAACCATCGAACGACCAAGTTCGTCCACGTTCCGAATTATTATCGAGATGATTACGTCTTTTATTTCGTCCGCAGCTAATTAGCGGATACTTCAGAGCGGATCGTTCGCTCTTGGAAAACTCGGATCGGATTTTTATCTAGAAACTTCGCTCGAGTTGCATTGTTCCGCCAGGAACAAAGGACTTTGCAGGGATTTTACGTGTTTTTGTCTTTCCCGAGAGAAAATTGGGTTGCTGAATAATTTATGGAAGGCATGATATTCGGTTCTATAAATAATGTCGTGCTTTAAAGTCGATGATCTCTGGAAAATTCGTTTGTGATTTTTTTTTTCTTTTCGTTTCCATATATTAGTTCGTCGTATATTTTTTTTTTAGCGGTAGACCAAAAGCATAGAAATAATGAAAAGATCTTACACTTTTATTACAGAAGTTTCTTTAGCTATTTCATACAATCTCTCTAAAATTTCCTTACGAATTTATCCAACGACTGAATACTTTATTAATACCTCTCTTATTATATCCTTTTCCAACTTTGTTCCTAAAATATACACCCTGTACAGTTAAATCGACACTGACAGAAAGTCGGTGGAAACGGGAGCGCCATTAACTAAATCAACATTTACTTGTCCTATTTTTGCCACGGAGAATTGAAACCACATCCTTAGCGAGTGCTTGTCGAAGATTGTTTTGTACACATAGGAAACTGATACGTGCAACAGATTCTACTTAAACCTCGACCCATCCAAAAACGTTGGAAACCAGTCAATCTGCTGCGGTCTTCGAACAAAAATACTTTTACTATTTCATTCAAATACCTACTAAGAAGTTGATACGAAGAATCGCGCATAATAACGATTAAGGAACCAGTTGACGAAAGGAAAATCAAATTCAGATACTAGTGCTATCGCTTTTATTTTTATCATCATAGATATGTGAAAAGCTTGTTGCGAGCATTAAAGAATCTTGCCAAGGAACAACAGCCACGACGCTGCCCATTGTTAATCGCTTAAGTCGATTCGAGCAAACAAATCGAATCGAGTATTGCTACGAGGAAATGTTAAAAATGTTCTAACGAATACCTAACGGTCTCGTCAAAGGCGCGACAACAGCCATGCCACTGCTATTAACGATTAATCGTTTAAAAGCGTTTTGCCTCGACGCAACCTTAACGAACGCTTTAATCAATCTAACGTAAATGAATTACGCTTCTCCGCGTTTCTTAAGAGCTCGCGTCGTTTCTTATTCACGACAACGGCAGTCCGCAACCCTCTTAAGTCATTCGCGTCGAGAAGCATTTGAAAAGGCTCTAATCTCTTCTCTTCCTTCCATCGTGTCGTCGCCATTATTCTCATTGTAACGAATCGAACGCAGCAACGCGACGCGATTTATCGGCCATCCATCGTCCATGTGTTCGCCTATCCATCAGTGATTACCAGGCAAATATATCCGGCGCAATAAAAGATCTCCGGTTCGATTTATAGCGGCGAAAGTGGCGCTTTATTGGCGCTATCGATCTCGCCGATCCCGGAGATTCCCTCCACGACTGTTTCGCGCCGTTGATATCCGTCGAAATAAGAGGGATTCGATGTAGCAAGTGTCACGGATAAACTGACAACGGTGAAATATAGCGCGCGCTAGTTTAATGTATGAATAACTGTTGATAATTTATCTTTTTACTTGGATTTTCTTTTTTCTTCCGCGTCTTTCTTCCTTTTGTATAGCGCTGGTGGTGTTGATGGCGATACGTTATCGCCTTATTTGCTGTTTCGCGCGCGTATCACGCGAAATGGCTATTTGTTTCTCGCGTTGATGCATCGGCAGGTGCGCCAGCATCGAGGTTTTTCGGATTTACGCCACTGCAAATTGGACGTCGTTGTATGGTAAATAGCGTGTTTGTGTTTGCCTGCTATTTTTATGGCGTTGTACGTTTTCGTGTAAAGAAATCGAAGAGGTTGTTGCAATAAGGAGTTACTCTTTCCATACTTTCCAGCAACTGGACAAACTAGCGAAAACCGATTCAGAATCGATCGAATACTTCTTGAACCGGAAAGGAACAGAGACTGAATACAAATTTGTTTCGTCTACTAAAAATCAGGAGACAATAAATTACTCTACTTTGAATGCTTTACATATACTCTTGTATGATGTACACGCCACGGATCTCTGGACCTTTAAATTTCCCCGAGACATAAACTTTCCCATGAGCATCCGCAGTCTGTAATACCGAAGCGTAATAATAAAATACCCTAAACAATCGTATCTATCTCTCGACCCTATCCTGACCGGCAAAATCGAATAAAATCACGAGAAACTTGCTTTATCCAACGACAATCTCAGCCAACCGACTCGAAGAACATATCCATTACTCGACACCCCATAAAAAGCCGTAAACTTCCACGAACCAGGGTAAACCGCCCCAACTTGTCCTCCACTTTTCGCATCGAACAGAAAATATTTGTCGTTTCTCAGATCCTGAAATCTTCTCAGGAAATAATTGACTCTGGCGGCGCGACAGTTAGACGTTGGTTGACGAAAGGGCTCGAGGGGTGCACCTTTAAGATCGAAGTCTGGGCGGCAGAGAATGAAGAACAATAGGGGAAGGATGAACGAGGAGAGTATGGGAGGTAGTGAGCGGTTTAGAGCGAGGGGATTCGAGCTTGTGTCATGGGTTCTCTCGGGCTTCTTGGTGGAAGGCCTAGCGAGAGATAGAAGGGTGAAGCGACTCGAAGGGAGGCTAATAGAAACGAAGAGGCCGCCTGTCGTCAAGGCATAAAGCCGTAAACCGTACAGGTGCCATCGTTCTCTCGCTGCTTTCGCAATTTCGAAATATCGAACGGGGAACGAACCGACAGATCCACCGAGTCTTTGGAAATTTTGTTTAAAAAGGCAATCGATCCTGCTGTTCCGCGTTAGTTTCGTTTCGCGTTCCTACATTCTCGGATATCTCCTTTCGAAATTTGAATTCGCGCGAAATAGCTATATTTTAACAATATATAGTTTCATCGCTAAGATACCGATGGTAAGTATATACTCGAGTTCCGTTCGATATAGGAAATTTCCAGTTCTTGAATAAACGTTCGATAGAATTTGACAGAATTCGTCCGGAAGTTCGAGCGAAGAGAGCTATCTGTAACCTACAATGCAAAGGTAAGTAAATTTCAAGTTTTCCGAAGAGCTTCGAAATTGTCGATAAAAATGGAAATTCCGGAAGGAACGTTCGGTATTCGAAATAATACTCTTGAATTGGCATCGAATCGACGAGAAGAGGGTAGCTCACCCCCAAGCGGGTAAGAAATACGTTTCACGAATTCTCGGTATCTATCGTTTGTTTACGAATTCCACTGAAAAGATTTACTAGGTTCTATTTCTTTACGTAAAATTTCACCTAAAAATATCGTGTTTTAAACAAATAAAAGCCAGATCCGTCGCGGCTACTGCGCATTATTTGAAGCCTCGTAACGTTTTTCGCTTGGAATTCCTTCAAATCGAAATCTCCGTCTTCCTCAAATTCCTCCTCTCGTCTCAAAATTTCAACGAAGAAGACGTTTCAAGCATCTCGAGAAGAGGAGAAAAGTTTCAGCGGATTTCTTCCCGGTCCGATCTCTTTTTGTTCGCGGTTCTGACGCAAAAATGGGCGAGACTTAAAAGATTTAGCGCTTCCTTCGGCTCCGACACTTTCCTCCCTTTTCTGTCACTCGTGCGTCTCGCGGATCCTCCAGTTATGCAGATTTCGTGGAAATTCCCGCCGAAAATTGAAATTTCATCCTCCACGGGGAATGCTCCCCCCAGATTACGTTCGCGTATGAAACTATCACAACTCATCCCTCTCAACTCTGTTTCATTATCGAAAAAAAGACGACTCTTCGTCTTTCGGCTGTACGAATATTTTTCGCGCTTTGATCTACTCACGTTAATGCACGTTCGAGACGCCAGGGAGGAACTCGTGACGCTGCAGTGGCAGGTACGTACCTGAAAGCAGAAAGAAGATATTGGTTTTTTTTTAAGGATATAAGCGAATAAAACGCGATACAAACTCAAGAGAATTTCATGGTAATTTTCTATAAGTAACTCGTCGAAATCATAAAATGCGTCTGACCTGACATTAGTGCCTACGTTCGTCTAAGAGATTCCTCTTGATATATATGGAGCAAACTAAATTAAGATGCAAAGCAAATTCATCCTACGAGTTCCGTAGAATCGATCGAAAGATATTATAAGTGGAAAAAAAGATCAACTGCGTAGATATCGTAGAGTTGTGCGAATCCTTGGAACTTTCTCTCCAAGCCACAATGTTAAAAAGAAAACGCTTGCATGAGAATATATGGTAAATTAATTGAGAAAGATTGCGGATAGAACGTTATACGTTCGCGCAATGTTGTCTCTCAGCGAGTTAAATTCGCGGCGGAGTTCTCGACAGCATTTCCAAGTTCTAAAAACGCATCGTGTCAAGTTTCACGATGTCGAAGACAGGGCAGGTCGTCGTCAATAATACACCCGATTTAATCAGAGGGCGCGTGTCTCCTCGACGAAAGTACGGCTCAATTTGGTGCCCAGATTGCCTCTAGCGATGGCGTCTGCGAAATCCTTCGTCCCCTGCACCAGCAAGATCCTAGTTCGCGTATACGTTTAACGGAGATAAGTTCTGGTGAAAATGAGCCTCGAAGGCACGTGGTTCTCTCCTTTCGATGAAACGAAAGGAACAAAAAAAAAAAAAAAAGGAACACAGAAGTAGACTTGCTCCAGTTACCCGAAAGGGTTAACCAAGTTTCGCTACGCTGGGGTTGAAGACGCGGACGGTAACGGAGGAAAACAGGTTCCCACCCGTTTTGACGTAGGCTAGCCTCGTTGACCCTTCTGCTCGTCGACGTACTGCCTAATCGTCCTTAAAGACTCCTCGACGAATGATGAATCGCCGGTTTAACGAGGGTTCCTCTGTCAGTCGTAGATGTATCGGTTTACCGATCATTTCTTCGGACCCTGCGGCAGTTTCTGTTCTGGAGTCGCGGACTAAGTTTGGACCAATCGTGTGTTTAGGTTTCGTTAATTTTCCTAATGCGTCTACGGTTATTTGGTCCCATAAATGTCGCGCGCGTTTTCACAGACCAGATTCAGTTTTTCGATAGACTTGTCGGATTTAAATTTTCACCGAGGATGCTCCGTTGAAATTTTTTCGACAAGATTTCGATCAGAGGACTGTGGGGTCGATGCATAATCGTTTATTCTTTACTTTTTTCTTATAACTCTCGTAAGCAGTGCCTGACAATTATCATCGTACATTTCATTCATTCAACATTCGTTATCTTGTACAAATGTAAAATTCTGAACGATTCTCTGGTTTGCCCGATGATCCGGCCAAGATGATATTGCATCTTGTACGAGATCAACAATGTCCCAATATTTATGAATAGAGCTGTATATCGGCGCACTCGGTTGGCACGTTCACATTGCACTCAGGAACGCGTATGGATCGAGGAAAAGGAAACCAGTTCATCAAACAATGGATTCGGATAAAAAAAGATTGTACCATTCCCTGTCAGATATTTCGATCACCCTACTTTCATCTTGACTATACGTAAAAAAAATCCTGGACAGGGTATGTCAACTATTTTTCATGCTCATCCGACCGGCTCTCGTTTGCTTTTCGTATTCACGAGACTCGAAAAGGTATATCGTGCGGATGTACCATCTAGAATTAATATCTGGAACATCCAAACAATGAGAGCTTCGGGGTATTCAGACAGTAAGACACCTGTATCGCCGATGCCAACTCGAACTGGCCGCTCCATGGAATACGAGATCAATAGCGTTTAGAGTCATTACGCGCCCATTCAACGTTAATGAATGCAATTTGTATTTTAACGCGTCCTCAAAGATCGTCGCCAGTCGACGTTTCCCCCGTGTTTTTCTGCGAAACCACGGTTGAATGTAACGCTTTTCAAAGCTTCGCCGATAAAGAACGCTCGCCTTTATAAAGTTACAAGCAAGTTTCAAGGCTTCGTTTGAAACGCTACGTATATGGAACGTGGACTGCCACTCCGAAGCTTTAAGTTTATAAACTACCTGCGATGATAAAATTCTTCTTGGGGTAGTTCGAGATTTACGAGCGGAGCATAATTGATCCTCGTCCCGGGTTTCTCGGCTGTGCGGTGTTCTTGTGATTTGTTGCTTTTGCGACACTGGGTACAATAGGTTGTTGCAGGACACTTTTCACGCAAATGCAGAGGCATCTCCGAAGAAACGTGGTTCGTTCGTAGATCGACCATCGTTTAATGAAACGATAATTGTAAAATCACTGGTACTTCGCAGAAAATATAAATTCTAAAAAATATATCTGCAGTTAGTTTCGATCGTTTTAACGAAACGTTCCTGAACTCGAGCAAATTTCCCAAGAAACAGATGTTAAATTTATATCAGCCTAAGATAATTGTCAATTAAACTGACAAATTTCATTATTATTATAATCCAGTCCAACTGGCTACGAACCACGAAAAATCGATCCCCTCCATCGAATAATTAAATCCAGAGATTTAAAACTTCCCTGAGACGTCTTGGCGAATGGCGAGAAGACACGAACGAAATTACAACAACGCTGAAATCGACGAAATTACCTAAGGGGAATAAATCGTTATGTATTTTCGCCAAAGCCATCCAAGAAGCAGACCATAACAAATTAATCCGCGTTTCTTTTGCAATCGTTCTCGCGAAACGTGCCAAACTCGATGAAACTTCCCAAGTAAGAAATCCTACATTTATATCAGCCTAAAGACATCGTCGATTAAATTAAAAATCGAACTACATGATCCAATCCAACTAACCACAAACCGAATGAAAATAAATCTCCTCGTGAAATATCCACAGACTCGAAAGCTTCCCGAGGCGTCTCGGTGAATGGCGAGAAACCAAGGATCGACCATGGAAGTCGAGCTCCTTGAGACTTTCTTTTCTTTTTGTTCACGGATGGCGGCCCCGCGGCCGTGATTGCATTCAGGAAGGAAGCCCGAACGACGATTATGAATCACCGATTCGTGTAATCGGTGCCTCGTGGGACTCCGTTAAGAGTCGTCGAGCCTGGAAAGAACCCTGGCCGTCGTCATCGTTCGCCGAACAACGTGGGAGGATACGGTACGACGAATATCGCGATTCACCAAGGCGCAGAGCCCTTGGTTTCAGCCGCAGGAAATGGAAGATCAATATGTACTTTCCTACTTTGCAGTGTCTTGTTACGCGAAAGAGATCCACGGTTACTCGCGCGCGACGATTCCTTCCTCTTGCGTGTGTTTGCGTGTAACAACGTGCGCGTGTATTCAAATTAAACGCCGCTAACGAAGAAAGCACGCTCGTCGCATGCTTCGTTTCACGGTAGCAATGACTATTCTCGTATACGGACCCGGCCTGTGAAATTGTAGGGTGCAGGGACTAGGGGATGTCCATCGTGTAGTTGGGAAACTTTGATTGGCTGTGCTAGGTATCCGTCAGTTGACGTGTATCGTTACTTTTAGGAACTGGAAACCGAGAGCGTGGGACTTTGGAAATTTGAGAACGTGGGAATCGCGGAGGAAAGAACGGAATCATGTGAAAAGTGGGTCGGAAGAGCGTAAAAAATACGTTATACGTGGCAAGTAGCGCGAAAATAAGCTGCAAGCAAGTAGAAACTTACAAACGTACAAGTATTCGATTCTCGAATTTTCAAGCATTCAAATATTTGAATCTCTTAATTTCCGATTCCTCAAGTTTGGATCGAATGTTTCAAACTTCGATCTCATAGAGTCGAAATGAACGTCGAAATTTCCGATCTCTTCAATTCTTTAACCGTCGTATTTTCGATCTGCCAAATTTCTGAACGTCCAAATTTTCGATCCGCCAAATGTTCGAATTTTCCACTTTCCAAGTTTTCGACACTCTAATTTGTCGACGTCCCGATTTTTTGAATTCGTTCGAATCTTCGCTCTTCCAAATTTTCTAATTTTCACGGACTGACTATACTAATTTCAAACGTGATCCACCTGAAATCTCTCCGTAACCTTTAGCCCAACCGAATCGTATTAACCGCAAGGAGAATAGGACTATTTTACAATTCCTTGCAGGAATACGGGCGAATATCAAGGTCTATTATACGCCGATAAAGAGATCGAAACGTATTCACCGTCTCCCGTTCTTTACTTTATGTAAATACCAACGCAATCTTTTGCAAATCAAGGAGGAAAAATATATTCCTGATGGAATACGTTTCGAAGAGGTGGAGGTTCGAAGAGGTTTACCGGAAGAAGAATACAGCTTCCATTCTGCCCTGGCAAACGAATGATGTACACACTTCCCTCCCTCTACGCAGACAAAAAAAGATTCCCTCATCGACTGTTCCCACTTTTATATTAAAGCAAACATCGAAATCTGCTTACCGCTCGTAACGCATCGTCACGACGATAACTTTCGTTGAAATATCCAAGAAATAGAATTGTAATTATTCAACGTGTTGACATACTCTACATAGTTCTTTAATTCAGCGTGGCCACATAAATGTTGACAGTATTTATTGTATAGCATTTGCGTACTAATTAATCAGATAGGAAGAAACGGGAACACGTGGAAAGTGGGACAGAAAACCGTAAAGAATTTACAAGTTACGGACAGGTAGAGATGTCGAAAATTTTAAAACTTCAGACGTTGGGAATATTTAAATTTGATACTACGAAGCTTAAATACACAGTGCAGGGCGAAAGAAAGTTTAGAGGCTAAGCAGTACGCGAAAGCACTAGAATTTTAGGAAAAGCTTATAATTGACAAGAACGATCAAATTACGAATAGATACAATATAGACGACTGTTATCAACGCGATAAAAAATGTTTAGTACAACAGATTTACCATTAATGTAGTGCAGTTATTATACATAAGTATGGATTTTAAGCTTCTTTCTGTCTGCCACCGTGTATGAAAACTGACAAAAAAAAAAGAACTTTAATGGAAAACGGCGATATGTGTCAATACTTCTCGTTGATGTTGCATTCTTCGCGCGAAATATACAAATTACATTGTCAAACGCAGGTACCGAACGATTTGGAATTATTCCAAGCACGAATGGAACGAACACGTGCAACTGTTCGTTGAATTCCTCGCGGAGAACACATCAGAAGTTCATGTTACATATTGCGCGGCTGTCGGGCGAGTTTGACCGCACCTTAAGGGTCACGGTCCGCGATGGAGGAGGCGAGCTAGAACTTCCGTAAGTAATAAAATATTCGACTGTCAGGTGTACAGCTACTCGCTCGACAAGCAGTTTACGAGCTGCACGTTTCGAGAATACCGTGAACCGTGCTTGTACTACTTCCATTTCTGTTACTCAAAGCACCGAAGAAACTGACAGCCAAGTCAACCAGATTCAGTGCTATTTGTAACAAAAGTGGAATAACACGGGAAAGATTTCTAAATAAAACGGATGACCATGTTTGAGAAAGTGACCCAAGAGAGGAAAAGCGAGTTCAAATATTAAAGTTAAATATTCCAATAAAACAGATTATTAATCGTCAGTCGCTGTACACTTTGATTGGCCAATTTACGAATACACGAAAAAGGTATTTTGTGCAGTGAGTTCATCAGAAATCGATGATGTTGAGATTACTATGTCATGGTTGGTAATCCTCCTAAACAAATCTAACATCTAAGAAATGCCAGACAAACTCAATGCATCTCGACTGATCTGAATAATCTTCAGAATCGATATTTAACTATTCAAATCTTAAGCTATTCAGTTACAACAAAGTCACATAAGAATTCTATCCTCGACTCTAAACCAGCAACAATTTCTTTCATCGTCCCTTTACAACCTGATGAAGCCATCATTCATCATCCATCGAGTCTCAACTAAGCAAATAGCTATTCAATTAAAGTCTACGAAACGTCAACAACAAATAAATCGAAGTCGCCTTCTTGCATATCGATCGACGAGCGAAAAAAGAAGAGATAGAGAGCAAGCAGAGGAATTCTCGCTGATGCGGTGGAAAAGATGATTTCTTCTTTAGAGAAGAAGGGATGATCCAAGCACAGGGGAAAAGAACTTTGATTTCGTGACATCAGCTTCTTCTTGCGAGTGGGAGTATTTCATTTGGTTATATCACGAGGGGCCGTAGTAACCGCATTAGTCAAGCTGTCGTGCTTCGTTCGAGATCGCTTGTCAGTCGATCCTTTGACAGGGGCTGCTGGCCCGGACAATAATTTCATATCTAGGAAAGTGCCGGCCAATCTAGCGCGCATCGTTGCGCTTCGTCGCCTCGACTTGCTTTCTACTCGATGAATATCGATATTCCCCATCCTTGTTACTTTTCTTCGCGATACCGGTTTTGCTGGCTCTGTCCCCTCGATCTACGATGCACGATCGACACACGATAGTTATTATAGATCGTTCAGATCGCGTGAAGTCACGCGTATGAAAGTTTGAAGGATCCTTGAGAATGGAAGTTTGGTTTTCATTTTCTTTGGATGACAGCGCTGATTTCCGATAATTGGCTGATAGAACGTTTGATGGATGATTTGGTCGTTGGTTTCGTGCAGCTCTTTATTCGAAGTTTTTTTTTTTTTTTTGATCTAAAACTTTGCTTGGAAATTTTACGCAAATTATTTTGTGTATACATGTACACTTGAAACATTTATTTCTTTAAAATATGTTTAAAGTTATTAGATGAAATATTCAACCTTTTTGCATGATTTCTAATACTAAAATAATATCCTTACAGCTTCAACAGATTCGAAGTAAGATGTAAATATTCGAAAGGTAAGTTTTGAAATAAACAGTATATAAGAATAAGTATTAAAATGTAAAGTATCGCAAATTATTTAAAATTTTTAGATGATATTGATATGAGAATTAAGCTCCATATTATTTAAACGCGAGTCTTTACTTGATTTATGCAAAAGCTTCTACTTTGTTTGCCTTGCGAAAATCCCTTCATACGGGGGAAAAAAGTAAGCTTATTAAGCCCTGTAGCATTAACGAAATTACGGACATTCGTTTGTTTGCAAATGTTTGCTTATCGTATAAATTCCTTCGGTCGTTGCGCGATCGTAATCAGAAGCGTGACCAGCACTTTAGAAAATTATGACAAACCATGTGGGCGAGGAACGTCAGAATTCGTCGGCGAGTACCAGAAAGCCTTTGTGCATCCTTCAAGCGACCTGGCAGATGAACAACAAAGGGAAAAATACATAGGGAGAAAAGATAATTGCGAGGGGATGAACGTAGCTGCGAGGCTGTCGTTTGACCCAACTAATTCATCAATGCGCGCCAAACAAGGAGACAGATGTTGCTCTAATGGAAATTACGAAAATGAAAATTCTGGAACGCGCTTTTGTTTCCGAAATCTGACGGAAAATGTATAATCGGTTTTGTGAAAGGAAATTTTCTCAGAGAACTTTTATATATTATATTACGAAGATTCCAAAGGTCCAAAGACACAAAGATTCAAAGCTTCAAATATTCTCGAAGACTCCGAGATCCAACGATCAACGACGATCTTTCATTTCAGGAGATTCGAATATTCTAAGATTGCAGGATGCAAAGTTTCAAAGGTGGCAGCAGTATTCAACGATTCGAAAGTTTCCAGTCTACCATTATATATTAAATGATTCTGTATTCTATATAAATGTAAAATTCAAGAATACGAAACTTCTAAAGTTCGACCATGTCAAGAACTAAGGACAGCAACTATTCGCGGAACTCTAAAAGTTAACAAATCCCGCGATTAAAAATGTCAAAGAGCCAAAGATTCCAATTTGAAAACTTCGATCAAAGCGGATCCCTAAAACGCAAGTTTCGAATATTGAAAGTCGACTGCTCGGTAACACAATGAACGCACGAACAAACTCGGCTACGTGGTCGGTTGAAAAGCCACGAAAGCCCCTGGCCCGAAATATTCGGCGGTACGATAGGATTCCCTGGCGCTCGGTCGCGATTCAATGGAGAAGTCGGATCACCGTCGCGATTTATCGTTGCGTACCAACCGTCAATCCGCTTGCGAGTCGAGAGTACGTATAATTGGAAGGGCCAGGGTTCGGGTGTTCGTCCTGGCTCGTGTTTAGCTACCTTTTGTGGGATCAAGGTATTTCCACGACCGGCGCTGCTCCCGTTGCCATTGTTATCCTTCCGCGCGCGGGGTGGCTTTCATTGTGACTCGTGGCGGGCGAACGCCAGGGCCACCAACCTACGAAACACCGGAAGTTACGGGCCAGCGTTCGCCGTTAAATTTTACCGCTCAATAAAACACCGAACCCGATCCAAAGGTACAGTGGCTTGGGAAAGTATTTGAACACATATTACAGAGAAATTTTGTGTACGCGTTGTGCGCGTCGTATGAAAAATTGTCAAGTTTCATCGACACTGTGACGAGTAGGCTTGAATTCCTACGAGAATTCATATTTTGCAGAATTTAATTAAAAGAGTAGAATTTCGGTAGAACATCGTTTTACCTATCAAGTATTATAGAAAAATGTATATTTTGGATATTTTATACATTTTGTAATATTAGATGTATCGTAGGTATACAACAAGAGACGGCAGTCCTGATAAAGAAACTACTTCTACGTAGGGACGAAATGACACGATTTAAATGTCCATTTGGCAAACTTCGACAACGATCGATAACTTCTGGCAAAATTTTCTACGGATCTTCGCTGGCAACAACCTCCTCGTGGTGAGATTCGGTAGTCGGCAACATCGAGCTAGTTTCTGCGGTATTGTAACTGATTTATTTAATAAATGAATATATGCGTATAATGTATAATAAATATTCGCGTATTTTATTTATAACTTATACTTTTGTAATGTATTTTCGATATACCATTTAAGAAGCTATTATTTTTATCCCAAACATTATAGAAAGCGATAACGCAAATACATTGTCAATTGTTAGCGGTTAAGATGAAGTAAAGAGACACGTCGATTTTAGTCGTTTCAAATTCCCCGCTTGTTTGTACAATCAACTCGAAAGGACAAGACACCGGTAACATCAAACTGCCGCTCAAAGTGTCTCTCTCATCTCGGTGTATTCTCAGTTTAGCAATGAGACACAATTGTAAACATTTGGCATTCAAAGTTACCAAATACTTGCTGCAAACATATATTTACTAAAAAGTTAATATCTAGAATGAATAGCCACCTTAAGCATTTAATAATAAGAGAAGAATGATTTCCCATTAATATTGAAGCTTATTAATATAATTCGACGAATTACGAGGTAATTTACTTAGCCTGACTCAAGTAATCCTACTTTTCTTAACAGGCTCTGTTTTTGGCTAGGAAATCGTGCAACTGCGAAGGCTCAACCGATACGTGGATCAATGCCGATATAATGGCAAGGCGTATTCATTAAAATGGTTGCTGGAATTTTGGAGAATTCGGGTCGAACGTATGGGGGGCAGTGTTGCTATACGATAAAGGGCGTTTCGTAGAATAGGGGTTGGTTTATGGCAGATTATGGTGACATAATGGTAATCGTTTTATAATATATATAATTTATCCTATCATATGTCGTTGATAAGGGACTAGATTTAGGAAAGAATTAGATTGATCGCCCTTTTTTCGTACATATTGAAATTTCAATTAATCTGTTTGATTTAAGAATTAAATTTTCAATACGTCTTGATACCGGACAAGTTTATGTAACGTGTAAAAGTGGAATTTATCAAATCATTTTACGCAAGTTCCGGAAAGATTGTTCCCAACGAAGGGAAGAGAGAAATGACAGGGACCGCGGAAGAGGACGTTGGATTTCCTGGCTCCACTTTTGGTTTTATCCTTGAAAGGCAACAGATGGCTGGACAAGTCAGCGCCGTTCAGCGATTCCAGAGGGAATTGCCTGCTTCTCGTTTCCCTTTTGTTCGTCTCTCATGGGCACGAATTTGAAAATAATCGTAATAACGATGACTAGGGGCTACGAAGAAACCACGGTTCGCCGAATAAAGGGATATCGATGGCGGCGAGTTGGTTCTTATCGATTCATCTGCTGGAAAATGAAAGCCGTGTCGAGCTTTTACAATGTAGGGGAAACAAAAATGATTTTAAAGTACTTTGAAATCTTTTCACCCAACTTTACTTCGTTCTATTTATGATTTCCTAAATTCTTTGGGGATGCTCGAACAAATGAAATAACTCTTATATATTTCAAGATAGATTATTTGCAACACGCAGTCGTTCGATTTGATCAAAGACATTCAAACGACACCGTTGACAGTTTGTGGAAGAAAAAGCGAAAGGTGGAGCAAAAAGGTCATCTTTTACCGTTTCCGTTTCCTGACCGCGAGAACAGACCGTTCACGGCAAAACGTAAGTAGAAACTGTGGTTTCTGGTTTCCTGCGACTACCTGTATCTGATGGGAACATCGACATGCCACGCTTGACACGGGCTACAATTTTAACGCAATCGAACCCCAAACATCCTTTGCTTCCAATCACGATGATTCTAATCAAACCTCAACCGCGCAAACATCCTTCGTATAAAAGCAATATGTACGATCAACTAGGAAATTTTTCCAACATTTACGAATTATTATATTCCAATGTGAACAAAACCTCAACAATGCAATTTGCCTTATTTCTTTCATAAGAAAACGTACAATTAGTATCTTAATGTTATGAAAAAAGTGTCCAGTTCTACCGTCTTTTTAGACGAGAGAAAAAAAATCGTATACGGATTATAAGCCATATTTCACTCGTTGAAACGTTAAATTCTCGACGCGGTAAAAGATACACGTCACAAAATATTTGTGTAAAAGGTTTCACTTAATCCACCCATGGGAGGCGATACCGAAGGATCAGACGCGATAACACAGTGTCCCCATGGATGCACGTCACTCTTATTTGTTCCTGTCAATCAAAACAATCCGGGATCGAGCGCGATCACCGAATGGAGGGTGAGTTGACCACATTCGTGCAACGTGCAGAGGGTGCGCGTGACGTTTAGCCCAATATCCGTCCGTCTGACCCACGCCGGGATTAATCTACTTCAAAGAGCCGCGCCACGCTTCTTTTCCTTCGTGTCCCGGTGTTTCTGTATTTCTTAATCAATATGATTCCTTGACCTCGCGATAGGCGTTAAATTAAACATTTGATATTATTTCTTACCGATACGTTACATTGCTTTATCAGGGAACGATCGATCACTCGAGCGCGTGCGAGTTGGTTTATCGGTAGATCGTGGATTCATGTGCGCGTTTATGGCAAGTTCAGTGGCGTGAAACAAACGCGTATAATTGAAACTAATATAAGAAGATATAAAATATTCCAATAGTAGAAAGTAGGATATTTCGACACAAAAGTAGAAAATATTCAAAGTATAGTGCTTGTTGCGATACTTCGCGAGTGAGACAAATGTCGTTAAAAATTTTCGTTTCTCTAGTTCTATTCATGAAGTATCCGCAGCCTGGTCTCTAGAATCGAGAGTAAATGTTGGAAATAAGGATTAAACGAATAAATGTCGTTAAGCTTCAAAAGTTGAACTATTTTTACGCTGGTAAAGTGATTTCTATATCGAGAAGGGAGGGCAGAGTCATTAAGCCGATGAAAATCAGTCGAGGCACGAGACAAAAACGGATACGTTTAATTTCCTCCGCGTATTCCCTGTTATTATTTCGCAGTTACGCGACTGCACGCAGTCGCAGTACATGATTGCTCTTTCTCTTAACGACAGCCACACTTTTCGTAGCTAATCGACAAAGGAAAATACGAAACCACTTATGCAAACTCGCTCAACCTTGCCATTTACAACCTTGAGAAACGCACGTCGATCAAAAAATTCGCAATTAACAAGACGTTAAACCCAAAGAAGCACAAACACAGGTACCATACTCGGGACTATTTATAATCTGGAAGATTACACGAGCAACCCTTTAATTACTTCGAATAGCACGATAAATTACGCACGAATGAACTCGTAGCGTAGATTGTACCTACACTCTTAAAAACTCGCCTCTGATCGGTCAAGTATCAGCCACATGTGTATCTAAAGCAATAATATCCTCCTGGCGAGAGACAACCTAAGTTCCGAGGTCTTGCCATTGTAGCTCCAAGCTGAAAGCTCGTGCGGAGGCGGCTTCGAGGAGCTCGTTAGCACCAGCCACGAAACGATTTATAATTATCGCGAGTCCCTTTGCCGAGATAGAAACGGATACACGCCAAGTAGAACGACAAACAGGGAAAGGACGATAAAGAGGAAGAAAGTGTCTCTCTGTTCTCTCGAGCAAAATTTCCCTCGTTTATCCGTACATCATCGACCGCACGCTCGATTCGTGACTATCCTCCCCGAGTACATTTACTGTTCTAAAGGCTGCAGGTATCACGTTGGCCAGAGACGAGGCCCCTTAATCCTCTTTAATGCGAGTACACGTTCGGTGCACGCGGAGATAAGTCGACCTGCTCTGTTTTCGTGCGGATTAGGCGTTGAATTCCTGTTCTTTTGGTTGGTACTGCTCTTCTTTATTCGCGCGATACTCGAGGGAAAATATGGTAGAAAATATAGATGGAAGCGCGGTAGAGCCGCGTTTATACGAATTTCATTTGTTTGGAGGAAATCTTAATCGGCGTCTGATTAAACGAACTTCTGCTGGTTGAATCTACTTATTTGAACGCGAACTCCTATTACGTGGACGAAAAAGCGTATCCGATGGGCAGATTACTCCTGTATGAATGTACGAACTGTTTATCCCCCGACAAATTAACGACGTCACGACAAGATGCACTTTAATTACGAAATTGCGAACAAATCAGACGGCAACGATTCTAATCTTTACAATCACGACGGTCAAATTGATCTTCAAAAGACAATGTACAATAACAAAACTGATATTCGTAATCGTCGCATCTTAGGACAAAGCTCTTTAGACGATTCAATTTCTGCATTACAAGTCAGATTAGGAAGGTTCTTATAAACGAATAGGATTCCATTCTGAATGCAAACAACGATATTTAAACCGTAAATGCACGTAACAGTATATACGATAAATAGCAAAATTTATTATTACCATGCTTTTTAACAGATAATTGAAATGTATACTCTGCTGGATCTGTAAAAAAGCAATTGAAACGCTGCTTCTAATTATTAGTTTGCCATTAGTTCGTACACTCGATACAATCCACATACTTCTTCAGACTGTCAACCTCCGCGACGATTAGATGCGAAACGATGACTAGAAACAAATTTGTTCTTCGTTCTCAGAGACGTGCTCCGAAGAAGCGAACAGGAACGTTCACGAAACGTCGGAACAACGCGTAGCATACAAATGAAAGCACCGCCGAACCTCAAAGAGCCACAGAAATGTTAATTCAGATTGTTACTACAAATGGAGCGCGTATATAAAGATATCCAATATATATATCCAAGAAGACCTCAGGCCCGAATAAGCAAATATAAACGAGTAAAGAAAGTTCAGCGGAACGCAGGCAGCGCAAACGCGAAAAAGAAGCCAGGGATCGCAGTCGCGTGGATCGCGTATAGTCGATCGTACGCGTGCGGTCTGGTTTTTGAATGAAAAGTGACGGGACACTGCTCGACCGCGTATCTCTGGTAATCGATCTCGAAGCGCGTCGAACCGGCGGGATTCTCACACGTAGAGAGCCACGGTCTCGTTGCCACGGATCGTATTCCAGATAGGCCAATGGCATTGATCGCAATATCGCGTATCCGCTTTGGATATTGGCTCGCGTGGGACGAACAAGCAAAGCGTGACGTTCGCTACGCTCGCGCCTGTGTTCTCCCGCCTTCGCCTGTCTTTCCTCGCCGCGTTTTCTTCCTGGCTGAAGCGAACCTCGACGCGACGGTCAGACACCGCCAGTCTTCGATCAGGAAAAATTCACCGGCGGTCTTTAAATAGAGAAACGTGAATCAGAGGAGGAGGAGGAGGAGGAGGAGGAAGAGGAGGCCGGTCTCGCTTTCGAAAGGCCTCCATGCAATTACCCAGCTGCAATTAAGGTTCGTAACGCGATCGACCGTGTGGGCGTCCGTGCTTTTTCTTGTTACGATAACGAGTAATCTCGATGATCACTTTTCGTCTGCAAGCGTGTACACGTGGCGCATGTTTTATTCTAACCTTCGCCCGTTAGAATCGCAAAAGTGGACCGTTCGAACATTGTTTTGCAACGGGACAACGCGTAGGAGTAGTAGGTTCGAGTGTTTGCTCTATGGGCTATTGCTTGTCGTCGGTGTTAGAGCTTCCGCAACGTAGATTTATGGTCGGGATATTTACAGGTAGATCGACGTATCGAAGAAGCGCAGATAAGAAGGATGTTTGAGTATGAAGCGCGTAGTGGATGTAGCAGCTTCAGATATTGGATGACAAACGTTGGCAAATTTCGATCAGATTTTGGAAAACTTCCGTGTATCATTATACGTAAGGATTAAATCGCGTGTACAACTTGTATGTGGTAGGTGTTCGTTGTATTTCCAGATTTCAGTCGTAAGCTTTTACCAGGTCGTATAGATGTATTTAAAAGTTCTTCGAATTCCTTCCGATGTTCAATCGTAGATGGTGTTTTGCCAATCGGTTGTTACAGTCGAGGGTTACATTGATTCGACGTTAGGCGACATTCGTGACAAACGTACCGTAACAGATTTCCAGATGGAATACTCGCGAAAGGACGTCCACGAATTACCTTTTACGATTATTGCATCGTCCGTGGAGATGCTCCGGCACCGAGGGATTAAGGATACGCAAGCAATTTGCGCGGCGCATAATTTGAGAATTCAATTCGCAACTACGACCGTCGATCGCCGACGCTTCGTTCTATCGTGAAATTGTCCATTCAACTATCGATAAACCGGCTGACGCGTTGTTTAACGCTGTTACAGATGAGCAACAGGATCGAGTTATTACCAGATTCTAATTTGACTTTCGATAGAATTACAGATAATGCGTATAATTAAAGATAGGATTACATCGAGTTAACGCGTGAAATAGTCCCCGTAAGAACCTTAATCGAACCGTCATTCGAACCCGTGTTTTAGGCTAGTAATACGACTCAAAATACATGTCGTGTTACTGATTCGGTGATCGATAATTTGGTTGGATTATAACTTTCGGTATCGAGATCTTATCTAAATCGTTATTCCAACACTTTATTCGAGTTTTATTCAATTTGCCAGATATTTATCTTGCTGGTGTTAGGTTTCTTTACCGACTGGATCGGCGTCGAATCGTCTAGCTTGACTCTGCCTGTTTAAAGTTGCACATACTAGTAAAACCTGTAAATTATCTTGGTTGTAAAGTTTCGTGCAAAGAGAAGAAATAGCGAAATCTATGTATAGAATGATCGATCGTTGTTACATTTATTTGTATAAATAAATTTGTTCACCTTAGACTTGAACAAAAAAAAAAAAAAAAGAACAATCATTATAACATATATGGCGATCAGTTCGCTACTATTTCTCATAAAATGCTGTTTCGTATTTATTCCTATGAAAAAATCAATCCGCTTTTTAATCCGACGGAAAGAAGGCGAACGACGAAGTTACACCTCTTACGAAATTAAACGAAAGATACTTTTAAGAGTATAGACATACGCGACCAAATTTCTGAAAATGTTCATCCTTAACCCACCACGTAATATTTTACTTCGCCAGAACCATCCAGATTCCGGCCATTTTCTATTCTTATCTTCGTCTTCTTAATCCAACGTGAGCTAAAGACGTATATACATTTACCGCGTCAAAGAACACCAATGACAAAGATACACACGCACACACGTGGCCAAAACATCGAACACTTTTCAACCGGAATGAAAACGGAAAGGCGCGGATGAAGAAGGGTGAATCGATGGAAGAGGGAATAGAAGAAGGATGCTGATGAAGAGAGCAAGGTTCTAAGGACAGATGAAGAGCGGTACTGGGTCGAGGGGGTTCGAATGAATGAAACCACCGAGGAGGAACCTCTCTCGTCTTGTAGCACGGGACAAAGAACCTTGGTCGACGACGACGATAGCAACGTCGAGAATACCCGAAGGGAAGTTTACTTTGATTAAAACTGTTCCAGTAATGTCGGGAGTCTTTTCATGCGTGGCTCGCGCACGGAACTCGCTTGGCTTACATTCAAGACGCACCGAGAGCGCCACTTTCATCGATTCGTGCGCCGCGATGCGTGTTAGCAAGCAATACCGCGTTACAATTACGGGCACGAAACACCAAAGATATTTACGTGCTTTTAACGGGCTGTAGAAAATTATTTCTATAATCCCGCTTTTTCTATGACAGAAGGAAACTTTCGAATCGGCAAAGTGGAACGAAGAGACTTTGACGATCTTAAAAGTAGTTTCTATTTTGCAATTCTCGATTTCCTGTAAGAGATCGCGAGAAATTAAACGTTTGAGTCCTGTTGTCGCAAGTAACAGTTTCGTGGAGGAAGATCGCGAAGAATTCAACTTTCGTATCGACAGAGCAACAACGCGTTATTTCCCGAAGAAACTGGGACTACTTTCTTCTCGATTTCCTGTGAAAACATCGCAGATCGCAAGAACTTTGACACGAAATCCGTATCCAAACTGTTTCGAAATAGTAAATTATTCTTAACGTTTCGTTAATCGAAATTTCACGCACAGGAAGATTTTCATTCTCTGGTAACCCAGTTAAGATCATCGAACGATCAACCTCCTTTACCCAGTCTCTCCAACAGGATTCACGTGGGGTGACACGATGTAGAGCGAAGGGATGTCCGAAACATAGAGCACCGAGGAAAATTAAGCGCATCGTGGAAACAGTATTAATAGAAAGAGAACCCTCGAGACAATTTCGGCTTGGTACGACATGAAAGACGAGAGGCTGACTCCTTCACGGTTTCATTCACGACAACCCTCGACCTAGTAGCAGTCTCAGTCTGTCCTCAAAGACTTGTCCTCTTCATCAGCTCTCTCTATCGCCCTATCATTCTCTCTATCGCTCGCTGGCTTCTTATACCACTGTCCTTTCTTCGCGACCTTCGATCCAACCCCTTAATTTCACTCCCTACAGACTCGACGAGTACTTATGGCTGCTGCTGCTGCTATAGCCTTTTCGCCAGGATCTCAACCGCTCATTGAATTACCTTTGATAATTACTTAAGATACTCGAATGCTCTTTGTTAACACACAGACGAAAAGAGAAATATATTTATTTCGCTGGAACATCTTGTAACTTCGAAGTTTAGCCTTTTACGGAAAGCGAAAGGGGATTTTTCAATTTTAAAAAGCACTAAATAGTCGAGAGAGGTCGATAATGCCCTTTTATTGAAACTCGTATTTTAGACTGCGAATGCTCGAGCAAATTCATATTTTTGCGAATGCATTTAAAAAAGTAGATTCTAAATAGAGATTCCTCTCACCATCTATATTTTGCAACATATGCCTCGCTTTTGGGCATTTTATATTCTTTCGTATATAAATATAATCTATACACACAGTCTATTGATAAAGACACTATATATACATATATATAGAATGATACGAAATACAATATCAGTCGAATCTGTTCTATCTCTGTAAAACTTTACTACGAAAATAGATCATTCTTTATACGTACCTTTTATACCAAAATTCGGTATACTAAAATATATACGTATTTCGCCGTATTTTAAAAATCCAAAAAAAAAAGATCTTCGTTAGGGAAACAGCACGATCAAGATGACGCATGCTTTATGTCCTTGTACGAAAATTCATAATCATCAGAGAAACATCACGCGCGTGTGTTATTCCAAAAATCCCTCAAAGTCGATAACCAGCTGTTCGTTTCCAAAATCAGAATAGAACAAGGAAACAACCGCAGAAGTTACATTTCATATCGAGCACGTTTCAAGCCCGCATCACGTAGTTTATTATGGCGAATAAAACGAGAATCCGAAATGTCGCGAAATAATTGAAAGCGTCGACGTGAAATCTTTTGTCCACCATGAGAAACAAAGGGACAACCGGAGACTCGCGCGAAACTTCGTCTTGATTAAAATTGTTTTAATAGGACTGGTTACTTGTTTCCACGTGTAACGAGTTTATACTGTTTATAGCATTAGCACGAGCGCGATAAAAAGCAACTTTACCCCCGAATAAGGATTGTTTACGAGGAACTTTACGCCCTTTCATTAACGATTCGCGTTTAATCGCGCATCTCCCTTATAAAAGGAAACTCCCACCATAGTCGAGTAATATCGGTTTCGTCTCATTACCATATTTAAACGTTGCGATTTCGCGATATTGCTGCTTCGAGATTCAAACTTTAAACGATTCCGGTCGCCTCGCGCGATATAATTACGTTTGTCTTTTACGAGAACTGACAGATCAGGCTTTTAACTTCTAGTTTTCCGAACAGCAAGTAATAATACGTGGATAATACTTTGATCTTAATCGGAAGAACGTTGGGCTGTCCGAGAACTCTCAAGAGTAAAAAGAAAAAATATATTCTCTATAAAGCTTTCCTGTATACGCTTCATAGCAAAGTTATCGGTCTGAACTGAAATATGTGTTTAGCAATGGGACTTGCATTATAGTCGATACTGTGCTCAACACGCAGATCGAATTTTTAGCGGTCAACGTTTCATTCGCAATAAATTATCATTATATCTTTTGTTATTCGATCTGGTATCCGTAATAAGGAATTCGCAAATATTCGTATAAAAACACGAGGTTGCAAACGGTCGACGCAAGCATGTATTTTGCTATAAAAGGTCATCGATAAATACAGCTGGCGTTCATCGACTGGACCAATAAACACGACCCACGTTTTCCGCCTGTGCTCCGCATTTTCTTCGCTTCGTGCTGCTATCATTCGTCACTGCTCAACGCTATTGTATCAAACTGTAATTTCATATTTATATCTCGAGCCATACTTTGCTCCAGACTCTCTTCCACGATACTCCGTCTGGTTGAATATCTTCCACGCTAAATTGACTCAACTACAACAAATTATCCCATAACCTATCGAAAGGGAAAAATACAAGAAAAGAGCAAGCAAGAGGTGAAAAATTGGCATTTTCAGAATGCATGACGAATAGGCGAGTTGCCTACGCGTTTCATTTCTAGATACATCGTTTCGCAGGAAACGTGACTACGTTCTTGATCAATTATTTGTTCCACGTCCTTCGATATTTATGCCGTCGTGCACGGTCGTTAAAATTGCAATTGCTCCCCCCACCATGGCCGCCTCTCCGACGACCATAAATTACACGTACCGTGAACTGGTATAGAACACGCTGCTAGCGTGCAATCGGGCAACAAGTTGCAATTATAAAGTGCCCCCGGTGCTGCCAGAGCTCGACATCACCGCCGAACCAATATTTCCTGTCGCGGGAAAAATTCATCCGCCGATTTATTTATTCTTTCACTCGTCATATCCTATCCCATCCAATATCGCTATCGTTTTATCTTTTCTATTAAATGAGCGCGAAGCTGATGCTTTATTTATCTTTGACGATATTCCCACGGCGATTGCTCGATCGCGTTGGTGTTTGTGTTTGCGTTACAAACAGATTGCGGATTTCTATCAATTTGGGGGGAATTTAAAGGCGCAACGATCTACGAAAATACGCGAAACATCGAAATTATATTTATTAGAAGTTAGCAAACGCGAACAGCAATCTGGTTTCGTGCAGCGGTAGAATGTGGATACACGTTGTCACGGCCAGACGTAAGTAGAATTAATATCACGTGCGTTATGATTTTCTATGGAGTATTACGCCTGTCCGTACTATTATACAAAGTGTTACGCTCAACTGACCAAATCACTTGAAATATTAAAGATTGTTTTGCCTTACTCTTATTATATATATGTTTTCTACTGTATACGTTTACAACTTTATTTAAAACTGCGCCTATTTTTAGATAGAACTACGTAGGTAACATTTCTTGGGTAGATCGGCACCTTGGAAAATATAGTTTAGATATTTCAACTTTCCTAATAACACGCGCTTTTATCTCCACAGCCTTGTTCACGCTTCGTAACGTAACTCCATAATCAAGTTTCGTAGGCGACGCGTTAAAAAAGCTTGATCCACGTTAAATTGATAATCCGCGATAGCGATTCGAATCTCCTCTTATCTCTCTGAAACGCGATATTCACGTTTGTACGAATCGTGGACAATTAATTCCATGAATCTGTAATCGCTGTTAACGATGCTTTGAGAGGTAGAAAAATTGTTTCAACGTTGTGGAATAATTACGGCACGATCCATGGTGGTAACAGTACTAAAGTGTACTGTATCGAATCAAACGACCAGAAGAGTGAATTTTTATCGTTCAGGCTGGAAGATATTAATGATCGTCGAAGGGACGTATAATAATTCAGCGTAAGACAAAAAGCAGCAGAAATAACCGGGAAATCTCATCAATCATGCGGACAAGAGTTCGCGCGCGTTCTCTTTCCTTTCGAACGACTCTATCGAGCACGCGCGATCGATATCGACCTTTTAAGGTAACCCTGATCCAGACAGACGATTTATCACTTAGGAACGATGCGTGAAACGGAGCAAGGAATACGATCGAACGCACGGATAGACGGAACACGAGATATCGTGCGTCGAAAGGTGGCTCACGCGGAGAAATCAAAGACTTGTCTGTCGAGGATCAACAGCCGTGCTCGGCTGTTTTAAATCGAGCAACAGGATCTATCTTTTGCGGCGATTATCATCGACGGAGAATGCCACTCTCGTGGCATAGCAAAGTCAACAAATTCCAATTTTATCTTATACATTTCCTCGGAACTCGATTTCTTCCTCTACTTTTGTATCTTGTTCGTTGATCAACGACGATCACGAGTCCCAATCTTACCTTTTATATTTTCTTTCTTCCTGCATTTTTCTATGCCAATCGACGATTAACAAGTACAAAATAATCGATAAAAAAAAAAAAAAAAAAGGAAGGAGATAGTATCGATCACCTTCGGTCACATGCCAACGTCTTTAGAAGCCGCTACAGGCAATGTCGCAAATTCCAATCATACTTTTATATTTTCCCTTAATCGGAATTCTTTCCGCGCTTTTATACTTTCGTTGCGATCGTCGGCAAGCAGCAGGCTTAAGGTAAACGAAAAACGTGGGAAGAAAAAGGTAAAAATATATTATATCGAGGAGCTCGAGTTCATAATATCGGAGTAATTTTTAAATTGAAGCACGGAGAGCACCAGCGACCAGTTTAAATCGACGAAGGACTGGAAATTTAATTGGCGATAAACGTACGTAACGTTTAAACGAAGTTACGCCGGTTGAACGAGAGTTTACCCGATTACGCAATAACTCCTATGGGGAGTCGTCGGTCCCCTTTTCCTTTTCGTCGTTTCGTATCCTGTCAGCTACAGGGGAGACTTCTCTCTCTCTCTCTCTCTCTCTCTCCCCTTCTCTGTCTCTATTTCACCCTCCTTTCCCCTCTAATTATTTTGTTTCCGTAACCCTGGCGACAAACGGCGAACCGCGCAGCGTTCTATCACCGGCAAGGATCGTGCCTGGCCTCGTAATGCACGAATTTCCATTCGAGAAGATAATTTCTTTCTTTCGTGCACGGATAACCTCGAGGAACATGTGCCACGGAGGTGACTCCTCGACCATCGAACTTTCCACGAAGCGACCTGAAAAGGGTTACACAGGGGACTGAGACGTTTGGATTGTTCTGGTTCGTGTTTGGCGACAGAAACAGTAAATACGAGTTACTTTGATTAATTACAATCCACGAGATCAACTTTGTTTAAAATCGCTACATATCTTTCGTCGATGGAGAATCGATCAAGTTTGAATCGAAATTGTTAAATTTCGAGAAGACGATCGTAGAAATATTTCTAAGGAAAATAAAATCTAATTATTTCGCGACGTTTGATCGCGTTGCGTGTTTCGTTGAAATTATTACGAGGTTGATAAACATAAAGAAGATTCGTCGAAGGTTCGAGAGAGCTGTAAGAAACGCGAAAAGAATCTTTAACGAAGCACCTCGTAACATTTTTTTCTGAAACCTCGAAGCGCACCGTTCCTTGATTAATAAAGAATTTAAAGAAGAGTATAAAGTCCCTCTAAGAATTACAAATAACAACGATTAATGTTCATAATGAATAGCGAGAAGACGTTCCTCTCGGATAAAGGAAAGGAATAACGTGGCGATTTATAATCCGTGAAAGTTTCCCCGTTTTTTATTGCGCGAAGGCTGCAGGGAAATCGAAAGAATCGCGAGACAATAAAACGGACGATGAAACTGCAAAAAAATATCCCCTATTATTTACGATCCTGCGCAACGAGTCAGGTAGCCTAACGGAGGCGAAAGAATTAGAAAGCGAATGACAGGACACTTTCGAGGTGTTTCGCAAAATTCTTTTACGATTGTAATTACAGTCTTAAGCTATAAAGATACTGGAAGCTTGCAGAGAGCAACCAGTAAAATTGTATTTACCAGGAACGTTTCTTTTACGCAACCATCGCGATGGTCGATGGAGCCGGCGGGAAGTTTCATCGAAACAACCTACAGACGAGGAAACGTGGAAACTTTCTACGTAATACCATAATACGCTTGTATATGCAGCTATATATCCGTGGTAATGTCTTCATGAAGAATACTTTCGTTCTCGATAAAATTAAACAACGATTCGTGCCAAATATAATTAATATTATACTCGGTTCGCCAAATAAAGTGTCGCAGACTGTTCTCTTCGAAACCGTTGCGTTAAAAAGTATAGTGGCATTCTTCAAGTTTTAAATACTTGTAAAATTTGTATTGAACCAACGTGGTGTTTCGGATATTTCATAATACGAACAAGGCAACCGATATATAGGCGGTGAGTATTCTTATTTTTATCGTCTCCTTTTTATCGCGGAAGCGATAGCCATCGTTTTATATTTTATGCAACGCCGTAAGAAGGAATCTAACGTTTAGATTGCTTCAAGGAGATCGTCTCAAACTTTCAATAAAAATACCCTTCAACCGGTACGCGTTTATTTCGATATCTTTCAAAGTATGTCTTGAGAATGCTACACTTGGTCGTAATTTTTTATCCACGTAGAATAAAAACAATATTTCGAACGAACGTTATTAAGTCCTAACAAGCCACTCCATTTAGGAAAGAAAAAAAAAAAAACGGAGAAAGATTTTACCTCCTTTATCTCCTTAGAAATTTGCACACCGAATAATCAGCCCAGTCTATTTAATAATCGGTCTAACATAAGCCAAAAGGAAAGGAAAAAATTAAAGTGGAAATGATTTGCGAGAAAACAAGCTGCGACACTTGACGTAGTATACACTGTACACTATCTATACATACACATATTGAAAAGAAAAATGATTAGCTTTAATTAATTTCAGGTTACATTAAACCCGATCTATATTGAACTCGGTATTTCTTTTCCACTTTCAAATTGTTGTCGATAAATTCTATACGTACAGGATACAACTTGTTCCACGACACGCGCGTTTCTTATGGGAAAACAGATTCATACGAACTCGACTAGACATAAATCACCTTATCAGCGTCGTACTATTAAACACGCGCGACTCGATAATAGGACTAGTCCCGCACGTCGCAAATGCGTTCGACTTCTAGCAAGCAGTTTGTCGGTATCTGCACGGTGCGACGGTGTAAACTTAGTTAGCGTTGTCGTTGAACCGTACGAGAAGCGGATAAGCAGATAACACGATTAATTCGCGAACACATCTGACCCTCCCTTGCTTTCGATCTCAGGCGAATTTCTGATTGATCCACTACACGTCTTCGCCGTCACGAGTTCGCAAATTCGGCGCGTGTTAGCTTAGCCTGTAAGTCGTCATTTTGTCGTGACGTTGAATCCAACGATTCCGTCGAATGATCCACGAAAGATAAAAGACAACTGGAAATATCAAGCGAATATCAAACGAAAGTCACTTGTCTACAGTATGTTTGGAATGTGATTTTAGATTGAGAAAGTTGAACATATACTATGATGAACTTGATACTGTGCTACTATTGTACTATGATACTGTGTTTAACCGAAGACTCGTAATATTGCACATGGACGGTGGTTACTAGAAGTACTCGTACGCCACTGACATTTATTTATGACATTTATATTGCAATTAATTACACGCAGATATATTGAATTTCGTATCATTTGTATCATTCACGCATACCTTCGCGTGACTAGAAAAATTTAACATCTACCGTGAAAATAGAACGTACCAATCGATAAGAAGATGCTTCGTTGGAAAACAAGGGTGTACGTACACAGTTTTCGTAGCTAGCCGCTGCATCGCGACTGAAAATGATTCGGTTCTGCGTTGGGAGAACAAAATCGTCAAACGGATATTTCAATAGTTAAGAATAGAAAATTACAAAAATTGTTTTCTTTCGTCTATTTCTTCTCCCGGCGTTACGTGTCTCTTAAATAATTTTTTTTTTTGTAAGCTTCCAAATAGTTTTTCCAAAACACTTGTTTGACTTAGCTAAGCGTAGAATAAATAACCAGTTGGAAATTGGCATGATTCGAGTGCGTCGGATGGAGGCTCTAGCGAAAGCAGTTTTCGATTAGTTGGAACGACCCTTTGGAGGGCGAGCGTCGCGACGTAGGCGGCGTCCCGTTAATCACGTCGTATTCACCGCTCTTTCCACGTTCTACAATGCGAGGCAACAAGCAGATGGTATCGCGGTTGCAATCAGCCGGTCGATTAATTGAGAGAGCGCTGGATAACCGCGAGTACAATGCGCGTGTCCTCGTAGGAGGCCTCCAGGACGAGCTCGCAGCTGGACAACGCGCTTGATCCTGCACGCGTCTCGATATTTATCACGCTCGATAAATCCGTCGGGCTCTGCCCGATCGCGAACAATCGACTGGTAATTGCATTGACAGCTAACACGACTTTCCTCGAAGTTAGGTACTCTTGCAGATATATGGAACTGGATCTTTTGTACACGAACCACAACACCAAGATACAGAGACTCTTTCCTCCATCAACAGTATCCTGCGATTACTTCTTAGTATAAGGAGTCGATAAATTGAGATTCTGAAGCGGAATTGCAAGTTTATCTGTGGTGTAAGGACAAATAGATGTTATTGAAGCTCGTTATTGTGTATAAGGTGTCCTGTGAAGCGTGGTATTATCGAGCAAGATCTCGTTCTGCGTGAAAGAATCATATTCCTTTCAGCGAGGCTAGAAAGTTCTTACAAGGCTATTTTTACATTTTGTATTTCCTGTGTTTATCCATCGACTCGCTGATTTGTTGCCGCGATGGATTTTCTTACGGTATTTATAATTCGTCCGAACGTGGTCGAATAATTCTTTTCTTTCTTTGGATTATCGATACCAATACCGAATACAGACAGGGTTGCTACATTTTCAACATTTTACGTTTACGCGTACATCTATTCGAACGAAATTTTACTCGACGTCCGATTGTCTGAACTTCGTTGACCGGATTCAATCATCTGAACACGAGTTCCTATCGTGCGAACGAATTATATCCTCCTATTATATCGACTCCAATTAGATAAACTGATTCTGCCGCGATAAGTTCAGATGAACAGAGTTCTAGCGTACCATCTATTTTCAATTTATTTGATAATACACGCTCTATGCAACAAAGCGCGTACGCTCTTTGAGGAAGACCTTGTAAATTGAAGTTTAGACGCTTAAGTGGAACAGGACTTGCTTCCAGGTTCAAATAATACGCGAGACACCCTACAAATTGAAGCTTAGACGTCTAAGGAGAACGCGATTTCCTTGTTCGAATGATATATGCGAGATACTCTGTGAATCGAAGCTTAAACGCTTAAGAAGAACGCGATTTCCTTGCTTGAATGATGTATATGCCAGATACTCTGTGAATTGAAGTTTAAATGCTATAGAGCAATTCACACTCTTCCTCGTTCAGCAGATATTCATAGGAACAAAATAATTTCCAGCGAAATGGTAGAATCCATTTTAGCTAGAGTGTCCTACGTTCGAAGGCATTCGCAACTGCACGGCGAAATTTAAATGGCTATCGGTATGCCTTGAGTTGAGTCATATTTGTAAACAGCAGAATAGCGGTAATGTATCGTAGTAATAACACATCATGCTGATCTATTTCCCGACACCGAGGAACGGGTATCATGATCTGATTAATCAGATTAGTCAGTTCGCAATTACATATAATTGCACTCTGACGGCGTGCAATAATGCGTCCTCGATCAGCAAGTAGACCAAACACGGACGAAGAACGAAATTAAATTTGCCGTTGCAATTGAGATGGAACCCGGCTTGTTCGTTTAATCAAACCCCCATGTAGAAGCAAATTTTTATTCATTACCGACCGATGCCAGAAAACAATGAATAGCTACGGATGTGAAAGCAAATTACGTAACGATAAATTGCTACGAATCCCATTATTAAACAATATCCCCGTATCGCTATAGAAGATTCATTTTCCGAATGATTTGTTATTCGACACAGTCACCGGTTCACGCGTTCTGGAATATAACGTTGATGGAAACTCATAGAAATTATTGTTTGCTAAATATCCGCATAAATGGAATTGCGCGTTATTCAGAGAATTTCATAGGCAATTATTCGAGAGAAATTAATTTTTGCTTCGTTGTGAAATGACAGAATGTCGAATGTTTTAGGGGCATACAATGAGTTTTGGCGATTATGGAACTAACGAAAATACTACGACACTAATAGAATTCGTAGAAAAATGAAACAGCGATAAAAATTCGTTTCTACCAGTGAGCTTTCTCGTCACTTTCCACAGTGACGAGAATCTACGTTAATAAATAGAAGATAACCTCCAGCTGACCACAAGCAGTAATGACAAAAAGGAAACCATGATCGACCGAAGAAAGTATTTTTCTTTTTCTTAAGAGTTTCTCCTCTTAGACTCAGAAAAAGAAGAGTTATCTATCAACGTTTTGTAGAATTAATGGCAACTTTTCCTTTTTCATAAAACGACTTTCCATTAAATACACTGACTGAACATCAAACTTTCTCAGTAATAATTTAATTCTCATAAAATAGCCACATAAAATAATAATCTCATAAGAGATTAATATTTTTTCTTATCAACGAAATGCTCAAGTCTGTCACAATTCATTAGTTTTGGGCATTTTAAGTAACGAATGAAGATCGCAGGAGAAAAACGAAAAAAAGAATGATTTTTGTTCTTCATATGACAGCAATTTTAAAACTCAGTACCTCGTGAATCGCATATTACCAAGCTTGTCTTTCTCTTTCTCATATCGAAAAATATTTACGTTAGAAACATTGATTTCTCAAAAATATTGCTTATTATATATTAGATATATCCTTATTCTTTCACAAAACTTTACGGATTCGCCTTTTAACTATATCGCGTAAAACCACTTGCCTCTGATCGTTAAATAACAACAAAATCAGAAAATCAACGAAATTATACTCGATACATTCTCTTCTGTGATCCTCGTATGGTTTGTCCAAACGAAAATTGCCTCTTAGAACATATACGCAGATTTCCATATATAAGAAATTACAAGATCTCTCGCGTACTCCAAACGTCTATAGTCTGCCCAATGAAACTATACGTTTATAGTTACCTTCGTTAAAAGAAACGCCGTACGAGACTCGTAAGCCATGCATCAATTGATTTTTCCTATTCCCCCAATCAGTGGCTTCGTAATGGACAGAGACACGGCAAACGAAAGTTACCCGATAGACGATCGTCTTGTATCGTGATCGTACACGTCAAATAGCGCGGCAAAAGAAAACGAAACAGGCGAACGAATCAGGCAAAGCCTACGTTTCTGATCAAGTATCAGCACGGCCTTGCTTAATGTCTCTGTCTTATCGCAAATGTGCGCGTTTCACTTCCAACATGGTTCACCCTTTTTTCCCTCGTTGCTGCTGACAAAGGGGTGAAAGGGGAAAGAAACACGCTGTACTTCGATTATCGGTCGCGTACGCAAGCCGCAACAAGCGATTGCTCGGACAATAGGATCCGGAGAGCGTAGAGACAACACCAGATTAACCGTGGCTGCTTTATGACCGATACGCATCAGATCGGTATGCCACGCGACCGATAACCGTTTACGCAGTTAGACGACTGCCAGCTGGAGATAGAATTCAGCGAGCGACACTCGTATTAAATTGAGGTTTCGCAGTCTTGGTTGTTAAAACTGTGGACGTACGAATCGTTTGATTTGCAATTCAATTTGTTCGGTGTTTCTTGGGTGCACCTCGTGTCGTACGCTTTATGCAAAATGCGCGCTCGTAGAAGAAATACCGCGGTTACGAGAAATATTCTGATAAATAGACCGTGGGTTTTTATGTATTTACGGGAAATTTAAAGGCGCGATAATAAGGCGCGTAATATGCAAAATTATACAAGGTTTAGTAGTGTTTTACAATTGTATTGTATTTATAGGATTATGAATTTTCGTAAATATCCGCGGTCCACTGGCAAGTATCGAGCCAAATTTGAGCGATTACGATACACTTTTTTAACTTGCTCGATTTCCCTCAGCGAATCAATCTTTCGTTGTACGTTTTACGAATTACGAATTACGACGAATATTCCGTTGAATTTGAGCGATTGCGTTAAATATTAGACACATTTGTTAAAGAGAACGTAAAATTTCTGTGCATAGGAAGGATAGTAGTTAGGATAAATATAAAATTGCACTTGAGTAATCGCGATGAATATTACGCTTGTCGAACGAGAGTTCTTTATAGAAAAATGTTGCGTAGCTTGTGATCGAATGACTTCAATCTATGGATAGATTTTGCCTAGGGATTTTTGGTAGATCTAAAGAGAAGCAACTATGCGTTAATAGATCACTCCATAGCTGGATTAACGAACTCTTAATTACAGCGAAAAGAATGCATAGACATCAAAGTGTTTGTAATTCACGAAACAGTTAGGAGTTCGTCGACGTTTCCGTCGAAAACTTTACCGGGTCCCGCTACGGTTCTGAATCGAGAAATCTCACCAACTGACGCTCTGATGCACCTTGGCGTCGGAAACGGCGAATCATAAAGAAGAATAGTATTATAGTGAATATATAGAATAATATTATATTGATAGAAACGAATATCGGAAGCTAAATAATAATCGGAATCATCGATGTTCTCGCGTGCAGTAATAAATTAAATATAAAGATACAAAAGTTTATGTGTATTTGCGGCGACGTACATGTACTTACAGTTGTCCGACATAGTAGCAACAGAACGTGGTTTCACTCACCTGTAACAGCAAATGATACCAAGACGTTAGTAAATTCGTAAATTTCCTTGAAACGAAAGTACATTTTTAACAAATAATCCTTCGATATTTTACGATAAATTAGAATAGATTGGAAAATAGGTACAGCGCAGTAGTCAAAACCGAAATATGCGATATTTTCATTTTTTCGTGCCATTTTCCTGTCCACAGTTTCCAACGGAGAAGTAGCTAGCTACATCGTCCACCTAATCCGCGAGGGACGGTTAGATTGCTCGTTTTTTGTCCTTCAGGGTCGATCGAACAGAAAATTACAGCACGTTCTTGAAACTACTGCTACGTAGCAAGACGAAAAACGCGAACAGGTCGAAGAAAACGATCCAAAGGAGAGAGTATACCGGATGAAGCTGAGACAGTATACCATGGAGGAAAATGAAATTGAAAACAGAATAAAGGAAACGTGGCGAAACTGAACATTCCGAAACATTCTCCTTTCCAATTCTTCTCTTCTCTTCTCTGTACAAAAAAAAAATTAATTAAACGCAACCAACGAACAGCATTGTTTTAGACACAATCGCCGGACAAATACAGGGCGAGCAAGAAATTGCAGTGCAAGAGAACAGAGAAAGATTCTACGCGAAAAAGTAAATAAAAAATTTGCTACGCACTTTTTCGTTCAGAGCTTTGTTTCCCGAACAAAGGGCTCGAAAGAACATGGCGATAAAGTTTTCACGTAGAATCACGCTCCTTTCCGATTCTACTGCGATTTCCGGCTTGCTTTGTAACCCAGGAAACAAACAAACATAGGTGCCTGGATAATATCTTCGCTAGTCACACGCGTTTTTGCAGCTCGACAATAATAAAACTGGAAGGAGCTCCCCGGGGAAACGTGGGACGATCGACTGAAAGCAGGCGGAACTTAAAAATACCCAACGAGCTTCTTTCATTCATCGCAGAAGAAAGAATATCCGTTTAAAAGGAGCAAAACGCCGACGTATAGGGTGCAACGAACGGCAGATGCAAGGGAGTCAACGAAGAAAGAAGAAACCACCAGGGAGGTTTTCGTTTTTGGAGATGTTAATTAAATTAAAAATGCTCGACGACAAAAGAACGAAGAACGATATTTGACTGTTTACGATAGACTTACGCGTGACATATATTATATTAACTTATACCAAGAAGCGAACAACGTAATGTTTCCCAAAGTTTAACGATTCAACGATGTAACAACGATTTGTAATTTACGATTCTATCCCTATTCGTTCGTTCGCGTTATTTATTTCACTGATCTCGCCGCTCCTGTGTTTTTCCTTATCGACGAATTATTTTCCAACGCTCGATTCCTCGCTGAAGATATCTAACACCTTATCTGCCATTAACGTATCAAATATCGACTTCAATCTGATACACCGACGGTGATAATTAATCAATCAGGTTACTACATTTTTTAGAACGATGAAAATCAGACAAACGTTTCATGGGCCGACAAATTTCCAATAACGCGAATGCTTTAGATAGCATTGGTAGAAAAAAGTGCGCGAATAAAAGTATGTTTCAATGTATGATAGTGGACGCTAAAGCAAAATACGTAAAATTCGCGTAACGCGTTAATCACGAATCGAACGTTGGTCATACGTATAAAGGACGATGGAATCGTCCGAACGAACGAGCAAGAGAAGATACGAACGTGATCGCGTCGGATGAAACTAACGCGAGACGAAGGCAAGGATTCTCGGAGGAAGGCCAAGACACACCGTGCAATAAGAGCAACGCGAGAAAGAAGGAAGAAGAGAAGAAGAAGATAGTGGCGAACGATAATGTCTGGCCGTGAGCGTTACTCCGGCCGTGAATGTGTCTGCGTCGGGTCCTCATCCTTCCAAGGACTATTTGTTCCACGCAACGCGTAAATTACGGCCAATCGGGCCGGGGAGAGAGTCGACGGAGCAGCAACGACGACGGTCCGTTGTTTCGACGTCCATTATGGATCTCGAAGAGCAGGGAATTTCGCGAGAGCCTGCCCAGAGGGTACTGATCCGGAGCACGTCACGGTTCGACGCTCGGTTCCGACCGAATTTATCCTGCTGAACGTCGCACAGGTTCTGTACCAACGCAACCTTCTACCAGAAGTTTACTTGTTTTTTAGTTTGATTACTCGTGCCTTGTTCCTTTATGAGGATGTTTCCTGGGGTTTTCCGATGGATAATGTCGACATTTGGGAAGATGGAACAGATATTGCGGACCTCTTTTTAATTAAACTTCTGTTTACTTTGCCGAGCATTTATTCCTCTAAGCGTCGTAGAGGTTTCGCGTTAACTCTCGTCGGAATTTAGTTCTGTTTCAGTTAGATTGCTGGTGTCTTGTTCGTTTACACGGATGCAGTGCTGTTGGTTAATTCGCGAAATGGAGGCAGGATCTATTTACATCTCGGATCTCTTTCTAGTTAAAACCTAAAAACGAGATCTTGCATATCCTTTTCTCATTCCTTTCTCCCTTTTCGAAGCATCGTGGAAGATCTTTTCTCAGCGAGCCGTTGCGAAGCGACGAAAAGGAAAATTCTAGGATTTAGCCGCCTCGATTCATACGAGTGTAAAAAAGGAGCAAGAACGATAGCGAAGATTTAGAAACTGCGAAGAAACTTGCGCGAACGAAGATACGTACGCCAGCCTACTGAATAAATTTCCAATCGAAACCTTTCTCTATTAAATCTCTATTAACGTTCTAAGATCGACGATCATCGACTATCTTTCAAGATGAAATCTCGCCTCACGTTCATTATACCCGATCGAACACGAATTTTACAGTCACCGGACAATGCTAGTATTCGCGGCTACATGCTTCTCCAGTCGCATTCGAGCCGACATTATACTCATGTTCCGATGATTGCGCGACATTATTTTCCGTGATTCATCAGGTTCTCACGGGTAAATGTACGAATCACCATACAAATGCAAATTGCCGAGCAATTGCACGTTCGAGCGTTACGTTTTATATGGCGCTATGAATTACACTCGTGGGTATCGGAGGGACGACATAAAAAAAAAAAAAAAAAACAAACGCCGGCAAGAAAAGCCGACAATAATGAAACCCGCGTTCAACGCCGAAGAGATATGAAGCCATTATCCCCAAGAATTACCGACAGCCTGATCTTTGCCCTATCGCGCCGCTCAATAGAATGAAATATTTTCAATCATTCGCCTCGTGAATCTGTTGAAAAATACCCGTGCATTAACTGCGAACGTACGGACCGCATTGTACGGCTCGGACGTGAACGACAATTGATTAGCGTAATGTATGTTATCGTTCTATTACACGTATATCTGTTATTACGCTGCGAGTGGGCTCTATCCGAGTAGTTCAATTAAAGTACGTACGTAGTTTCATTTATTGCGCTGTAACGTACGAAGTGTCTGACTTTCAACGACGTATTTCACTAGGATTCTAAAAATGAAACGATCGAGATCACGCGTATGCGCGTACGAGAATATTCTCACAGTCAATATCGAAACGATCTACGCACGTTCTAACGGAAGAGCGAAGATCGAATTTTATTATTCACAGTAGGATAGAAAAGTACTATTCGTAGTTGGAACGAACTCGGGCAATAATTTTCGAACGATAAATCACGATGATTCGATGATTCGCGAATAAATCGATTTCCGGCTCTTAACTTTTCCCGTTTCGGTAGCGGGCAATCCAGATAATCCCGAAGGCTCTGTGCGGTCGAGGCTACGATTGATTTCAATTTTTCTCGTCATCTTCCCTATCTTCGGTATCAATATCTGAGAATAAATTGAATTCGTATCGATTATCTCTGCTGCCTATCTTCCTATGTATCGCGATTACCGTCCAGCGAAGAAACGGAATCGAAGGAAGAATCAGCCGCGATCGGATTAACCTATGGAGCATTATACATCTTCTCATCATACTCCGTTCTTACCTCAAAGTAAATAACCCCTCAATTATTTAAAATACCGTACTTGAAAGAAATTATACTTCTTGCCAGGGACGAGCTCTTTCGGTAATCCAGCCCAATAAACGTTTCAACATCGCCCCACCTACGAACGAATGAAACCTGCTCCAAAAGAGGAGCAACAGAGTAAAAAGGAAAGAAAGAAAGAAAGAAAGAAAGAGAGAAAGAGGAACGTTCGAGTTTTCGGTCGCTGAAAGCCGAACAGGAACAAATTTTATCGCCGCCAGTAAACTTTTTCGTCCAGCGTTTTCCCCTGACTCTCGTCAGCGCCTTCGGGGTCCCTCTGCCACCATGATGCAGACATTAAGATAATCGCCCGTGCCGAGAACGTTTCTCTTCGCTTGAAACGCGATGGGATACGTCGTTCTGCCGGTCGATCGTCGATGCCGGTATCGTCTCGGGACCGAGAGGATCGGTTGCGAGTTGCCTTATTTTCTGGCTCTGCTATCGGACCACAACTGCTTGCGATTGCAGGCTTTTCGCGGCTCGAGCCACGAGGAAAAAGCTTCCGACCGAGCCGAGTCGCGAAACCATCTTTCCTCGATCCCTCAGGTTTTTGAGAACGTCGTCGAGTTAAACGGAAGAAAGAGAAAAGTGGATCGCGAAATGGAGCAAAGATTGCTTCGGCCTAGGACTTGTCGTTGCTGATTGGTTAACCGAGATTCCGTAGAATTTACCGTGGAAATTGTTTCGTGGAACGATCAGGTCGTATCGAACGTAGCGTTGTTCGGATTGCGCGTAGATTTAAACGATTCTTTTCAAATCGGGGTTTACGAAATGATTGCATCGACGTTCGAGTCGACGTAGAAAGCGTATTCGCTAATTATTATAGATATGGTAACGTTGCTCGTCGAATTGACGCGAGAATTCGAAAGAAATACTACTCAGAGTACCGTGTACCACCGTGAATATAACAAATTTACGTGGCCGGTAGTAACAAATAGATATACAGATTTACTCGGTCCGGTTTTTCATCCTTTAAGTATAATCTCGTATTTTAAGACAAAGACGATTAAATGAAACCGACACGATTACGAATAAAGTACCCGATCGTCGGAACGTGTTTCACCGATTTCAAAACCACAAACCTGGAAATCTGCATTTCGTAGATCTACCCTTTCACTCGCAAAAACGAAAGAAAAAGAGGGCAAGGAACGCAGGGACAACAAAATGCTGCAGTAACTTCGAACGCAATTCGAAAAGCGAGTTCTCCGATAAAAAAAGGTTCGTTTAAAGAGTGGAGGGAATAGCCACCCCGTATCCGCCGCTATAAGTCGTAAATTGTACAGCATGGAAACGCGATCTAATCGTTGCGAGTCACAGCTGATAACGGAACGTGGAAACGGAACGAGCACGAAGTGGCTTCGGCCGTCATCGTCGGGAATCGCGACAGCATCGAAAGGACATTACGAGCGAAAAGATAACGACGAAAAATAACGACGGCAAACGAGCGAACCGGGCGAAAACGATGCCGAATAAATGAGCAACGGTTAATCCGAGGCGCGAGCTTAAAAAGCAAATCCCTCGTTTCCGCGGACTTTATCGTCCGGGCCAGCAGCCGTACGAGCAAATATAATCACGTAGGCAGGATTTAGTCCGGACGGAGGTTAATTCGGTGGCGGCGATGGCGGCCAGGCCTGCTGATCGCCGGCCATTCGGCCCGCTTTAAATTCAAATTTCGCGTCTCCCCGAGTTCCGCCCCGTTGAATTACGATTTCGTCGTGTGGCTCGTTTTCGTGCGACGATCTACAAGCGGTCCCCATGGAAATGATTGCTCCCACGCGAGATGTCTGGCTCATTAGGCATTCCTTCAGTCTGCGGTTGTGCCCTGGCCTTCTCTCTCTCTCTCTCTCTCTTTCTCTGCCTTCCTCTTTCTCTCTCGTTTTCTCATATACATGCTCCTTCCTTCTCTTTCGGCCTCTCCCTCCATCTGTTCCATTCTCGACTCGCGTGTGGACAGAAAAGATGAACGGAGACGAGAGTAGCCACTTCGAGGTCAGCGAAGATAGAGAGATGAAAATCGCACGGCAACGAGGAGCTGATGGCCTCTTCCAAGGCGCGCGAATGCCGCAGACGGTGGACGGTTTCCAGTTAGAAGCCGTGCGATTTCTCGTATCGAAAGGGAAATAAACGTACACCCTCGGTTCTAAGTATTGGAGCGGGATACGCATAGGCACAGAAATTGGGAAGAATTGATAGGAATTATCAAAGGACCGATTTTAATCGATCGGGATTTTATATTCACGTACGATATTCACATAGGATACGAATATCAACTGTCGATGGATCGATCGATTCTGCCAATATAATACAGTGGCTATAGAAATTATTTGCGAACCTTGTATTCGTTACAGCATTTACATTCGGACGGATTCGGTGAGAGTATATCAAATTTTATATCATTTAATAATACTTTCGTCCGACTACAACAATTTGATATTACGAGAACGGAACGTAAAACCTTGCAAAAAGAAAAGTCTCGCGGTCACTGGGAAATTTCTGTTTCGCTGACGTTGAGACGGAGAATAATACGATAAAGAAGACAGGGCAGATGAAAGGTAAAGCGAGATACGTCGATGAACAGGTAAGTACGATAATTGTGTGGGAGTGAGTTGAACGGTCGAAGGTAATTCACGGTTTAACAGGTAGACGTTAACATGTCGGAAATAAGGGAAGGCTAAAAGTCTTCTCGGGATATGCGAGATGCTAAACAGTCTCGGTTTAACAGGGATCAGGGATGAGAACCTATCTATACGCGCTCCTCTTTAGAAACACGCACGGAAACAAAAGATCAAGGAAATCGACGAAGGAGCTTAGAACCGTACGTGGCTGGATCGAACGGTTGTGCATATATCAGAGCTATGCATCGAGCAGCGTAAGAGGAACCAATGCCCAGACGAAAACGTACAAATATGCAATCGAGACTCGCGAATGCCCTTGCGAACGCTTGTGCAGACAGAGGAGATAGAGGGAATGTGGCGAGAGGCGAGACTGTTGCGCTATAAAGTGACGATAGCTTCGCTGAAAACGTTTCACGTGCAAATGTTTGAATAAACTGATCGAAACAATACCCGTGACAGATGTCAATAGTACGATCGCAAAGTGGTGACGGTCGGAGACCCACGTTACTAAATATTTTAAAATGATTAGAACAAGGTAAATTTCATCGGTTAAGAAAGCTTCAGCGCTGTGAACGACTTACGCAACATTGTTGAGGAAACGACGCGCAAAGAGAAAAATATGTAAAATTCGCGTGGCTGTGAACGTGTTAAAAGAATGTTTCATTCGCGCGATGGTCACGAAAAAATTCAATGTTATCGACGGGGTATTAATGCGAACAGATTAATACTCGAAACAGATGGTATCGGTCAGTAGTATGACTGCGAACTGACGCTTCAGAGTCATTGATAAATATTTCGTTCGTATCAGTAACCACGAAAAGATCCAACGTTACATAATCGATACAGTGTTAATGCGTTCGAAACGATGGGAAACGCGGAGATGTAGAATGGCGAATCCTTGCACGAACTATTAAATATTTAACGGTGTGGATGTCTGTCGAATACGGAATACCGTATGGGTATTCATGCGCGTTGAATTACTTAGTCATGCCAACATCTCCTGTAGGCGATGCCGAAGTGGTCGTTGTCTGTAACGAACAGTATCTTGCTAAATTCGTGGATGGCTTCAATCTGCGCATTTACATATATTCATGATCGCGTTTGTATTGTCGGAATGCAGTTTCATTTCTCAAAGTAAATTGTTATATCTTGGCCAAGATTCTCTCGCATGATTTATGAATTATTGGTGAATCAACAGGCGACGAGTTGTAGATTTTTGATGCTTAAATAGCTTTCGCGGTTCTACAATCTTACGTAGAACAGATACAGTTTGTTTGTAGTCAACTCGCCCTACTTGTTTTAATTCAATCGATCTTTTCTTTTTATAAGCGTTTGAAATTCCTTGAATTCCTTAGTTTGTTATTGCTTAATATCATATTAAATAATATTATAGTTTGTTATTATATTAAATTATTATCGCGATATTAAATTTCGTTAATAATATTAATTCGATTGTGCAAGCGTGTATCCATGAAATGTAGAAAACTTAACATGAAAAATGAATCTTTAGAATTCGTAACAATCAGCTTCGTTGAAAATATTCGATTTATCTAGACAATTAGTTTCGGCTTAGGCGAGCGCGCTTTTACACTTCGAGTGAATTAAAATGCGCGTCACGATGGTCATTTGGAACGATTCGATTTCCGATCGGCAAATTTCGAAGAGCTACGTAATGAAACGTGACTCGTTAGCGAGGAACAGGTTCGTTCGTCCAGATGTTGCCGAATATTCGTGGGAGACGCGAGTTAGGTGAATCAGCTCGACCGTCGGATTCCTCTGCCCACGAGATTTAGCTTTCTCTTTGCCTTTCCCTAGTTAGCCTTCCGTAATCCTATTTGCATTCGTACGCAAATCATCGTTGGAAATTGTGTTCGATTTCGGACCCTTCCGTAGCCAGTCGTTTTATCAGTAAATGACGTCGAGCAAAAATTTATGTATCTTTGGCGTCTCTGCCTCGGCTTTTATCCTTCTAACGTATTCAAAGAGCGCTACTCGTATGAAAACTCGCGTAAAAGGTTCAGGCCTTAGAACGAAACAATTGTACGCGCATTCGGTTGGACGTTTTTACAAATTCGCTAAATTTTATTCTAGATAAATCATAATAAGCGTTAATAAGCGTAATTAATACTTTAATTACAGAGGATTGTGATTCTTTCGCTTTAATCATTGAAACTCCTATCGATCGCTTCACTCCTATCTCGTACTTAACAACTTCTTCGTCGTGATTGTTTTTTAAGCCTCGATGATGTAAATAATTCAAGTTGTCAGCGATAGGGTACTTCAATTATCGATACGGGTGAGAAAAAGTTCTCATGAGTAAAAAAGAAACGAAGAAAGAAAACGGAGGTAGATTAATTGGAAAGAAAAATCCGGATAATCGGTAACCGAGCGATCAGTGAGTCGCGCTACCAACTTTAATCGACAATGAGCTACTAACACACACGCACATGTTAACGGAAATCACGCAATTACCTCGGCAATGCCCCTTTGCGGTGTTCGTTCGTAATAATCCGGTATTTATGGTCGCGTTTGCGCGCCGACGAGGGTGCTTAACCGTTTAAATATAAGCAATTTACCGAGCATTCCGCGGAAAGAAATATCCGAACGGCCGTTCTACGATGTTCACCGCGTGTAGAACGAGCACCATGGAACGGGGAACAGGCCAAAACATCGTGGTCGAAGGTTTGGGCTCGTAAAAAAGCAGCTGGTACTACTCCGAGGTGACTGGACCTCGTGGAATCTTCAGGAATTCTCGCAATCAACTTCAACGAACGACAGAAAGACCGACCGTCGGGATACTGGCAATAATTACTTGTAAAACTCTGGTTACCGTGGATGTATGTTTGGCGAATCCAAATCCAATCAAGGCAAGCAAACGGCACGAGAATAAATACGACGAATACGTTGTTCTCGATTTTTTCATATTTATGTCACCTTGTGACTAAAAATGAATACTTTGATATGAAATAGGTAAAAATGAAGAGAAAGACGCGTTTTGGATCCAACCGAGGTACAATTGCAAAAGTAAATAATACTTTGACGATTTTTGGATGTTTTAGGCACTTTCAATATCTTAATATTCCAACAAGCGATGTTTTTTTTAAATTTCGAGGACAGTGGAAAATATTCAGGTTTACCTTGAAAAGCAAATAAAAGCAGAATTCTGATAACGTAGGATCAATCGACAATTTGAATTTGCAAACTGCTAGTAACGTGTAAAACGATGTAAACTGTAACTCATTGAGTTTCTATATGTAGAACCCTCCGTATATAGTTTTCGTTGTACAAGAGTTCTCTACACGTGAAATGTACACGAAATGCCCTAAATATCGCTTACAATTTCCACGTGTATTCTAAGATTCGTCCTAGCGTTGCAAAATGTTTTATATGTAACGCATAATGCATACAATGCGAACGTAAAAGTTTTCGATGGTAAGTGTTCAAGTACCTTCGAGATGCAGCGCAACTTTACTTTCTAATTCTACAGTCCATTCTGCCGTTTTAAAAATCTCGGATGCCGAGGTACTCGTACGACAATTCGTAACGCAGCAAAGAGAAAGAGATTAAAGGAGGACGAGAAAAAGAGAGACAGAGAAACGAGCGGAGTACATGCGTAAAAGGTGTCACGTTCTGCCTTTAACTCTTCTTGCCACTGACTAAGAACGGAAGAAAGAGGGAACCCGATGGTTGTACTTGAACACGAGGATGCCAGGGAAAGGAAGAAGTCGAGAAGAGAGATCGAATCTCGAGCCGTCTGGTGGCAGAGACCTTGGCTTTGGCGGTATCCATAACCAGATTAATGACTGCTTGGCTCCTCGAGGCCCTCGGAAATGCGCGAATTGAGAAATTTACACGCCCACGACGTGGATGTGTGCACTCGCTTGAAAAAGCTTGGCGCCGACGTTCTTCGCTCGCTTCGTGCGCTTGTTTAGCGATAAGAACGGAGAAGTAACACGGAGAAAATTATAGGTGACGCTACTTTCACGGGAATTAGCGTTAATTTACGAGCGGGCTCCTCCACTTTCCGAACGTATCGCGTTCGTTAACGGTTTTATTTGTTAGCCGTGTCCTCGTGCGAGTCTGGAGGAATGTCCTGCTCGGAAAAAAGCATAGTACTGCTGAAAGATCTGGTGGTATCTTGAAAAGAAACTGTGTGGCGAAAATCGATGAAAAGATTGTGGAAAAATGCGCAGCCGCCGGAGAATTCAGGATAATTTATTCGACAAATTTTCTATGGCATTTTATTTTTTTTTAGCAACGTTACACGGTCCTCTTATAGTCGATTACTCCACGGTCGAAATATGGTACGCGTAATTGAACTAAAATATTACGTGCAATTTGCGGAGATTACCAGCGAGATCGTAAATAGACAAACAAGATTTGTGACAGAGCTTTGCGTTCAAATTCATACATCGTTAAATCGTTTGACGGAGGAATCAAGTGTGTATCGCAGTGAAGCACATCCGGATCTGGTTTTAAGAATATCGAGTTAGCTTTCAGAGAATTAAATATTTTAGAAAGATCGAGTATTCGAAAATTGGTGATCGAAACATTCGGAAGGGAATTACGCGCGAAAATACTAGAAACTACACGAACTGAAGCATTGGGTTGTCCTAAAAGTTTCTTTCGTCTTGTAAGGAAATAATGGATGCACCACGTTCTCTCTTTTATATTAATTTTGTCGAATTATTTTTTTCTGTTAGGTGGACGAATTATCGCGCTTGAAGGCCTGTTAATTCATTTCCGCAAAACGTTCTCCCGTGTTTTATCATTTAAAAAAAGCACAGTCTGCGCTGCTCGTTATCTCGGTCGTTGTCTTCGATCTCTTTTTTTGGAGATAACGGTACCAACCTGAACGCATGGCGAATTATTATTTTTCTTTTTCACGATACTCAGCGCGTGATGTAGCCCGACTGTTGTAATTATCGTTAAGGGCCATACATTCTCCACGGCGAAAATGATGGTTTTACCTGCGAATCATCCGCGAACAACGAATACCGAAATGCGTTTTATCGCCAAACTCGGTCACACTTTAATACAGTTTAATATCTCAGCCGCGTGATTGATATTTATGGATTTTTGATGGTATCGCGGATCCGATAGCAGAGATATCTATAGTATCGAAGAAACGATGCATTTAAATGATAAAACTTCACACCTAAACTACCTTTGATTCTAGGTTTCTTTCGTGACGCGGTAGAAATTGTCGCAGCTTCGTTTGCATTTACGATATTTCACATTATTGAAATTTAAATTATTTCAATAAGAAGGTACGCGTATATTGGAATTTGCCGTAAAAAGAAGAAGAAGAAGAAAAAAGAAAAATAACCAAAGCTTTGGAGCGATGGAATAAAATGTCGCATAATCCAATTACAACAGATGATAGAACTAAGTAACGCAAAGAAATACCAACGATTGCCAAGAATTTAGCATACAACCTGATATCGTAAAGCCAAGGTTTCCCTTTGTCCTTTAAACAATGGAAACGACGCAATATTAATATCTTCCTAGACGCCAATTCCAGAAGGAAATTCTAAAGACGACGAGGGTAGTGAAACTTCACGGTACATTCTACCGATTAAAATAATCCCGAGGCGAACGAGAGCGGTGAAATACACGACGTACTCCGAATTTTTCCATGAAGCCACTCGTTTTTCCGCAAATACACATCTCCAGCCTCAATTACGGCGGATCTGGGTTGGGCAGCGGCTCCAGACCGCTCGTTTACATAATTCGACGGAAATCATCGAGCTTATCCAGCAACGGAGAGGACGAGCGAACGGACTCCCAAAGCATAATCAGCCAATTTAGAACGGTTGGCAAGTATAGCGCATCTGGTGAAAGAACACCTATGATCCACGCTGGAAATCTCGAAATACCGATTCGATGATATTACGTTACCGCATATACCGGCTCGTGAAAGTATTTGAACAATTATAATAGAAAAATTGTACGTTCGTATCGTAAGCGTCGCATAGAACCATTCGGAATTTCATTGGAAACGTAGCGAGACACGCGATCATAATTATATCGATCAAATTGACACCAATTTTAAAACATACGTGCACGTAACTTCTATATACGAGCGTATAGACGTTATAGGATATTTATTGCAAACGTGCATTTAATTAAAATAACGAAGAACTACGATAGAGCATGAACAGACAGTTTTGATACATAATATGTATTATCAATGGATAATTAATATAATGGACAATTAGTTATTCGAATACTTTTCACATTTTCGCGAAATACGCGTATATTTGCAGCAAATATATCGTAAAAGCTTATATATATATATATATATATATATGTGTATATATATATGTATATTTTCTTTCAGACTCGTTTCAAACTTTACCAATACAATTATGATAGCCGACTCCTAACGAGATTTCGAATTTCTTTATATAACAAACATACATTCACAAAAGGTGTCTGCAAGTGTTGAAATACTTTCGCGAGCCATTGTATATTCTACTCAACTTTCATGCCGAGTCTCGAGCGGTTTTATCCCTCCGTAACGCTACTAGCGGACAATCTCAATGCAGAAAACTTCCTCGAGATCTCTAAATAAGCCTTCTTTCGTGAAAGAATCGAGAAGAGGAATTCTTCAGAATCTTAACAAAGATCATGATACTTCTATGAATTTCTTTCTCCCGTGTCCCTCTCTCGTCCGGTAAATTCGCTTTCTTCGTATACTTGAAAGCCGTATATTTCCCAGGACAGCCGAACAGGGTCGTAGAGCCGAGCTAATATTGAAACAATGGCATGCAAATGAGCCAGCATTCATTCGTGAACTTTTTTCTTCGCTGCAGCGTGACAAGTGGCAGCTCTCGGTTTGCAAAACAAACCGGTTAATTGCAGCCACGAAAGAGGAACGAACGAAACGGATAGAGAAAGGAACAGGTAGAAAGGCAAAGGCGGGACGAGGCCAGAGAATCCTGTCTGCTTACGCTCGTCGCGGAGACACCTGTGAATTCCGGTTCGTTTCGGGCTCTCGCGAACGTGCCCGGCCAATTTAACATTCGCTCGCGACCGCAAACTGCCTTCACCGCAGACTACTCCAACTGTACAGACGTATAGCTTCGAGGAAGTGCTGTTTTAACGCCTCTAAGGAGGAAAGTATCATTGATTTTTTACGTTGGTGGCCCTCTTTCGACACGGTACACGGCACGAGGAAATTGGCACTATGACACAAGTTTGTATATATAATAAACAGAAAAAGATTAAAAGAAAAAAAAATATATGTAACTATATTTTTATCCTTTTCTATATATATATATCGAGAGAGAAAGGGAATTTTTAGATAAAATATATGATTGTGGAATAATAGGAATGCAGTGGATTTAATCTCTTGACACTGGCGGGACGCGAGAAAATGACGAGTAACGTCAGAATTTTGATAAATTCAACAATTTGCAGATAGATCGATCGTACAGTAATAGAAGCAGTTCTGTATGTCCTTGGAACATTGGTCTCATAAGTGTGCCGTCATAGAATATTTAAACGAAGAACAGAAATGGATCTGTACGTTTGGCACTCTGATATCATAGTGGAAATTAGAAGCATTAAAATTTAGACAAGAATCGCAGACAAAAACATTTGATCGTTGGCTAATAGAAATAGAATTTTTGGTGATTCCATTTCCTGAGAGAATTAATACTGTGAAAATAATTTTGAAAGAAGGTCAAGAGTTCAGTTATAAATGAGTATTCGGTTATAGGCGAATAAAGATAGTCTTCCTTTACAAATATTTTATACATTTGCGTATCTTGTAAATATCTCTGTAAATATTTTCAAAATTAGTCTAAAGATATCCTTCTTCGTTTAGCCAAGTTTTACCTTTGTCATCTCTCGATCATAGGTCACTGGCACCAAACGCAACCCGTATCCGTGTTCTCGAATCTTGGTCGTGCCGCGTTACTCGTCACAACAGTGTCTCCGCATTTGTAATTTGCAAAACCGTGTCGGAATAGTACATCTCTTCTTAAAACTCGTTTTGAGGATTCAGGCGTGGTTGCTCGATGTAATCGTAATTAATTATACGCTCGGTACTTCTCGGCTTTTCGCTGGTTTAATCTTTCGCTTGTTTTTGAGTAAAAAACACGTGACAAATGCTACTTTCGAAAAACGTTCGTCCGTGCGCAAAGTCAATTAATCTCCGATCGCTTGGATCGCAACGCTTCACTTTGACAGCGGATTTTTAACGTGTCTGGATAAATTTTCTTGCAAAGCACGCGTTAAGGTTTACGACATACAAACAGATTTCGTACGAAAATTATTTATCATAGTGGGTAAAAAAAGTATTTACACATCGTTATATCTGTGTATTATAATATCGACGTATTAATTAATCGACGTTCAGGTATATTAAATTTTATAGTATTCGGCAAACGCGATACTATGGAAGTGAAACGTAAACTCTGATAAGAAACGCTCAATTACACGAAACAAGGGCATGGAAAAATATTTTTATAGCCGCTATAAATTATACCATAAATTAAACGATAGAAATATGGCCAACAGAAAACTCGTTTGGTTAGCGTAAATTTTTCTTTCTACAAAGAAGGAAATTCTTAAACTCGTATACCAAACGTACGGTATGATATCTCGATAGTAAGTATTCCTCGTGATTCTTTACACCTTTCACTTCTGTGAAACCACCTAATCAAGAAGTTTACAACTTGACGGTTTTCATTCGAACGAACGTCGTAATCTTGAATAAGATTTAATAAACGAGGACAAAGAGGCCGAAGGCGAATAAAGCGACAGACTGAAGATGAGGTCAACGACGAATGGCAGCGAAGAATTAGCCTCACTGATTGAGATAATCACGACCACTGTCACGGAGGTCAACGAGGGTTAAAACATTCATCGTCGAGAAACCGCGGTCGTAGCTCGCGGTTTTCCATTCTGTCGACAAACGAATCTCAACTGGGATTGTTCGAGCGTGAACGTGCGCGAGTTATCATTCTCTTTTCCTTTCTTTTATCCGGTTTTCTTTCACGGAACGGTACATTTTCTCGACTCGTTACAGGCAAACGTTAGATCTCGACAGATTGATCGGCTCAAGAGTTTCAAAGATTCGAGGGGGAAGAATTTTAATTAGTTACCAAGACAGGAAAGCTTCTTAAGGATTCTCAATGGCCTCTCGAAGCACCTTCGAAACTCTTTAAAGCTTCGGGTGCAAGGGAATAAAATCAGTCGCTCCGCCTTTTTTTCTGCTCTTTCCCTCGTCGCATTGCTACGGCCAACGAGTAGCTAAATGAGCTGTTCGTTGCGCCTGCCGATCCTATCCTCCCTTAATTCTTTTTCTCAATTACCGGACACCGCGCGGGTAAATAGAAAGTCGCCGTGCCGACGCTTGAAACTTTCCCCAAAGCTCTGCTGCTGACTCTCATTAGACGTAATTACGACAGCGACAAACCAACTATCTCTTTCTTGTAATTTATTTAGCTCAACAGCACAATGGCTACAGAGGGATAAATAATCGCAGATCGAACCATCGCTCTCGAACCTCCTACAACCGATTATTAAGCACAACTTGATATTCTATGTGGTTTTACGCGTAACTAACGCACGCAAGTGCTAATTTGTCCAAACTTGTACCGTAAACTGGATATGATTTAAGAGACGCGTAATCTACATCAGATACGAAAGCTTTATTAACGTTAGAGGAACGTGTCTTAGGACCTTTGAGCATCGTAGAAGCGTAATATTTGCGACTAAGATACGAAGTTATCGTAAACTCTAGGAAACGTTATTATACAACGCGTTTAGACACGAGTTCATAGAAAAATCACGAGATACGATATCGGTAAAATCGTATGATTTCTAACTTTCGTCCCATATCGTACGTAAAAAAGAAAGAGAAAGATACTGGGATCGATGAAAGAACCTCACACAGACGTTCAAACGTGCCAGGAATCACAAAGGAGAAGTGGACAAAAACGTAACATGGAAAAAAGCTAGCAAAGGGACGAAAATGGTGGAAGTCGCTCATCGACAAATTACGCTCTTCGAGTCGGTCCCCCTTCGTCAGGATCCCTTTTTTCTTTCGAAGAGAAGCGATCAACTTCCATTCTTCGAGCATGTCCGACCGTTTTCCTCGTTTTCGAAAACGGCCAGGCCGCGACGGTTCGTTCTACTTGGACGAAACAGGGGTTAGAAAGCGGCGGAGGGTCGCTGAAGTGGAGTCTCTTGCCTCCCTTGGCAACGGTCACTTGGAAACCCGTCGAAAGAGTGGACATTCCGCGGATCACGCCGGAGAGGGCACTTTTGCCGACGAACTTTTCACCATATACAAACGACTTTTCCAGGGTGCGAACGTCGGAAAACGAATTTTCACTGCCTTGGCATTTTCACCGGCAACTCCTCGTCGTTACCTCCGAGTCGAATTATCGCTCGCTAATCTTTCATCGCGATAATCTGGCCTTAATAAATACGCAATAAACTAACCCGAATCTATGAAAAGAAAGATGCTTACGGCGGGTTGGATCGAAAGAGACAGGCGACTGGTTTCGGGCAGGCTCGATAGGAATGTAAATTATGTTTGCCAGAGTTATCGATCGCGCTTCCGCTCGCGGTGACGAGACTCTAAAGTAGAGACTTCAGTAAGCGGATTTTTGAGCACGAAGATCTGGATTGGCTCGAAGATGGAACGTTCAACTTTAGCTCTCTTGGGTCTAGGAATAGAAACGAAATTATGATCAGAGGCTTGTTATTCGAGGCATTCGGAAAACAAACTCAGATCGACTTCGGTTTTTGTAAATTTCGTCGTCCACGCAATTGGTAATTTTCAATTCGTTGCGAAAGAATGACGCGAATAACGATCAACTTCAAAGCGTACCTTTAAGAACGATGCTTATTACCGTTGGTTGTCGTCTACTTTCGAACTTCGGCATACGTGCGTACGCGATTTCTCGCGAAACTTCTCTTCCTCCCGTACAATCGCTAATGGACGTTAGGACAATTATTTGGACAAATAAAGTTTTTACTAAGCGACCAACTGTTAACTAGCAGTATTCCGCTAAATCGTTATCCTTGACTCGACCAAGGTTACGAAAAGACCTCGACTCGAGGCGGCATGTCCTTTTAAGCGTTCGGCAATTACGAGTTTCGCATCCGAGGTGTCAATCATGAAAAGAGGATGTTCTCGCGAGGATACGGTGAAAACACGGCCAACGGAGAAAGAGGAAGCGCAGTGCAGAAAAGGCTTCCTTCCAATTTACGACCGCGCCGGATACGTGAGTAATTGCAAGACGGTGAAACAAAAGGTCGCGGCTAAACAAAAGATTGACCCCTGACTGCCTTGTCACGACAGTTTCCCTTCACGTGCTTACGTACGATGTATGATTGCGTGCCTGTTGACTCTTACGCCAAGAGAAAAGGCGAATCCGTTTGCACTATTCGCGTGGCCGACGTTCACTTCCTATCATCGCGACTACTATAATTTTTCTTGATAACACCGTGGGGCGCAACGAGACTCGCTGTGCAGCGAGGGATCTCGGAACGATAAGTTTTCCTAAAGAACGTAATTTCGTTGCTTTTGTTAATTAAGAAATGTGAATCAACGCGCTATAGATGAATTACGCAATTACGTAATCGCCTAATTACTTATTCGTTAATCCTTGAAGATGTACGAAGAGGAACGTTTTTACGATTGTTGATGTTCATGGTAGTTGATTGTACGTATATATTGGAACGCGTTTAAGTCTAGGTCTAAAACTCCATCTCGCTGATTAAGTACGATAAAAAAGGCACTTTGTAATTAAAAATTGAAATTAGAAAAGAAACTGGTTTTGCTTGAAGTGTTTTCGTATGTCCTGATGCGTTTAGGTGCGTACTTCTTAGTCTTAAATTTATAATTTGCAACGACACCACTATGGAAAGCTTTTTAAATAAAGGGTCGGTTAATTCAGAGATGTAGAACAACGCGTTCGAAAGCTGCCGATGGACGTAGATTTGTTACCACGGCGAGATAAACGAAATGGGGTTGCCTTCCGGTGCAACCTCCCCTTTCTGTTCCCTTTTCGCCTTCGTTCGAAGGGACGAAGAAACAATGAATCACGAGAACAACGCCGAATATACGCTTCGTTTACGATAACAGTGTCTCGCTAAAAGACACGAATTGATAAAACCAGCTGTGGAAATAATGCACGGAGATGTCCATCAAAGGAAATATACACTCTTTTTTTAACAGTATTGTTCTTAAAACGTAGAAAACCTAGTTACAAAATCCAACCGTGCAAACCTAACTGCAAGATGATCCCCCTTTCCAAACTTTTTCAAATAAAATACACTCTTCCAAAGTACCTTCGAGCAACATATGAAGAAATCCTATTCGAAAGATCGATTTGTACAAATTTAATCTGAACGTGAGTACCCTGCCTCGCCAATCTCCCTTTAGCACCAAGTTCGTTCAAACAGATTTCAAATCGCAAACAGATCCGTGTACCACGATCGGGCAAAATAAAGCATTTCCTCTATCCTTTCGAATAATCCCATCAACCGATGAAATTGCATACTACATTGACAAATTATGCGTTCCAGATGTGACAGCCATTCGTTACATAATTTCTTCTTGCGGCTACTTCCGCTGGAGAGAAGCAGAACAAAATCCAGAGGATCTGGCACGAGCGGAACACCCACATACCCGATGGGCACACGTCTTATTTACGATAATTGCCTTTCATCTAACTAACAGGCGGCCTTCCGAGTCGCGGAATCCGCTTGTTCTCGACCTGGACCGGCTCCGAGTAACAACCAGCTATACTCTCGCAGATATTAACCCGTTCTGGTAGCTAGACTCGGTCCTTGCCTCGAAGCGCTTTCTCGATTTACGGCCTTATCGAACAGAGATTTCTTGCGCTCGCGAGAGATTCATCCTAGAGTAGCAGCGCGCAAAATCGTGTAACGAAGCCTCTTCTTGGCGCTGGTCGATCGTCCCTGTTATCCGCTTTGATCGTCGATCGTCCGTCTGCAGTGGCCAGCACCGGGTTATTAATCACGGAACCCTCGATGCTTTTTCGATGCATCGTCGTTTTTTGTTTCCCGATGGCGACGGCCAGATATTTGTTTACTTACCGATATTTATTTTATCGTTCAAGGTGATTGAAGTATGACTCGTGATTGCTCCTATATTTTACACGAGCTTTTACCGGTCCGATCTTAATCACCTTCGGAAACTTTTAACGAGTCATCCTTCGAAACGCTAAATCGCTTACGCGAACTTTCACCGATCACAGTTTCACCTCTTTAACGTACTTGGACTGGCTATATAACGTATCTTTTATGATATATTTCACCGCAAATGGACTAAACTGTAAACGATCTATGTCCGTGCGTTATGGCGTCGTACATTATAAGGCCACGTTACATGCATAGTAAGATGGAATAGATCCTTTCAATTTTCACGCCGATTTTGTACAAACGAAGTACTTGTATTGTACAAGCGCCGACCTGTGCGACAAAGAATGGAATATTCCATGAAAGTCTCGCGTATCTTTAGCAGAGTCCTCTCTATTGAATCTTCTGCTGTAATAACGTGAATTTGATCATCGCAAGCGAAGCATAGATAAATGGATGGCGAAGACGGTTGCTACGAGATATAAATACTTCCTTGAATATGTCTTGTCAAGTAAAGGAGGTTAGCTATCGGATAGGAGAGGCGTGATTAACGTCGTGGCGGGACTCGATGGTTTCGTCACGTGCGACATCGATGAAAGTGTATCACCCAAGTGGCCTAGGCATTAATGGATTTTAATTTTTTTCTTTCTTTTTTTTCGAAATTAGCCGCGCCTTGTATCGATCAAACGACGGCCACTGCCGACCAGCATCGTAATCGATGTTGCAGCCAACGAGCCGTGAAAGTGTCTGCCATGGAAGAAATCTCTCGCGGCTTCCATGCGAATTTTGTAGTACGGCGAACCTGCTTTCCAGCGCTCGTTCCATTTTCCCTGGCGAGGCTATTGTTGGATCCTTTCAGAAGTTGCTTCTATTCACATCGTAGATGCTTATCCATGGTCCAGTTTCGTCATTTCACTTTAGCATGTACAAATGTACTTTGCATTTCGTATTTTACGAGGCAGAGATCATCGAAAGATCGTATAGAACCAAGTACTTCAAGAACTGGAATTAATTGCCATCGCCTGTGATCCAACGATAACCATCGCGGATCCAGTTGCTAAATTCTCATGCCTCGATTCCGCTTTCGTTTCGACAGACAAAAGTATTTCTTACGTATCGAGAGAAACTGCAGCGTGAAATTGGAACGAGAAATCGTCGCGAGAATTAACGGCGTTCCTTCTATCAAACTTAATACAAGAATTAACAAACGAGAGTCGACGGACGAACAGGAAAATGTCTGAAGGGACAAGGAAGATTCAACTGTCAATTAGCTTTTCTCCCATAATTAACGCGTACGAGTATCTAAAGACACGAGAGTGAATTTACTGCTTCGCATTGGAACTGGAATTAGCTTTGAAACCAGAGTAAGAAACACGTATTCGAAATAACAAAGGATCGATGGAAAGTGATCGAACGATAGGGGCATTTAGCACGGCGAGGCTTAATGACCCGCCTTAAATCCCAGCAGTGGGGATTCGACGAAAGATCGCTCGAGATTTCGAAGTATGCGGGCAAATCGATAGATACCGTGTCGAAGTTGACCATGCGCGAAAGACTGAAATCCGTTATGGCCTAATGATCGTTGAACGATGGCCGTGCCAAGGGAGAATCACAAAGGGAAGCTGTTCGACGGCTTTATAAACGATTACACTGACGCCACATGGCATAGATGACGAATGTGACACGACGAAAAGCTCGCCAGAGTCGCTTGTTATCGTTAAGAGTCATTGTGTCAGAGGGGAAGAGCAAAAGTAGATAACACTATCTTTTCGCTTGGCACGAAGCAAATATGATTGTTCGCGTTTCGAGAAACCGTGTAACAAACGGTAATTTTATCATGAACATATTGCGTTCCCGAAATTGCTTTCAGGTTAGCAGAGGGTCGACTTAAATTACAAAGAGAATAAACACGATCGAAGAAAAAGGTGAAGAGAAAATTATGTACGAGTCACTCCGCTGGCAAACCGATGAGAAACCGTTAAACAAGAACCAAAAGAGAACTTCGACTATAACCATGAAAAACATATTCTTCGCGTAAAACACGAACGTTTAAGAACATTGCACCTAAAACCTCGTCCGCATGAAGCCGGCAATTATCGTCCATCACCGATCTCGCCTCGTATGCCGGTCCAATCAGACCCACATCTCCAGCAGCATATAAAACGTCTGCCTTCATCCTTCGTACTTACTGGCGATAATCGAGCGAGTCGTGTCCTTTGGATAAAAAACCGCGTCAGTAGAGACACCCTGCAAGCCACGCCGCTATTCCAACTAACGACTCGCTCCGTGGATAATAAGCATTCTGGCGCCGGCGAGGAAAACGGTCCCAAGGATCATAAAGGATCGTTTCGACACGCGTGAACCGAGGATATCGCGTGACGATTCTCGTGTACGGACCGTGAAAAGAAACCCCGGAGACGTTTCCACGGCGGCACGAAGCGGAACCAGCCAGGAATGAACAGTCTGGCCTGCGGGCGTAATTAAACTTGTCGCTTAAAAATGAGTAGCCGCGAAGGAGGCGCCGTAAACAGCCGACTTTCGGAGAGTGCAACACGGTGAAGCCGGTAATTAACGTTCAGCCCGATGACTGGCTGAAGCGAGAGAGGGCAACGAACACTGGAGAACAGGAGGAAATTCCTCCGCCTCCTTCCTCGTCTCTTGCCGTCGAGATTTTATCCTCGAGTGGCTCGCTTACGAAGAACAGGACGGAAAGGTCGAAAGCGTAGAAAAGAAAGACGGGCCAGGTGACAATGTCGTGGAGTGTAGGAACGTAATTTGGTGGTATCGTGGTTAAGGAATGGAAAGCGAGGGTACTCAAAGTTTGCACGAATCGCGAATATAAGATCTTTAACGAAGAGGTTTTTGTCTTGTGAAATGACGAGGAATGAATTTTATGGCTATGGAATTCAAAGCGACTAATTAACGGCTAAAGGATGTTAATTTGGCCAAGTCGTGGTCGTTTGAAAGTAAAATAACAACGCTTAAAAGTAGTTTCGTCTCGGATCCGATAAAGACACAAGTCTAAAATCTTGATACGCCAAATACAAAAAGACGGAAATGCAAAGTTTTACACTCTGAATCATGCACAAACTCTAAAACGCAGACGTCAGTTTATAATCCTATCGCCTGATTTTGCGTGCCTGGTCGTAGAAAAAAGGTTGTAGAAAATTTTCACGGCACTTTTAGTAGCCGTAACAGGGCGGTAAGGAAGAGAATGGGGGATCGAGTCGGCTATGAGAGTAAAAAGGGGGAATGTCCCTTTAATCTTTTTCGATTTCGAAAGAAAAGATAAAGAAGAAGATAAAGAAGATGGAAGGAAGGAGGCAACGCGGTGACCTCTTCCGCCGATAGGATCTAAATTAAATGGCTAATTAATTGGCGGGATGTGCATCACGGTGAGCAATTAATTACCTTATTTCGCTGCAATGGAATTGGCCTGCGGTGACAGTCTGATGAGAATTATTACGCCATTAGGTCAGAGAAATGAGTCAACGTTTCTGAATTCTAAACTCTGGACAAATAACATTTTCATTCCGCTCGAAATTAGCCCTCCGACTTGTACTTGCAAATTTCTCATTTCGCGGAATTCGTTCAGACAGACGGAATAATAATTCGATTTGTTCTTCGGTAACTTTGCTCCATATGAATATTAAAAGGTAATTGCAATAAACTAAATTGAAAATCGTCGCTTTGTCACTTTTTACAATGCGCTTTGTGAAACTTTCCGTAAAATACTCTTCGTAAAATCGTTAAACGCATAGAAAGCTATCGCGACATTTATAGAAAATCTACAGACACGTGAATTAATCGTTTCGCTAATGTCGTAGAAGATAGATAACATTGCTGTTGTCTTGGATAGATTTTATTAAAATACAGATTGTTTTTAAACGTTTGATTCTTAGTATTCCACTTTTGCGTGTCCAACGCTCTCTATAAATACAGCAGTATAGCGAAAGAAGAGAAGATAGCTAAAGAGATATAAAGAAAAAGGCAGAAAAACAGCAGAATAAATAATCAACTTTCAAAATACTTTACTCGAATTCCAACAAAGACGTTGCAATTTCTAACGCTATTCGATTCAATTGCGATCTTCTTTCCCATCGCCACCGCAAACAGATTGGCGAATGCTCTTAAACACGCTAAAGGAATAAAGAGGCGGACAGAAGAGCGCATCATTTTCGTGACGAGGGGCGTGGTTAAACGAAAGAATAGAGTTCGCATGCTCCTGAATTCGGGAGTAAAAAGGACGAACGTCCCATCTCGCGGGAAGTACTTAACGAAATCCTCTCATCCGCGTGGCCATCTTCCGAAGCTGATCCCTCTTCCCGACCTCGAGTTTTCCTCGTAAAACAGCTTTAATTGCGGACATTCTCGAAAGAAAACCACCACTCTGTGGGAGATTATTTTTAATGGTGGAATCGGACTTTGCGCGAGTGGAACGGAAAATATTACAGGCCCTTTCCAATGGACGCTTTGTAGAAGTGCTATTAAAGGTCGAAACTTAAGTTTGAAGGTCTTAAGATTGGAGCAACTCGATGAATATCGCGTAGAACGTTTTCAAGTAGATACGACCATCAGTGGTCAGACGCGAGTTATTAACGGTACCCCTGTGAATTTGCGATAGGAAGAAGAAATTTAACACTGAACCCACTTACATTTCGCCTATACCTAATCCTACCACGAGCGGTCAGATGACCGCTTCAAAAAAAAAAATGTATCTTAATATAGAACGAGATTTTAGCGAACTCTCTTCGGAAAGTAAACAATAAAGAAAATTGCGAATATTAAAAAATAAGTTGTATGTATATTACAGGAAAAGCCAGTGAGTTAAACGTTGTATACAAGAAGTTCTAAACGAAATTTCGAAAACGATCGTTTGACCGGGCGTGATAGGTTTAGTGCTAAAGAAACGTGTATTCAACGCTAAACGAGTAAAGTAACTGTTAACATCTGGAGCGTGTTACTCCCTCTTACTCATACTCACCTGTCTATTTTAATTAATTCCGGTATCGTTAGTCTCCAACGACCACCATATTACATAATTAAAAGGTCTGCTGTCTGTATCCACTCATCGAGCGACAAACGAAAGAAAAATTCGAAGGCACATCTATTCGCAAAATATACTCCAACGATATTAAAGATCACAAATCTTTCTACGCGTTTATTTACACGATATCGATCGTTTCTCTTCAGATAGAAAATATATTACGAACCACGAAGAAAATAATATACCGTTATTCCTTTTAAAAGCTATCGAGCTTCCTTTTAGAAGCTATTATAACGATTTATTAATGCGATCCACGGGATATCATATTTTTTCTTTACCTTGGTCGGATCTCGGTCGTATCGCGGAACATTCGTGCGTTCGCCTCGCGAAATCTTCCCTTGCCAGTAAATCACGATCCGATGCAAGAATACCAGTGGCTCGTATGACCGTCATTATTTACGCATCCTGCTACGAACAGAACGAGGGTTCGCCCTTTCCACCCCTCTGCAACCCCATAACATCGGCCCGAGAAATCCCTTCCCAGACCCATTTTGCGTCTTAGGGATTACGGCCTCTCGTCCATGCTTTTCGCCCTTAAAATTCGACGAGTTTGTTTTTCACGCATGTCCAAGGACATGCTCGTCGTTATTCCAATCGCCTTAAGAACCTCCTGCCTTTTATGGGCTAACCTGGATTTTCATATCTCCAAGGGTGAATTGTGTATTTTTAAGAGAATATTTTGACACTTTGCTGCTATGTTAAGCATACAGCCTGAGAAGGTTTCGGGAGTTATGTAAACAAGTTGAAACGATGGGTATTTTATGGATGTTCTACTTGAACGAATTCGAATTGCAAAATTCTAACACGCTTTCAGCGAAATCGTTGCAAAATATTCTAATTAATCTAGCATCGCAAAGTTACAATGCAACTTTTCTGTATCCGTTCATATTCGTTTGTCCTCGTGCAAAGATCGTACAATTACTTCATAGTCGATCGTTAAGGAAAATTAAGGAAAAAGAACGCGAGCAAAGGCGCGATACGACGAAGATGTTCTACCTTTTCTTTTATTATTTACTTGTTATCAAAGCAACAACGAAGTCTATAGTTTGGCAAAAACACGCAACGTATCGAGTCCCGCGAGTGAGACACCTGGAATTACGAGTATCATGATCTACGTGACGGAATAGAAGAGATCGAGTTTATAAATTGCACTTAATAGCTCTTCCATCAATGGCAATTTCGCCGTAATAGAATGTTATTAATTCGAACGTCACTGGACGAAAGACTACTTAATCGAATTCCCGGTCTACGTGTAATAGCAATAACAGCGTAATGCAACTTTAACGACGCACGGCTCGATTTGTCTTTACGTTTCCGTAGTAATTGTGGGAACGACTTCTTCGAACAAACGTTACACCAGTTACAACTTTCGATTTCGAAGAACTACAAAACCTAAATATAGTTATTCGAGCGTGTAGCCTTTCTAAAACGATAAAACAAAACAAATTTTCTTGTGGTTGATCGTTGTGCATTGATCGCACGCCTGCCGCGCGGTACGAAACGAAAAACATTGGAAAATTTAGCATGCGATTACGAACCTGCACCTGTGCGATGCAGCGACAAGAATCTGCGATAAATATTTCGGGATTTAGTTTCTAAAAAATTCGGGTCACGTCCGAAGAAGCGGAAAGTGACACAACAGATCCGATTTAACTGATTTCGCGAGTTCGACGGTGTCTAGTCTAACGAAGAACATTTTAATACGACGAAGAGCAAAACTTGTTACCTGCACGAAGTAGATATAACCATTTAAAAAACAGATGACACGTTTATGGAGTTTCTTAAAGATCAAGGATATAACGAATGATACGATGTTGAATCACGCTCGTCGATATTTGTCAAACATTCAGGGGGAGGGGGGCTGGCAAAGACGTAAATTTAATCGCAGAATCGACGAAAATAGAATCGATCATCGGCGTGTAGAATATTGAAATGACTGCATCGTAACACACGAAAAATTGAACTTATCGCGCGATACTAAATAGTTGATCGATAATAAATCTACTCGATAAATGTTCTATTTAATCGCGCGACCCATCGCATCCTTCTGCCATCTTCATAATTATTACGAGCTCGTAAAATTATTTAAGCGTCGATCCAACGCCACGTCAAATTTCATACCGTTCAAAGATAAAAGCGAATAACTTTCTCTTCTCGCGTTCGACCAGTTGCCACTCGCGCATATTCTCTCGAGCGAAGAAAGCTTAAAATAACCGACGATAGCACGAAGCGGAAGTAACGAAAGTAAGGAAAAGGAAGAAGCCGAGTTCCGTGCGCGAACTCGAAGAAAGGGGCGATAGGACGCGAAGGATGTTTCTCTTCGGCTAACGAATTATCCCCGGCTTTTCTATACCGAATGCTTTTTCAAGCTATCTTCCGTGGTCGTGTTTTAACGAAGCCTTCGTTCTTTGTCAGAAAGGAAAAAGAAGTAACTTTCTTTAGAGCCGTGGTCTTGTTACCCGCGCAGTTTACGTAATTACAGGCCGGTTCCGCCAGGGAAAAGAGTCTGCTTTGTTTGATCCCCACGGGAGAGAGATGACTGTTTATCTATTCGAAAAGAAAAGCTTGGCGCGAACGAGGATCGAGGAAAGGCGTTCGACGAGGTCGCCACGAAGGTGTTTCACAGTTGCAAAGTTTCTCTTCTTTTCGGGCGAGTTTCTTCGCTACGCTCGTGTCAGCTTATTTTCACTTTGTACTATAGAATCTGACGATAAATTATTCCGATAGAATAGTAATTATCGGCGTGACAGTGGTAGACGCGCGCGTCGACGTGTTTTCGCTCCAAGAAACGCGACTGCGATTGTCGATCACGAAGAAGAACGGAAGTGGAAAAGAATCGGTGCCGGCGACACGCATAGACAGCGCAACTGACGGTGAGATACCGTTCAGGTAATTTAGGAATTAGAGCCGGGATATAATTCCACGTGAATTATCTCTGTATGTCGCTTTGTTTCGTAACGTAAAATGTAACGACTTATCGAAGACATATGGGCCTCTCGCAAGGAAAGCGATACACGCGATGAGCCTTTAATTTTTGAAAACCGCGAATGAAATTCAATCCCGATACGGAAGTTTATACGTTTCCTGATATTAAAGTATCTTGCCGTACGTAGTCATGGAAGCTTGAAGATAATTTCGTTTATGGACAAAACTATACCGTTCTTTCTTCCAGTCCATCTGACTAATTTAAACCTTAACAACAACAACAACAGCCTCTTTCGCTTTAAACGTCGCTTTAGACGTTGGAACAATAAAATTTTAACGTGCATCTAAACGTACTCTATACATAAATTGATTATAATTAGAGTAGTAGAACAAACAGAAAATTTCATCCCAGCAAAAGTCAACGTTAATTTTACGGCGAGCGTTGCTATCTTTCAGTTTTACTGTTACCCAAAGAAAAATCTCTATCTGTTATCTGTACCCGTGCCTGCATCTGTAGCGTCGAAATCAACTATTCTCACATTTTTCTAACTGCCACGAATAAAAGGGAAAAGAGGATCAACGGGCGATCGATGAAAAATCACACGAACGTCCTGAGGACGATTCGCGTTAATTGCCACGGTTCAGCCCCGGAAATCATACGGATCCAGCGTACCTATATTTCGAGGGGGCCGCGTAACAGACAAATTCCGGTCGCAGAGCGGCACCGTGCAAATAAAAGATCGCGTCGGCCATGTTCGATTCGCGTGGCCGGTGTGCGTTTAACGATCGGCACTGTATCATCGTTCCCCGGCGATATCATTAAGAATTTCGATGCGAAAAACGCAGCCATAATCTGTGCGGCGAACGCAGCTGGCTTTTGGCGTAACGACGTCACGACACCAGGTGTCCGTGTCCGGCGAATAACCCGTTTAAATTGCTCGTATGAAATAGCGCGCGACGCACGCGTCCCTCCGTTTGCCAAAATGACGAAGAAACGAGGGGGGGGGGGAAATAGCGCGGGACGGTGTTGCTGCGTCGCGAATCCGCGTACTTGCACTCAAACAGCGAATTTTAAAATGTAACAGCAAAGTGGACCGAACGATTGGTAAAGATTTGCGGTTACGAAATATTCCAATAATCTTTTAATTTATTAATAAAGAATTATTGATTTAATAAACATATAAATATATATACATATATATTAATGTTTCCCAGGATATAATTAATAAATTAGTATATATTCCAAGATTAAAGAATAATTATTAATTATTAAATATTTTATAATTTATTCTTTAACTATTTATTATTTCTTTTGTTCAACTTTATTTATAAATATATATATATATATAATAAAATTAATTTTTATATTTAATAATATATATATATATATATATATGATTCCTAAATATATATAAATACATATATATAATAAACTTAATTTTTATCGATTTTTATCGAAAAATTAGGATTTTTTCGATTTTTTTTTAAATATTTCTAAAAATTCAACATACAAATAGTAATTTCCATTTTTTTTTTTTTTGTAAAAGAAAAACGTGGAAAAGATTTTGAGAAGACGAGGGTGAACCTTTCGTAAAAAGTGTTTGCAAGAGTTTAAACACGAGCCTGGCTGTTTCCTCTTTCGCACAAGGACAAGACGCGTCAGAATCCTATTCCTGACAGATGGCGTGCTGAACTAGCCGAAAGCAACTAGTTGAGTTATTAAAAAATTCCAGAGTACCAGAAGGAAGTATACATCACGCGAGACGGCAGAAACCTAAGGTAACGGACTAGTCGTTCGCACAGACCTTGAGAATTCGCGAATCGATGACGAGTGAATTCGCTACCGAGGTGCGGAAAGCAAGTTCGGATTCTCCGTTAGTTCTAACAAATTAGAAGATCAAGTACAGTGAAAATGCGCATGGAAAAATGTGAAATAGCAAGGAAATCACGTTCGCGTCATAGACACGGCTTCAAACTGACTATAGCTCGCGTTTTAACAGAGGCGAAAGAGGTTGAAAGGGAGAAAGGTGTCGATCGAGCAACGTCTACCTGCCTATTTATTTGTCTATCGACGAGATAGAGGGTGAAACGGACAAACGGGGATGGAAAGACAGGAATACACAGGACCAGCAAAAGCTCGGGGTAAAAGCGAGAAAATGAAAAGAGTACGCGTCTGAGTGGATAGACGTTGGACGAATTCGATCTTTTTTCTTTTTCCTCTACTTCTGTGGACCTCCTCTTTGATCGAATGGACATATAGGAGTGCTTCTGATAATTAAAGTATTGTGCGGAGGGTGTAGATAAACTATAGATCGAACGATCAGGAAAAAGGGTGGTTGGAAGGGAAAATGAGTGGTTTCGACATGGGCGTTCGAAAAGCGATAGTTTTAATCGCCAAGCGTCAATGAGATGACTGATCTTTGGACATTTATCGCGTTAACATTTATTTCGTTGAATTATTATTAAATCGCGTTAAAAAAATAATCAACGTAAAGACACTCAATTTCTTTTCTCTCCTAAAACTCCTCCGAAGATCGACACTTTCGCCCTTGGGATAGCTCCGACTGGCAAAGAGATCAAAGAGCGGAAAGCGTCAGAGGCAAAAAAAAAAAAAAATGAAAAACGAGAGAAACGGAGGATGCAAGAGGACAGACATCGGATTCCGTAAGCAAACAGGACGGATAGGTAAGTAGATAAATGGAGACATAAACAAAGAGAGAATAATAGATCTGGGAGGATGTAGGAAGAGAGCGTAGAGAGGCGGAAAAAAAGAGAGACCGGTGGGGCGACGAAGGGAAGGAAAAAGAGACGGTCTGAATGAGATTCGGCGGATCCGTTCAAACCTATCCTGAAATAATACCCTTTGTGCATTGTGACCAGTCTCGTTAGTTACCTAACGCTCTTGCGCGCTCGCGTGCTCGCTCGTATCACCCTGCCAATTCTCATTAACGTCAGACGGTAAAAATAAAAGAGGGCAGGCCGTCAGTGACGAGGCGTGACGCGACGTGCTGGCACGTGAAAATTTCGGAACCGACGGGAACGCGTTTGGAACACGGCCGAATTAATAGTGAAATCTCCACCAACTGGGATCGGCCTCGTCGTTCGAACGAACGAGAGAAAACCGGGATCAAACCGATGGGATGGGATCGCGGGAAATCGATCTCGGCAACGAGTTGATTTACCCTCGGAACTTCGTGTCTGCGATGTTTTTCGGGGGATTTAATGGTTGATGCGCTGATACGTGCCGTAAGATAATTTAATAACAGTTACATGCGCTAGTTTGGCGGTTTATTTGTTGCGTTTCGCTGGATCGCGGGAAACGACGCCGAGAGGTAAACTAAATTTTCATGCCGTTTGATGGAAAAGCGACACGACCAGGGGATGTAAATCCTCGTTCATAAATATTCGGACATATTTCGAATTTACATAAGACCCGATAATTAGTCCAAATTAGGGGGGGGGGACGATTAATCGATCAAAATATTGTATTGGCGCATGATAAGGATGTAACAGGAATTTGCCAAAGCTATTTGAAATAAGATTACCGGTGAAATATGACAAGTTAAGAATTACAGGCTGGATGTAATTTCTTTCGTAACCACTTTCCCATGGGTTTCCCATTTTAATTAATTCAATGAACAATCTCCGAACGTACGTACAACGACAACTATATAAAAACAATTAAATCTACGAATTAACGAAATCCTCCCGTAATAAATCGTCCACTATACAAATACTCGAGCATAATCGTACTTCTGGCTGGTACACACGAACTCGGTCTGCTAAGCTCTGCAAGGGACACGCAGGTGATGAAAATCGTCTAGTCAGCACGGGTCTCTTTCTCCCTCTTTTCTAAAATTGCCCCGATGAGCGTTATAAACGACACGGGTCGCGCATCTAACGCATCTTATCGAACAGATGAACGTATTCCATGGAGGAAAGGTGAGTCGACGAGTACCGAGACATTTTACGGCATCGTAAAATTCTTTAACGATTGCCGTGCGGGGAATCGACGTTAAAGAGCTCCGTAAAAGATCGTAATAGGAAGACAAATAGGACAACGGAAGAGAGAAAGGAAGATAAAAGTACGAACGAGGAACGCAAGAAATATCCTTCAAATTTCGTTTTAATATAGCCTTTTTTCAAGTTCGAGCGGAACGGTCGAAACGGTTCGGCCATTTTGGCTCCTTCTACCCTACCCGAAGAAAATTCTCCGGCTTTTTACGCGAAATGAACCCCGTGTTGTTTACGAAGCGGTTACAGGAGCACGGAATTCGCTCGTTTACGGCGCGTTGAACGCGTTTCTAGCTGCGTCGGCGTCGGCGTCGGCGTCGGTCGTTCTATCTTCTTGACAGACAGAGCTCGCTGGGTGTGACGTCTTGTTTCGGTCGCGTGAGTCCAGCCACTCAAGGGTGGAACCGTAGAGTTGTATAAACGAGGCTACGAGCCGACTGACGCTTTATTCTTCGTGAATTTTCGCGCGAGGGTGAGCGCGTGCGTGTCCAGGAAATCGAATTATTCCATTGTTGTTCTGTTTGCTTTGATCGTTCGGGGATTTAGATTGGTTTTTTGGGAAGCTTTTAGCGTTGCTTAACGAAAGGTGTGACCAACGTACGTAAATATCTCAGCCACGAAGCTAAAGAAGAAGAAAGTTCAGACGGTTAAACGTTCGCTTCGAACGAGTTTAAACCTACTATCGTTTAGCTAGTCGAAAAGACCCAGGTATCTCTTATAAGTAAAACTAAAGAAAACGATCAGGCATGTAATACCTTGTCGTGGTATTATAGAGTTAATGACTGGCAAGATGTAATTTCATTGAGAATGAAGTGGAATCAACGACGAAAGGAACCTGAACAGAGCTACAACTTCAGAAATCTGCCGCTAATTAACGAGCAAAATAATCTTAACGCTCGTAAAGAAAGAAAACGTCTCTAACGAACGCAATGAGACGCCAGAAGACTCGAAATCGTTCTACCCTTCCTTTTCGAAACAAGGCCATAATTTAAGGAATTTACTGCTAACCAACGATCGATATAATCTCCTATACTACCAATAAATGACAACCCTAACGAACACGACGAAGCACCAAGAGACTGAAAAACCATCACCCTCTATCGTTCCTTTTCAACAACCGAACTCGTCCGTAACAGGAACGGTTTCTCCAAACAGAAGCATAAAGCGTGCGTCATTAAACGCGATTCGACGACGTTCTACTCATTCAGTATCGTCGCGTGATTGACACGCATGGGGTCGAAAACGCATAACGGAAAGGGTAGAGGCAGCGACGGAAAAGACGAGACGGAGGGAGAGCGCGGCAGGACGATCGGCAGACGCGTACGATGAGTTATCGATTTCGGTTTCGATTGTCCGCTAACCCTCGTGGCCAACGTTGCTGCCGGTTTTGTTGCCACCCCCGCGTGTTTCGGTGCAACCAGAGTCACCGTCGCAGCCATCAATAGCCTGCCCAGTGTCTTGTTAATGAATTCTCTCTCTGCTAACGCTCGGTAGCTCACGCTCTGTCTGCTCTATCGATACGTCTCAAGTTGCGCGGAAAAATCGTTCGACGTACGCTTTGGTTCGCATCGATGTACGCCGAAATTATGCTAATCAACCCCGAGATGAGTATCACGACGCCACGATCTCTGCCCTATAGCCGACGTGACAACGTTTTCGTGCGTTGATATAATGGAGCAAAGTTGACGCGATATATCGATAGAAGGCGGCGAATAAAATATAATACCGTAATAACGTACCGCGTAAATTTTTCTTCCTAGAAGGTGTCGTTCGGAGTTTTCTATAGAAGTTTTCTATAGAAAATTCGTAAGATAACTGCAACGCCGTAATTTCCAATCGGGCAAGGATAGAATCTGCTCGTCAAATTCTATCGACAACACGCTTCGACATTCCGTTCCCGAACGTTCTATCGTCGTTTGTAGAACGCTCGGCGCGAATTTATTTATTAATCTCGCGCGCCACGTAATTAAAACGCGTTCTAGTCCCGGTCGATTGTAACTGCTGAGAGCGATAAAATTCATATTTTACGCGCGTAATTGCATCGTTTAATTACGATAATAAATAACGAGCGGCGTATTTCAGGCTGACACTCGAAAACGTCCATGCATGCGAAACCTTCTCTGCGCTCTTCTTTCGCCCCCTCCATCTCTCCTTCTCTCTCTATCCTTCCCTTTCTCTAAATGGATCGCGGATGGTTATAAATACACGAAATGATTTAGCGATATTACAATCGCTTTTATGCAGGTAATCAATTTCGATTCAACTTCTTGCTCTCCTTCTTCCTTCCCTTGCGACGCCAGTGCCGCGTTTTCCGTTAATGAATTCGCTACCAACGATCAGATATCTGCGTACCCGTTGGCAATGAATCGTTTCGTGAGCTCTTCCACGCAAACACACAGAGACACATTGTGCGCACAGACACGCGTGTGCCGGCTCGTTTTCAACAACGATACCGGTCCTTACCGTTACTCCGCACAGCGATCGATTAATCACGGATTATTCTTCGATTAGAGCCGATCCTCTCGATTAGTCGAAATTCTACTAATTACTCATTTACATAGTAAATGCGCTGCTCGCGTGCTTCGTAGGAATTACTCGCCGCAGCTGGAGACTAAATCTCCAAGGACTTTACAGCCAGGACAGAATCGACAATCTCGGACGAGTAGGATACGATCGAGCTATTATTAAAAAATAGCCGAATCGGCGTATTTGTTCGATAGTAGTAAGTTGCGAGCATTGAAATCGATTTTCTTTCTTTTCGTTCCGACGTTCCTCGTTGACGGTAATCCCATCTATGAATCGTTGACGTACAAGCACCGAATCTTTCGATTTGCGATCATTGAACGCACCCTAAACGTTTTTGACAGGATTCATTCTTACCGATATCGAGAGAAAGATACAATTGCGCACGCTTGTTGAAAATTAACGTTGGCTTTTACGCCAGATAAAAACGTAATTAATTATATACGCCGTTCTATACTTTTACGTACGATACGTGCTCCACGTATATCGCTAACAAAGATAGTTGAACTCGACACACGTGGAGAATCGAACTCTGAACATCTATCGAATGTATTTCGATAGAAAGTTGCGAGACGTTCGGTTTGAGTTGCGCGTTAAATTGATTCGAGCAGCGTGCGAGATTCGTCTCGATTACGCGTAATGTGAAACGAATATGTCAAATTGCAAAGTATAAATAGGGACGCGATTGGTTTTTTACGCGATTCAGCACCGGGATAAAAATCGTTCTACACGAAACAGCCATTAGACAGAATACAATTTTTAGGTGGAGTATTGGCCAATGCCGAGGGTTAATTTAGTTTTCATGCTGCGGAGTTGCGAATGCTTCCAGGCCATTAATTCTTTAATGGTCACGCCGGTGGTAATAATTGCGTATGGAAATTTGTTGTGTCAGCGTTCCACCACCGTCGCGAATATCGTATTACGCTAATTTTCATTTTATTAAAAGCCCCTCTTTCGTTTCTTCTCAATTAATATCGTACTCGTTTAATACAGACGTGCTCGTGGGCTTGTACGAATACCTCTCGATACACACGGACGAAATTTACGATACGATTATCGATATTAAGAAGCGTACTTTTCTGAGAAAATTATTGAACGTGTAAAGCACGGATAATTTTATAATGGAAAGAGATTACCGTTATATGGGGAGTACAATTTGTTTCTTCACTTACTTTACGATCTTAACTTCGATGTACTCGGCGTTTCATCGAAGAGACTATCGCCGAACGTAATTGCAATTCGTTAATAGACATACCTGAAACAGAAAAAGAAACATTTTCTTTAAATCTTGTATCGAATATCACCGTACAACGCAGATTAGCAAATCAACGTTGCAATATTTTCATCACCAGTCTGCCGATACTTGCGCGTTTACGACAAACTAAAGGAAAATGTAAAGAACGCGCGTGATCTTCGAATATATATAAAGTATCTCGAAATACGTCGAAGTCGAATACGAATTTAAACGCTATCCCTTCGATCGTGTTGATAAGAATATTCCGTCTGTACCATCTAACGCAGAATGCTAAAGATCAACCGTTTCAAATATTCCACAGATCCTCGCCATGTTACAAACGATCCCACGCAACGTGTACATCCCGGAATACTTTCGTACTCGTCGAAATAAATTCCTGGCCGAGCATTGTTCCCATTTTTCTCGGCAATCGCGAGAGTCGCCTTTTCATCGCGTAGCACCGGACTAAGTCAGGTCTTCTCAGAATTGTTAAGCACAGCCTTAGCGGTGGGCGTTGACTTTCGAGGCCGGCTACGGTGGACGTATGCATTAACAACTACCACAGGAGGGATCCTGAAAGGACGAAGAAAGAGGAACGAACCGAACGAGGCAAAGGGGAGGGAACGGAGAAAGCCCAGACAGGGTTAAAGTCCCCGCTCGGGAACTGTAGGGCAGTGCCGTAACCACAGCTTGATAAATTACAGTATTTTTCGATACCCCCGCAGGAAAAAGAAGAGACCGGCGTCGAATATGAGTGGCGCCCTTAATGGAATCCGACGGATTACACCGTCGAAAGGAACGATTTCTCTTGCGCACCGCGCCCTGCTGCGTTCCTTTTTTATCGAGTATAATCTCAATTTGGCAAGGATCTTCGTGGCCCATGATCTTTTTTTTTCCTCTCTCTTCTCTTTTCTTTCTCTTGCTTCTTGCTTGTTCGACCATAGATCCGACTATTACGCTCTGTCTTTAACGAACGACCGTAACGTTTGTTGGTACTTTGACGTCGCTTCGAAGAATCATATGGAAATTGCTTTTTCGTTTCTGGCTTTAACTCTCTGCGTTGTTTCATTTCGAACCACACAGCACGGAATATATCGGCTAAAGCGAACTTGAAGGAAAATCTACGCTCGATGAAAGATCTACGCTTGCAACCTGTTTTACGTTCCAACACAAATACGACCTATTTTTATACGCACTATGCAATCGATAAAAAGGTACGAGTACACGTTATAAGACAACCTAATTGCTTCCAACGAGCAAGTATCATATGAATTCTCCTGGATTTCTTTAACAATATAAGCAACCGCTTCTCTTCGAACCTAGAATAAGAAAGTTCCCAAACGAATCGAGATAACGCGATACCAGCGTACCCTAAAAAAGGCAAAGACTCGGAAGAACCATTAAGAAACAGTGACCAAACCTACGTGACGCGAATCTGGTTCAAACCAAAGCCTTGATAAGATTTTTCAGCGGAACCAAAGAAATTTGTCCCTCCCAAAAAAGACGAAGAAAAAGGGAAAAAGACAGATCCTTTGCTATGGAGCATCCGTGTCACGGGGTAGCCTAAGGAAGACAGAGGCAGCGAAGAACTATTAGGGTGACACATCACGCGGTGGTCTTATCTTCCGAGGGATCTTCGTTCTTCGTCGGGTACTCGCATTAGGGTGATGCTCGTGGTATTGTTCGACCTTGTCGACGCCGATGATGGCAAGCCTTATCTCGGTGGACGCGCGTGACTGGTCTCTGACAGAAGACAGGGGGTTGCTTTTGCAGCCTCGGGAAGTCTGACGCGGCGTGTTCACACCGAAAACGCAGAAACGTTGCAGATAACGAACGGAGAAGCGTGCACTGAGCGAGAAGGGAGATGAAGAAGGAAGGACGAGATCGCGCAAATAACGAAGAGAAAGAGAAAGGTCAGAGAGCACGATGGGAAAGAGCGTGTATCACGGAATGAGATAATGCAACGATTATTACGCGTTTTTAAACAGACGCTCAAGTTACAGAACGTAGACAAATGTTATCACCGAATGAGGAGAGACGTTAGAGTTGGAGTTGATCATCTGTTTGAACCGAGCAATGTCCGACACGGTATTCTACACGGTGTCTGATTTTAATCCGCTATTGCAAATTAGGAAAGTGTATACTTACTGATTGAGCAAAACAAGTAAGAAAGACGTATGGTAAACTGTTATTGGGTGGAAATGTTAATGTCGGGCAAGGACCACGTGCATTCTTTCTAACGAAGTCGTACCATATGTTTCAGGCATCGATTAACGAGTCATTGTTACGTGATATTAGACGCGTATACAAATTAAATGCGAACTGATAATGCTACTGTTCCCTAAGAATTGCACTTGTATATGGTTTCCAACGTCTATTATCGAATTGAAGAGACTCGTACGAAGATAACGAAGAGACGCATAAAAATCACATTGTACGAAGAAAAGCCGTATTTGCATTCGAGGCATATTTCCCGCCATTGATAACTGTTTCACAAAAATTCCTCTCTATCTAAACTACCAAAAATTCTTCCACCGATATCTCACTTCGCGCTTAAAAATACAGACAATACCGAGACAATCTCTCCAGCTTCCGGTCATTTCTTCTAGTCCGACAAACCCCACCTCCTTCCATAGGAGGTAAAATATAAAGCTCGATGAACTAGAGAAGACGACAGAAAGAAGGCAGAAACAATGAAACGAAGAGATAGAGAGAGAGAGAGACGGGAGAAACGGAAGAAAAAGAAGTCGAAGATGTGGTGTCGGATCGTAGAAGATAAGAAGGAGTAAAGGATGAGGTGCGAGAGCAAAGTGGATCGCGGAAAACGCGAGAGGGAAACGGAGAAAATAGAGGAACGGAGAACGTAGAAGGTGGAGGAGGGTGGAAACGTCTGATAACGCTTCTCGTCTCGCCGACAACCGGCGCCGGTCGCACGGCGTATAAAACACCCTCGCGCCTCGATGCATCGATGCTGCGACTGCAATTTCCACCTCTGCCGGCGAGTCGATGCCAGTTTTCCGTGCTTTCTCAATGGCGATTCAGATAGCCGCTCCGTCCTCCACGATTCGTCCCGCGATTGACGTGTCATTCCGTTACGTAGGTGTGAGGGAGGTAGCGCAGACGATAAACAATAACCTCGCTGCGCAGTGGAACGAGGAAAGGAAAGCGAAGTCACTGAGAAACGATAGCTTCTCGAAAGTTAAGAATTTAGAGAGGAAGCGTTTTCTCGCGTTTATTTATCGCTTCGCGAATCGCCTCGACGTTTTAACGACGATTGGCGGCTCGTGCGAAGTAACGTGCGCACGCGAGATATAACTATATCAAGTAGTACACGCTTTCGTCGATGTTGGACGAATAACGTAGAAATAATAATCGGAGTTTCTTATAACCGTATATCTTTATATAATTCTATGTTTAATGCGCGAAGATCGCGGGAGAAAAACACGACGAGTGCATCTTTCGGAACCAAAAAACTGAACGCAATTTTTATGATACGGGATTGATTGACAACATAGCGAACTTGGAAGCTGCCCTCCTATAAAAGTGTCTTTAATTCTTCACTTACAATTTTCATTTTCTCCGCTACCTTCGTAACGATATACTTTCGTTATTTTATAAAATACAAGCCGAGTAAAAGCAACTATTATGAAATAAAAAACTAGAAATCCTACAAAAATGTACGTATACACGTTGACAAACGTACGTGTTGATTAATCGTACAGCGATACCTCCAACTAACCCAAGCTTATCCCAATTCTCCATCGTGGACATTCGAGCCGAGTAAAAGTCGTACACGCGTGACAAATCGCTTCCACCGTCGCGAAATTAACACCGAAGGTGCACGACCCCAAGTTGTGCCGCCGATGGCCGAACATAAAGCGTTAATCGGAGCCGAAGGAATTCATTTTACGAAACCGATGATGCCGAACGTCCGGACGCCGCGACGCCTGCACGTTCCGCCTGGACGTCCAAGTTCCGCCAATTAAAATCTCTTTGGAGTCTTTTTTAGGGCGGCTCGCCAGCATCAAGGAAGGGCGGGCTAATGAATTCTGGCAGAGGGTGTCGGGACGTAAAGCCGGTTTCCAACGTAAACGCGCGGGACCAGATATCGAACAGAGAAAGAGAGAGGACGGGAGATAAAGAGAAAGAAGAGAGAGAGACAGAGAGAGAGAGAGAGAGAGAGAGAGGAGTGGAAGGCGTTGGTACTGGGATTCCTGGTGTACGGTACACCCGGCAGACAGGATCGATGCTTCCTGTCTGCTCGAGAGCCTTTAAGCAACGAGTCATTGACTGGCTACGCGTTTGTCAAGGCAATGAACTGGAAATTTTCGCACTTGCGTTTTAAGGTCGGCGCTGGTAAGGACGGGCTAGGTCGTGTTCTCGTAGCGATCGCGAAGAATTGCCCTGAAATGATGCTAGAAGGAAAGCGCTTCGGCTCCGTCGATCGATCTCTCGAGCACCGAAAGACGTAATTTTATGTATGGAATTTGCTACAGGTTACACACACATATATATATATATATATATATATATATATATATATATATGTAACACTTGGAAGATTTAGAGAAATTTGGAATAAGAAATAGTTTTATAAAGTTTGGAGCAAACGTAGCGCAAAAAAGTGTTATTCTATATAAAGAGAATCGATCAGTCCTATAATTATTCGTCATTTCGAATCGTGACAGAGTCATGGAAAGTAAACATTCGAATTAACAATACCTAGACGTCGTAAATATGTAAATACGTAACTATAACAACTCGGTAGATACATACGACGTTCGTGGAAACTTCCTTAGTGTCTGACTACGTGCGTTCGTAGGGAGAACTTTATTGAAAAAAAGATTATTTATACAGGCTGTCCCAGTCTTCGTCGTCCGATAGGTCTATCAATCGGCCTGTAAGTCAAGATAAGAAAATGATATCATATAAACATACGTCGTTGGAAGCTTTTTTAAAATGTTATAACAAAAAAAAGACGACATAAGAAAGGAGCGGCAGCGTGCGTTACTACGGTACAAAATATGAATAGGTTAGACACGCTTACATCTGGTAGTGGTCAGAAGGTATCATAATATTTCTATGGCTTCAACTACAGCTCCATTTCAAAATGTTCGCCATTTCTGTCAATACGAGATTGGCAGCGGCAAAAAATAAAATTTATTACTCTTTGAAGTTCTCGTTTGTAACTCGTTTTAGAGTTGGAGCCGTAGATGCATGTATTACGATACCTTCTGACTACTACTAGATGTGAATACGTCTGACCTATTCATACTTTGTACCGTAGTATGCACGTTCGTTCCTGTCCATTTGGTGTATCGTTTTTATTTTTTTTTTTTTTTTTTTTTTTTTTTTTTTTTTTTTTTTTTTTTTTTTTTTTTTTTTTTTTTTTTTTTTTTTTTTTTTTTTTTTTTTTTTTTTTTTTTTTTTTTTTTTTTTGTTGTAACTCTTTAGCAATGCTTCCAATGTCATATGTTTGTATGATTTTTGTTATCTTAACCTATAGAATACACCGACTACGTTTGACCGGAAAAACTTGGACACATACATGACGATCGATTCACGTCGATACACGTATCCGCGTTATTCTTCTAAACATTTCTCAAATAGAAAATATTTGTCACATTTTTCAAGCAAAAACGAGAAAAGGATATCTTTCTCGATATTCGACACGGAAAAGCTGCCGCATCGAACGTGTCGAACAAAAGAGCTAACTTATCACCCTAAAAAATGTCACCCTACAAAAATAGAATAAAATCTACCCATACGTCACCACGTAACCAGTCATCGATCGATAAATTATATTTTCTAACGGTGTTGGCAACTTTCTGACAAGATGTAGAAAATGAACGAGCCGTTGTCGTTGAGGTAGAGATCAGAGAATTTCACGAAGGGACGTGGTCGAGCACGAAGGGTGGAAAGATCGCGGTTCGAGGGGGTTGATTTATGGAAATTCGGTGGCCCGGTTGAAAGCACGCCGCGGCTTGTTGCGAGCAAAGAGGGCTGGGGTTGTGAAAAACATTGGCGAAGCGAGGGCCGATGCGAGCCGATCTTTGATCTCCGATTTCGAGGGCAGAACGAGGCGCGAACCGCCCCGCTTTGCTATTGTTACACGGGTAGCTTATTGATATACTTTCATCGAGAGATTATCTGCATTCTAAACGATCTGCCACGAGATCAAAGGAATCGCGTTGTTTTCCAGAATTTGTTAAGCGAAGTGGATCCCGTTACTCGCGTTAATAAGCAAACCTTCAAAGACGATCCACGGGATGGTACGTGTCGCTCCCGTTATTCGATAGTCGAGCTTAATCTACGTAATTGAATTTGCTGAAACGGATGTTGTTCTAAGGAAACTAATGTTGCACAGAATTGTGAGAATTCCGTCGGAGAACCGAGGAGGAAGTCGTTCGTTGGAATGTGTTTGAGAGAATTTTCCTTGCCCGTTGCAGTGGACACGTTGACTAATTAAACGTATACCTGCACTTACTATGGTCAATTAATTTGATAAGTAAACGTATAGCCTGTAAGAAATGTATATACGCGAGCAATTAGACTGAAAATATTACTAGCATTGGCGTACTGCGTTCAGTTACATAGTACAGATAAATACACTTACCAGACAGAAGTAATACCTAAACATATTTTTATATTTAATATTATATATCTCATTTTACGTTCAACGTACTTTCTAACGTATGGAGAATTTATCTAATTTCCAATTTCTCTGCTAAAAACCTTACATAAACGATGCACCGGTTCGATATACTCTCGCGAAATATACCGTGTTTGCATAAATAAAAGTGTTTGCATGTATCTTTATCTTGCGACGCAGTGTTTCCTTCTTAACATATTCTACATTTCGTATTCACGGTATCTATTTCATAGTACGTAGCGTGCTAATCATGATATAAACGTACTACTAAATGATAGGAAAGTTAATATACGCGGACCTGATTAAATAGGATGTAAATACTCTCATAAATACAGTGGTGCGCAAATACTTTTCGTCGCTACTTTGCTATTTACTAATTTCATTATTACTAATATTTACCAATGCGAAACGCATACGTATATACGTTCATAATCAAACGATACCATACGATCGTATCTTTAGACGATTAATTATCTCACGTAATTACGACACAAGTTATCTCCATCAGAAATACAATCGAATTCTCTGGGAAATTCCCAGTAACATATGTCACGAATGACAGGCAATTTTCACGTCTTCTCTGGAATCCCTCGGTCGCGTGAACAGCCCTACACAACGTTAATTAGAATATAATGGAGTCTCTTCCGTTCTCTTTGGCGGTCACATCTTTATGACAGACCAGAATGATGCAGACCAGCGCTCACGTCTGCCGAAAGTGTCTGAAGAGCCTGTACGTGTCCCTATAAATGTTAATTAACAATGATTACGGGACACCCACCCTGTTTAACGTTCATGGCAACCGTAGTTCGGCCTCTAGATGCTATTGGCACAGGCTGCTGCGTGTCTGACGCTGTTAGGCAGCTTTCTACGTCAACGTGGACGAACGTAACAATGAGAAATTAGCCGGAATTCGGGCAAAAGCCTCTGTGCCAGTTTCATCCGTCACTCGCCCCTTTGTTTTACGCTCTGTGCTCTCGTCTTTCGTTTCTCGATTGAATATTCGATCGTACCGAATTAGCGATCTTGATTAGCGAAGAAAAATGGCTGGTGAAAGCGAAACGTTCGTCGAGGAAACAAAAGTATCCTTCGTTATAAAATTCGAATCGTCTGGTTTCCAACTAAAAACACGTAATGCTTGGCGAGAGTACGTACGCTTCGTCATATTGTCCGATTAAAGTAAATATCAGAGGATACGAAAACATCAAGAATTCGACGAAAATGTTACGTTCGCCCAATTCAATAATCCAATATATCGATATATTCTTTTCGGTCCGGGTTTAAATTTCTACGTTCAGGAAGTACAAAATGCTCGGTTTTCTTCGGACATAGATCGTGTTAAATTGACCGAGGAGCTCTACGAGATTGCATGTAGTGTCTACATGCAATCTCTACATTGTACTTACGCAACGAGTTTCGATGGAAATCGATACCGAAAGATACCGATCGAATAACCATTACAGTTATTAGTAAAAGTCCGAAATCTATGTAACGAGATAAACAGCAGAATGATCTCGGTGATCGGCGAAAGTGTTGTTACGAAATCAATTAGGTGCGTTACGGGATCCGGTCGCCGGTCCCTAGCAAGGCAGAAAGAAAACGACAGAAACAGAACGAGTAAACGCTGACTAATCTCGTACAATGCTTCCAGGGAATAAATAAACGCGTGTTCCATCGGGTTAGGAGTCGTGTTTCGCGAAACAAGCCGCTCGATTACGATCAGCCGCCGCCGGTAAGTCGAGAACTCCGGAGAAAATAGGTGTTAAATACCGCATGTAACAGGTTTCACGACAGTCTAGCGTGCTATCGCTCCTTCGAAAACGTTCTTGATCTTCTGTTTTTCCGTAAAAAAAAAAAAAAAGAAAATAACACGTGTACCCCTGTATCTTACGTACGATCGGCTCCAAGATTTACTATATCCAGCGAATAATAATCGCGTTACGGTACTTGCCGTTTTTCTAAAATATAACGATGCGTATCGATTCGTTGCTTAACCCCTGCAACCTTTCTAGGCTGATCCCTGCTTCGTGTATTTTTATATATCCATATCGATTATTAACCACTCGCGATAAAGCGAGACATGCGTGTTTCGCGTTACGTTTTATTAGAAAACGATCAAGAAGCAAATTAACCATACAGGCGAGCTTACTTTTCCAATATTACGAGATTTTAATCAGCCGTTGGGAATTTCTGCGGTTGAAAGGGATACAAATTTCTGACAAAGACGTTGGTCTGTACGTTCTAACCATTTTCGCGCGTAGAATTACTCAGTTGCACTTTCAGTTGCACCACTCGTTCAGATTCTTACTCTGTGTACACCAGAAATTTTTGTAGACTCACTCGCCGGCGTGATTCCAACCGACATAACAGCGCAGGTAACGCAATACCTCTAGAAACAACGATAGAATCCACCCAACACGCAAGATCCACCATTCGATACCGAAAGAAACATAAATTCCACCTCGTCCGATCGTAATAATTTTCCTCAAACGAGTTACGAAATTCATGCTTCGAATAGTTCGACTACCGTGTTGAAACAAAATGGCTGTGGATTGTTTATGAAACTGTTCGGGCGTGCCGATTACTAATTAGCAGGCATCATTCACCAGGCCGGGATATTTTCGAGCTCGCGTTTGGAAACTCGCTCGAGCCAATAGCAACCAGCGGCCCCGTACGAACAGCCGTAATTAGTCGACCCTTTGAGGTTTCAGACCCTCTTTCGAGCATCGATATCAGTAGTATAGCGCACGAGAATCGTTGGTATCCACCCTCTTCTTTGCACGTGGGGCAAAGCACGAGGAAGGGTAGCCGATGGAAACAACGCGGCCGAGTTTGTCAGCGCGTGCTTCCACGAAAACCGTCCCAAAGTTACCGAACTATTATTGCTATATTCAAACGTGTCTTGATTGGAATGTACTCCCAGGTCCTCGTTCGTCTTCCGTCCAACGATATGTTTTCCTACGAATATCCAAGCAACTTTAAATTATTATTTCCGCCGCGAGTTATTCGCCAATAGTAACGTTTCGTATGATTTGGAAAGAAGATCGGGCAAAAGTTGGAAAATATTTGGAAATTGCGTATACGATTTCTTCTTGCGTTGACTCCAAGTTAGAATAGTAACGGAGAGTTGAGAGACGAAAAGGCAACTTTGCAAGATTGAAAGTGTCGTGTAAATGGTGCATCAAATGTTTGGAGGATTAGTCATTGATAAAAGTCCTCCGCAGATTTCTTGGCAAACCTATTTACGAACATAGACTTCTGCGAACGCCTTCGGCAGAGAAATCGGGACTCGCGTTTAGAAATAGATCGGTCTTGAGAATCAGGAGTAGAACTGCCCGATCGTGACGACTTCGCGCGTTCTGACTGTACTTTCGTAACTTCTAGAACTTGGATCTTCCGCGACTTTGCGTCGCAATGTCCATAATCTATCTTTACCAATTTTGACTCTACTGTTCTTACTTGTTCGCGTTTTCGTCTCCTCGTCTGTCTTCTGTTTTCGGAGAACGCTTTGCTCAAAAAAAGTATGAAATACAGGAAAGGTAGTACAATTATATCGAGCACAAGCGACCAAATACTTGATATCTAAAAACTACCTGTATTTTAATAACATCTATTCAAATACGATATCCATTTCAAGGTGCATAAACGCGAATAGAGCAGGATTAAAAATGATGTCTGCCATCGTTTGTCCCTAAAATCTCCATACGAAGCACGTATAAAATTTCACACGATTCAAATTCCTAAATTAGGAGCAAAGAAAAAAGAAAACTTCAACATATTCGAGTTAATCTCTCCTATGAAATCCGATTAATGAGACAGCCGTTACCGAAGCTGCAAAAGTGACTAACGTGGACGAACGTAAACGACGCGTGAGAATAATTTATGCGTCGCCGTTTTCACCGCAAATTACTCGCTTCCAGCGAAAAGTATGGCCCAAGGAAATTGCTCGTCGTTTCACGCCGACATAATCTTAATACCACCGAGAGAGATTACGCCAATCTCGACGACCGTGGAAATCGCCCAATTACAAGACAACAAGATTTTCTAATATCAGCATCGAAGAACGAGGAGCAAACTTCTGTTAACCGTCCACTACGGCGTGTAACACGGGATTTCTTTCTAAACGATCGCGTCTACCTAACCCGTAATCGGATCAAGGGATAATTTTCTCGTTGCTTAGGTAACCTTCCATTTTCCAACGCGCGACCTTTTTCCAGCGGACAGGAATTATTAACGTTGCGGGTTTCATCGTTCTATAGATATCATTTTCCGCGTGCTGCTGCTCGTACAAGCCGTCTCTGGTGCCTAGCGCACTTTCAACGGGTAAAGTTGCATCAGTGACGCGCAACTTTGCGTTACGTTCGGCTTGCCAACGGCTAATACCGAATTCTAAATAAATCGTCAATGTCGATCGGTTGTTAAATTCTAAACCTCGGCGTAGAATCATTTATAGCCTACTCATTATTTTGATGAATATCAGAAAATTCGTAACGGTATGGTACTGTTAATCTTGGGAAATCTCAGAATCTGCGTCTTTCTTATCGCTTTTATTTTATCTTTTATTTTACTTTATGGGACATTTGAAGAAAAAAAAAAAAAACATAAAAAATGCACAGGATGCGCATGATACGCAAAAATATGTAAAACGGTCGAAATATGGTAGTCGTTATAATAATCGTATACCTAAGTTCCACAAGATATACATACAATCGAAATACTTAAAAAATAAAGATATCGATATTAATAACGATATGCGTGAAAATATGAATTTACAGAAATATCCAATGGTTCATAAATTACCGCATCGTTAGTTTCCTATTTCCTGAAAAGACGCTAATTTTTACGGACGTAAAAAAAGAATTTACAGTATCGCCACGTCTCAACGTATATTCTCTTCGCTTTTTAAATTCTCCAGCGACATTATGTACTTATACGTATAATTTTAATTTCCTCTCGAGGTATAATAAGATCAATGAAAATGGTTCAGTACCGAGGTTAATAGCTCGGCTATTTTTCCTACGAGCAAGTTAAGAGCCCCTGGCTGGAATATGCACTTTAACCGATAAAAAATTTGTGCACCACTGCACTAGATCGTGCCCGCACGCGTACCCGTACACACACGAGCTATTATTAGCCAACCACCTGTGCGACCTGAGGCAATTGCTCTCGTACAATCGACTGCATATGTACCAGACCCGAGGGCCAGGATCGAGTCGCAGCAGGAAGCATTTGCGAACCTAATTGTCTGCCGCGGAACGCACTTCAAGTTCTTCTTCCCATGATAATAATATATCTACGATCTTTCGCATTAAAGATTTAGGTATGTAACGCGTTTAAAAAGTGAACAAGATAAATCAACGTACTAATGTATCGTATGAGGGATTAAATATTACAAGAAAAATATGAGAGTCATAAGTTAGAAAATCTACGTCGTCGTTCGGAGGTCGTTAAGAGATATTTCCGAGTCGTGTTACCCTTCTATCTTTTTTTCTTTTTCTCTTTTAACTTAGGGAAGTTTAGGTAATCGATAAAGATGGGAGAAAGTGTTATTTTATTCAATATCCCGTACGATGAAGAAAATGATACGATAAATGCAACGTATATTTTAGAGAATTCGGATGAACTGTACAAACATGTATGGGAGACCTTCGGTCATGTTCGTCGAAAATCCTAGATAGCAACCTAAATCGATCCTTCAGAAGTTAGTCACTTGGTTAAATTCAAATGTTCACTTTACAGTGCCCACAAGTCTTCGAATGAAATATTCTTGAGGTTTAAATGTTCACTCGAAATTCCCATCTCCATTCCGAAATTCGTTTTTGAAACTTAAGTGCAGGTTTAAAAAAAAAAAAAAAGAAGAGAGGAGAGAACAACTTGAGCGTTTCTAGCGAGGGATACCATACGTATCTTCTAATCCGCAGCATTCGATCGAAAACTGGTAAGGCATGATCCATGAAACTCTAGGAATTTTTATTATTATTGTTGTAACTTGGAAACGACGCATTGTGAGTTATCATAACGAATAGCAGTGTACGTATAATTTATAGTAGCATCTTTTGTAAACTTCTGAACATTTCTGTCTATCTGATAGACTGACCACAGTACGAGTTTAATTATTTAAAAAAAGAAGTGTAAACGAAAAATTATTTTTTTTTTTAAGAAGAACCGATACTTGATTTACAATTTCCTCATAGACCGCTTCTCGAAAATTATTCGCACGGATTATCGTTAATCGTAGAAGCATAATAAACGGAAGCTGGTCGAATAAAGATCATAAAGCTTCGGCGAATCGATATTTTATCGATTAACTTCGTACGCGGATTATTTATTAGTCGCAGCAACTGAACCGTAGAGAATCAAAATTCATAATGAAGTTACTACGACGGAACAGCCGTGAATGTCTCTCGAAAGGAAAATTTATCCGCGCGCAGTCTTGTTCCGAGTTGAAGTAACCTGTTCTCGACCAGTGTCCATAAATTTTCTCGATTAATTCGAGCGAATCCGGTCCGATGTCGCGATTAAAAACCTCCGAGCGAATCGAACCTCTCCGACGAGATTCTGTAACATCGCGAATTAATTCGTAGAATTATCGGTCGTGTTTTGCAATACGGACGAGTTACGAATAAATTTGTTCGCGACAATCGACTCTAGAATATAGCGAATTAAAATAACTTTGAGTTATGGTATCCTGGTATCTGAATCATATAAACGACAGGGATCTGTTTGAAAAAACGACGACTGGTAATATTTTGAAAATGTTGAATAGGATAAAGAAACGCACGTTCAACTCTAAAGTCAAACGAGAAGATAATTTTAGAATCTCCTTGACACGCAACTGATTGATAATATGCTGCGTTTTAAAACTGTTCCCTTAAAAAAAAAAAAAAAAAGAAATGTGATTTATCACGTTCTTCTCGTGTAGTCTTTGTATATCTTCACCTGATATACGATGATCAATGTATAACTGGCTGATTCTCATTGTCAATAACTTTCAACTAAAACGAGAAACAACGGTCGTTTTAATATCAGTCATTTGTTTAAGCCAACTTGGAAATTACCTATGGAACCGAAACGACGATATCGATAGCTTGACGTAATTCGCGTAAGGTCGCCATCATCGGTGAGTTACTTTGATAAAATGTTTCAGCGATTTTTGCTCGCTCTTGGACTGTATAAGGCTCCATGATTATTGCATCCATAATATGCCATGCATCCATAAAACAATGCCTAAATCGGAGCAAAAGATGATGCATCGTTTCGTAAACTTTGAAATTAGTCAGCTATACATTGTCCATCCCGTACATAGGCAGAAAACCGCATCATTTACGAGATAAGGTAATATTTCGCAGAATTTGAAAAATATAAAGGTGCGCCGCTAAAACATCCACTCTCGAGTTGTTAAACTTCCATAAACACGCTGAGATTTCGCCAAACTTATTTTACCAAAGTTAGTCTCGAAACCAAGAATGCTTCCAGCGAATCGAAGAGCTCATTTCTTTTTTTTTTTTTTTTTTTCTCTCGAAAAACTTTTCACGACACGAGTTTCCCTTGAAAATTCTGTCTCCTCGAGCTAACTAACGAGTTCCTAAATTCACGTTACGTATCCCTTCGGGACAATTTCTTTCGTAACAGGTCCTAGTTCGATTCGGTGATTAAAGAGCTGCCGAAACGATCGTCTTAAACGAACGCTGACAGCTTCAGGACACCGGTCGACGTTCAAGCATCCATTTCATGCGATTCGATGCAAATTCGAACGTGAAACTCCGCAGGAGGGTGAGCCAATGTATTCGTCCGAGTTCCCCGCGGCGTTGCTTGCGACAGCAATAGCGATAGAACGACGAGTAATTAGGCTAATCAATCGAATTGCATCGGCCTCGTACACGTGTACGTTTGCTGATACGTCCCTGCACGACGTGGATTCATGACTATCGCCACGGACTTCAAAGGGTCCACCGTGCAACTGTGTACGGACTTTTCTATCACGACCAATGTAAGCGCAAGCAGCTGGTGCCAAGTAGCTGAAATCGCCTCAACGACGTACTGTAAATGCGAGGAAACGTGTATGATTATCAAATACCCGGATAAGTTTCTTTGAAGTTATGCGATCGCGTAGCTCGTTGATATATGTATCGGGTTGTTAAAAAATGGATTTTGCCTTCTAGAAAAATGTTTCGTCTTTTTTTGGTAACGTATAACAGCGCATAATTTTTCCAGGCTTGTGGAATTTCTGCCTAAAACATAGGCTACGATATGTTCGATGAGCGCCACAGGCAGAGTCGAACGTATCAGCTCAGACGCAAAATTCCTTTCTTGCTCCTCGTGCGTGAAACTCAAAGCTGTCTCGTTAAAAGGGAAAATCTGTCTTCCTTTAACCAATTTTCAATGCTTCTTCTTAACGCCCTTTGGCATCAAACTAGGATCAGAATTTCTTCCAACATTTCCTTATATGCTGGAAGCTCGTAAGAGATTCTCAACAACGGTTAAATCTTCCTTAACCTTCACTGAGAATTTTCAGAACAATCCCCAACAGACAAATGTACGTGTCTGGATATTCTTCTCGCGGCAACTTCTGTTTCCACCGATCGATCCCAATTCGATGCCAAATTCAATTTCATTGCATCTAATAAAACGGAGTTTCGTCGTAGAAAAGGCGAAAATGCATCCGTTTGCGTTCCGGCGGCGAGTTTTGTCGCTCGTTTCGAATTCATGCCACGGCGGTTAACACCATCATTTAACCATTTATTAGCGAAATTACGTTTGCCGTGCAACGTGGCGGGTGTTTCACCCTCGCCAGGGTGGAAGCTGCACGTGGATCGCTGTGTGCCTATCGTTTTCGGCAAACAAGCGATTTGGTTGACGGCGCGGCATCCTTTGAAGTCTATGACTGTGCTCCCATCAAGGCCGTGTCTGCCATATTTCACGTGGAAAACGATACGTGGCTCGATTTTCGCGTGTCCTTCGCGTACGGACGTATCTCTCTAATTACTAGAGGCGCTATAATTAAATTTAGGAGGTCGTGCTACGCGTATCATCGCTCTGCGCGTGCTTCGTCAGGCGCCTAATACTTCTTTGCATTCGATTTCTCGATATTCGCGTATTCCAGAATATTTTGTTCATGATCGTTTTTCTGTCTGTTCTAGTAACTCTTCCGTTTCGCTTCTTCTTCTTTTACTTGTTTGTTGCTTTAATGACGATGTTCTAATTCGCCCACAAACGCGTTGTGCGCCTCACAGAGAGGCAGCTTTTATTCAAATAGAATCGAAGTATCTGTACGTACATTTTTGACCGAAAAATTGTCCGCCTGAAAAAGAAAAGATCCTACGACGGTCTACCCGAGGTCGTTCCAAAATATGATACTTCTACCTTCGAAACTGCAAATTGAAGTTTTTCGAAGACACTTTTACGCTTATAGATAAAATTAGAAGCGAAGAATCCAAGATGCCTCTGTTCGAAACAAATTTTTACGATTTCAGAATTTGCAAAGTTTCGCATAAATATACAAGAGAATTTGGCATGTAAAGCTATTATACAATAACACGAGCCGTGTTCCCTTCATCGCTACATTTGTATCGCGAATACATAAGTTTCCTTAATAAAGAAAAGAAGAAATCCCCATGACTGAGTCGTAACGTTAAAACCTAATTAAAATCCAGTCGATACGATCGAGGAAAAAGGGAAAGTGGTAGTAGACTCGGCTTAATTTAATCTTCGCTTCGATCTGAAATGGAGCAACGAGCTTCGCTAGACGCAACACGCACACTGATTATCGCGAGCGAGATTATCGGGTACGCCTTTCGTTTGCAAAATAGCCACTGGCTGGTCGATAATGGGACAGAGATAACCAAGAGTACCGGGGCAAGTGTCGTCGGCTGAAGATAACATTCCTAGAGTTCAGGTAGCACTCGTGGGTGTTGAGTTAACGTGTCAATCGGTAATGAAACGGCAAAGAAATTACTCTCGCAATTCCCGCAAAAATGTTTCTCTTAGGTCTTTTCCTCGCAAACGTCGTAAAATAGTTTCAGATAGAGCAAATTTTTAATCTTCGAGTTATAGTTAGTTTACGGCGGATCCTACGTGTCGTTTTCTACGCAATTGGCTCGCGCAGCATCTGTTTCGTCGGGAATTCGAGTCCGAGCAAATTTTCAATCGAAAAAATATGAAATCAGATCAGTGGCAAAAAGCCTAAAAGTTTAAACAAGCTGCGCTGCACTGCTATTACGACAGCTAAATAAAAATAAATTCATGTCGTCACAATATCTTTGTATATTATTTGTACGAATTATTATCTACCTGAGTTTCGAGAATTTCACGAAAGAATCGTACAGTTTCCCGATGGATAATCGTTTAGGACAACAAAATTGACGGTAATATAAAAATACTTGCCGACTCTAAACTAGTCCTCTATCGGTGGAGATGCATCTGCGTCTCGCTGGCGTAATTATTTCTAATTAGCGGCAGCGATACGCATGATCCTGCGATCGATTAAACTCCGGTAAAGGTGCGCGTGCCAAACTTTTTTCTTGCGAACCTCGTGCAACCGCATTGTACACGTTAATTAACGCGAAACGCACGCCCGTATAATCGCCACGATTTTATTCGCGACTTATCACAAACCCTTAATTAACGACGAAACTATCGGCCCAGCCGATGATCCGCCAGAATTAATCCGCTAGAACTATTTTTCTACCACGGCGATAAGATCGAAGACCAACGGAACGCGAAAGCGAGTGTCCGAAAGTTGCAACGCCCCGAGCCGTGAGATTTCAGACAATATTTTCGTCCCGCCAGGAATTCCGCGAATACCGACGCGTTTCACCAATTTTTCACCCTCTATGGGTTTTAAACAGAGACTCCGAGCGAAGATATATCCCGTACACGTTCCGCCATTTGTTCGAACCCTTCGATCGACTTCTTTGGAACTTTCCAAACCGTACAAATTGAACAGAAATACGCGTAATGATTTTTTCCTCCATTCCTTTTCTGATATCTTGAACGTCACATAAATGTTGTACTTTTTACTCACAGCGCTGAAATATTATCGCATTCTCGCTGTACGTACAACGAACGTATATTTTATGTACATGTGTTCTGTGAGAATAGGAACTTGTTCACGTCTTTCTTAATATATTTAATATTTCGCATTGATACCGTGGTATCGGCGAGCATCGTTTATTTATTTTAACGGGTAGCACCGTTTGAGAAAGCCAGCGCGATAATAAACGAATAAATAATATGCATAACAAAAGATGGACACAGCTCCATGATATATCGCGCGACGTAAACTGTACTGATTTATAAAACAGCGAAGAGAACAGCCGAAAAGGTCAAGCTGACGGAGCGTACGAGCTGGCTCGACTACACCATGCGGGTTGACACAATCATTAGCAGCAAGCTTGGTTCGACATGGGCATACGTGGAATAACGAATGCCTCCTGAGTGTCCTAAGCGGGTCATTAAACCGAACTAAAGCGCAGGTGTCAGGGCAGTCGAGATGGTAATTTAGAATTGCGGAAAGAAACGACGAGTGAGATATAAGCATAGGTTGTTGAAGTCCGATAGGAAGTCCGAGCGAACTTAGAACCGTGTCGTAATTATTAGGTTGTCCGAAAAGTTTCTTTCGTATTCTAAGGAAACAACGGACGCACCAGGTTCTCCGTTTTATATTATTTTTGTCGAATCACGTACGATCGTAATAATAGAAATAGAAGAAAATGGATCGTACGTGATTGGATGAAATAATATAAAACGGAAAAAGGTTGTGCATCTGTTATTTCCTTGCGCAAGGAAAGAAACTTTCGGGACAACCTGATATAAGAAGTTTTCGAGATTGGCTTCTGAAATTTATGGACGACGAAGCGCAAAAGCTTATCGTTGAATTCTATCCATGGAGCGTACATGATTTCGACGAGATTCGAGTTAGGAACGAACAAACGCGCGGCAAAGGATGCTAAAGGCGTTAGATACTATTAAAGCTAAATGCTGCTCCCACGGTGAGAGCTTGGCGAGCATGACGAGAGAACGAGAGCTCTGGGAGTTCTGAGAGAGAATTGTATTACATAATCTCCTTGATTATTAACATCAATTATTTGCGATGGAAACTCGGATAAAGATTAAACTTAGCACACAATATCGTATTATGTTATATTATATTATATTATTTTGTTGAATGGTTTCCTTTCCTTTAAAAGGTTCATGACGATTCGCGATTGTTTTTCGCTTGAGCTTTTAATTAACCTTGGCGTATCTACTTAACGGTACAAAAGCGACGTCTTCGCGGCACAATATCGTCGCGAAAAACATCGTTAGACGGTATTAAAGGAAACCGGCGGACGAGCGGCAGGTCACGCTAATTGCAATAACAATAGGCCGCCGCTATGAAACTTTCTCCTCGGCTGACCGTGTTCTGAACCTTGAGGGGCTTCTAATTAGCAAGAACACGTACCGCTCGTGCAACCTTCTCATTCATAAATTCGTCCGCCATTCATGCCAGGGATCGGTGTACGAGACGCTCAGGCCACAAGCACGTTCGTCGATTTCTTCAGCGAGAACCAGCAAGTACGATGGCGAATGAAATAACTCGATGAACTTGATTCGTCCAGAGCACGTCTATATCGTTGCTTCGCTTCTAAAAATGACGGTCGGCGGTGGCTCTTAGATTTTGTCGTTAATATTCAGTGGAACGAAAAAGAAATTACTGAAAAGGTGGAAAGAATCTACCAGCTTTGTGAAACCGGATTTATCGAGACAAACGAATTTAGTTCTTTTGAGATCGATAATGAGCAGAGTTGCTCTATTTTATACAGACTTTATTATACAAACAAGATATGTGTGTGTGTGTATATATATATATATGTATATATGTTGTATATAGATGCATACGGCTGACAACATGGAATCTAAATTCATCTTCTAATCACTGTTACGTATACTTTACATATTAAATACATCCCGCGTACTTTTGCGCGTACAAATTCCCCATAAATGCGCAAACAGCCGCAGTCTAATAATTAGATAATGTACGTTTGTAGAAAGTATTATAGGTATTAGGTATTTCTCGATGTCGCTTCGTAAATAAAATCGTCGCGATAAGGAAAACTTTTAAACGCAAATGTAAATTCTACTTTTATGACGCGAAAGAATTCCAAACCGTTCCCACGGATATCCTCTGCGAATGAAAATCATACTTCGATAGACGATTTTTCCTACCGTTAACTCAACAGTTGGCTGTTGCGACCTCTTTGAAAACTTTGAAAAATGTGCGCCTAAAATGTGTCGCGAAAAAGTAAGCGACGACGAGTATACTCGTCAAAAACAGCTAACTGGTTAAAGGAGCAATACGCTGAATCGTTTTACGTTAACAGGACAATGGATTTATCGTGCCTAATTAAAGGGGCGAATGTTTCATCGTTATATTCTAATACCTGGACAAACCACTCTCCCTCATATACTCGAAATTACGTGCGATTTAAACAGAAACGACGATAATTCCGCACTACGGTATCCCCCATGTCAAGTACCTTCGACGTCGAAACAGACAGCTGCACTTAGCCATAGAACTTTGACACGGGGATGCAATCGTATCGACAGCGATTATTGCTCCCGTCGTTCAAGCTACGTTTTCTCCTATCACGAACACAATATGAGAGTGTCCATCAGGAAGAGAATTCGTCCAAATTTCCGAGGGCGAATCGCTCCTCGTTTCCACCGATTCTATTCTATCGTTAAACTACTCTGTTCGACTTAACTTTGCCAAATGCGAGGTCTCTGAGGAACAGAGGAAATTATTCCACGCTGTTTTGGCGTATAATTTCCAGCAAAACGATCGATCGCCAACGCGAAATTAACCAAGAACATTAAATTAATAGCGAATGTTGGAATATTTACTGGAGAATCTGTATACTCTCCAGCGCTTCTACTGGGAAATTTTAATAATCGTCTTCTTCAAATCAATCGTCCTTTTCAAATAGAAACAAGTTTCATCTCAGTTGTGTTTCGTCTTAATTACGTGCAAAAGTTTCCAGGCTGTAATTTATCAAATAGCATCGATAATCGAGTAGAAACGCAAGGTTGGAGTATTAACAAAGAAAGGACGATCGAACTCGAAGAGATCGTAAAGAAACGAACATCTTTCGCGAAATCTGAATCACCGAACAGCAATTTGTCACGTGCCATATCTTTATGTTGGTACTTATTCCTTGCTCTCTCTTTTCGCGTCTTCTCCGAGCCTTTTAAAATCTTATATGTCTCGCGATAACAATGGATAAGTCCGAAGGAAATCCTTTCGATTAATGATGCCACGGATAACCTTCGTCTAGGGTCAACATCACCCAGATATGGGCAGTTTTATCGGGGATATCCGGATATTATCGGATCCTGGTCATTGCGATCTCTTCGTGGGTGAGAATTTGTCCTGACGTAATTTACGAATACCTTCTCTGAAACTCCCTGTAGAAAAGATACGCTAGCGTCAACTTGTTGTTCGAGACCTTAATTAACGCCTTAATTAAAAATGTCTATAATCGCGCGATTATAGAAACTTTGATCCTCAAGACGTAATCTTGCAATAAATCCTTGAAATACGAATACGGCATAAGTTATTTCTAAGAGAAGTGAAACGACACGCGTAAGAAGATAGGCGATCTCTACGTAAATAAATTATTATATCCAATAAATTGGCAATTTCCAGCGAGAAATTAACTCGTCTTGCCCGGTCGACAGGTTAATTACGCTCTCATTCAATGAACGTATTCCCATGTATTTATCACGTCGTATTTGAATCACTCGAAATAATTGCTCGTGCCATTTAATTGTTCCACCAATCGACGAAATATTTGCCTGCGCGTGATGCTATAAAACACTTTCCGGAAAACTTATCGATTAACCGTTACAAAATATCGCAAGGTACAAAGTGGAAACTCTTCTATTTCGCCTTCGTTACTTCTACCAATGGTTCGTCATAAATAAACAAAATTTCTCTCGAGGAAGGAACCAGGCTTCTGTTTAATAGCCGACACGCTCTATGGATCGTTTCGCTTTGATCACTCGTTACTTTTCTCGTTGCTGCAGCCGGAACAGCTTTGTAGTTTCACGCGAGGAAACATGTAAGTCACGTTACGCCTTTATTGCGCCTTCAACGATGTTGGCAACATTTCACTTCCACACATTTTTCTTGTTAACGCCTCGAAACAAGGAACCACCGAGAAAAGTTGCATCGGCAATCAGTTATGCCCGTTTCTTCGTTCCAGAAGTAGAAGAACCACTTCTGAGTGCTTGGAAAACTTCCGTACTCGATTGCGCCAACTTTATCTCGAATTCTTTCGACGCGACCCATCCATCCTATCGAATCACCGCCAACTAGATACCCTGCTAATTTCGTTTCCGGTCGATGGTACTTTCGACCAACTTCTGGTAAACTGAATGAAGCGGACTATCCACTGTGAAGAAAAATCACTGCTCTATAATTACGCGATTTGATACGATGTTTTCGTACTATTTGGTACTCGATTTTTTTTTTTCTTTTTAACCAGACTTATTTACGTAACCAAGGGATCTGCGATATTTAACTCGAGTTATGAAGATTTCTCGTGGTACGAGCCACTTTAAATAGAACGATGCCTTAAACGCAGACCAACCTGTTTAACGAAACGTCCGTTTCTCCAAGTCAATTTCGCTGCAAAGTTTGATCGCAAGTTCGACGACAGAGCTGAAAAGTCTTTCACGCGGGTTGCGGTTTTCTTAAATATTGCTCATAGACTTGCACGCATATAAGCAGTTCAGAATGGCATATCGATCAAGTCCCATGGTAATGATGTCGCAAACGCTGCTTTTTATATTTTATATATTTACCTTGTAATTTACTATCACTCGTGTCATTTTCCAGCGATAAATGAACTCGTGGAAGTAAGCAATTTCTTTCAAGAAACGAACATTAATCTTACGATTATGTAACGAAACTGAGAAATTGATAAAAGGAATTTGGTTTTTGTGAGATTCGTATGGGGGGATACGACGTTGGCATAGAAACTGCGTGTTTAAATTTTACAGGAAGGAATTTCAATAAACATGGAAACGTTGGAACCGTGTCGAAAATCCACCATGTACCAGGGGTACATTTTCATGAATCCTCCCCGAGGAAACCTGAACGCCCGTAGAATATGTTAATTACAGTAATCAAAGAGCGGAACTAATTGAATTGCACGAGGTAAAAAGTTTCAGGCCGAAAATTAACATAAATTAGAAGAGCTATTAAAATCTTTTTCAGCCTGTTCCTGGGGCTGCAAGCTCGACTGGCTGTTTCGTAGCTGGTCGATTCGCCAAACGGTACCTAGATACGAGTGTCAGATACGAACGTCAATTTGTACCGATTCACCGAAAAGATTTTATCGTTATTGAACCGGCTCGTGTGTTTCCTTCCAATGTTCGCGTTACGGTTTATTTAATTTCCTGAAAACATTTTCGCGTAAAACGTCGGCCTCTGTTTCGCGGAATGGACACTTGCATTTAGGAAATTAAACCATCTATAAATATAATAGCTGCTCTCTTCCCTTTTAACACGTATCGCTCGTATTTTCCAATCAAAATCGCTCGCTGGCAATATTCATCGTAAAAGAGAGGATTACTCTACGAATCCGTCGTTTCGTTCAGTCCTAGTTTCTCGTTTGAAAACACGGTTCACGAAGTAAAAATCGTTCAAACGTGTATATACGTATAACTTTCAAACTCACGATTTCCTTCGTTTCGGAACTACTATTTCTTAATTCTACTCGTCAAGAAGCATCACGCTACGATTTAGAAAAGTGAGAAATTTGACTCATATTAAACGACCCAAACTAACCCAAAACGAAGTGGCGACTAATTCTCCTTTTAAAATGCGAAAGTCATTAGCTTGGAGCGCATGTTCGCGCGCTTTCACCGGTTTATACGGGGCTGAAAAGTGGCCGAACAGCTGTTCGACAAAAGCTACGTCACGAAATTTCACTTGCTCAACCACGCAAAACGCGTACTGTGTACAGCTCGCGTAGGAACAATCTAAGTACTGTCCACTGTGATTTATAACGTCCCCGCTCGATGAATAGGACCTTAATCAACTCTGCTGCCGCGATTAATTATTATTCGTAACGGCGGCACACACGCGCGTGCCAGCAAACCGCTAGACGCGTCTATACGCATCGCGTCCGAAGGTTTCCTCCACTTTGCTCCACAAAATTATTCATTCCTTGCACAACCTTGTTTAACCCTTATTTGCAATCTTAAATTGACATTTTCATTAGGTGCAACGGCTGAATTTGCGCACGAGTAATCACCAGTTATTTATTACCTCTCAAAGTGTACGGTTTTATAATTTGTACGAATTAATTTCTTTCTACTTTCGACTGTATTTTACGATGTACGATTAATCACAGGGGTTGAAAAGCGTGTTATTCGAACCGACAAACTCTATCGTAACGCTAAACCGCGGATTTCGCTGTAAGTTCGTTTAGAATCGTGCGATGTATATATAAAGAGAAGGATGTTACATTTGAAAAATCTCGCAATATCTTGTAACGTATCACGCTGTGGCCGGATTAAATAAAAAGACGCATGAAATAGACGCACGGTAGAGAGTGCAAAGGATTATTCGGTATAATTGCAGGAGTGTTCGCGAGAGTTGGTCGAAATTCGAATTAATGGAGGCGGCGGTAATTACGAAATAATATAAAAGTAAACCGAAAGTATTCCACGGACGCATGAATTTCAGTTGCGCCACTATTTTATCCCTATATTTTATTACCCTTTTATTTGACCGCGAGCCGCGGAGCGTTCGTAATTAAAATTAATTCGCTCGGCCGCAAAAAACCTTCGAATAATTCCAGCCGGCTAGGCTACGTGGAAACCGCGTAAAAAGTCTTTCGCCGCCGCCGCCGCCGCCGCCGCCGCTGCCGCCGTAATGCACTCATTTCCATCGCGAATTTCCATGGGATCCTACGCGTAGGCGAACCGTAGACTGCGAATTGAAAGAGCGTTGTACGCGACCGTTGGATTTCGCTCCGTAGAGAGGTTTTCGTTGAAGTCGATCAAAGAACTGATTACCCGCGTCAAAGAAACGAATTATTTCACCGGATTATACGAATGCGAATTTATATCAAATATTTGACGAGTCGTCCTAATTGCGTTCGTATTCGCGTTAAGCTGCAACGAAACGAAATTAAGAACGTGGTAATAATCTGAATAATTATACGGTTGGGTAAGTTTTCTCGATTTTCACCACTTTAGTCCTTTCGTTAAAGTCATAAGTCGTATCACGAAGACGAGAAATCGATCGAGGAGACCGATAGCGTTAATTATCAATTATTATCCTAATAAGAAAGCGTAAAATTCGTTTATCTCTTCTCGCTTCGTAAAAAAAAAAAAAAAAAGAAAAGAAGACTGGGACGAAATAATCGAGATTGAGGAACGTCGCTAAACTAGACGCAATTACCATGATCTGAATAACCACGAAAAACACGGATAGCTGCTCTTTTAATACGGTCATACGTGGAACTTAATAGCGTCGCAGCTGGCAGCTTCTAAATATCCCGAAATTAAATTTTTGTCCAACCACCCTTTAATTAAGAGGCACCCCGTCAATTCCATCAAACGAAATTGCACCTAGTGTTTCTACAGAGATAGAGAGAGAGGACCGTGGCAAAGTATTCGAGGTTCCCCTAATTTTCCCTGTCGTAGCGTTAATAATAAAAGAAAGAATTCGAAGGAAGTCGAGTTAACGCGTTGCTTCGTCCAGTCGAGCGAGCGTGGTCGACTGATTAATCGCATGCGAATGCCCTGTGACGACACCTCGAAGAAGTTTAACGCGTACTTTGTCAGAAAACGTGTCCCTGGGCCTCCTAAAGGTCGAACGAACACTCTGTAAAGGGGATTTCATCATACTTTCAACCGTATCTAAAGCTGTTTTTCCGCATTACCTAACGCGAATCAATAACGTAAAGAGGCAACTAACGTTGTAAATTGTTTCTGGGCGATTAGGTGGAACGTACGGTCTATTAAGGCCGTCGCTTATTTCAAAGCATGATATACGAGCTTCTCAGAAGTCAAAATGATCAACATTTTCTGAATCCCTTAACTTCATTACATAAGTATAAGAGATTAATATTCGATCATCGGAAACGCGAACGGCTCGTTCATTGCGAGAAGACGCGCGTAAATAACGGTGAATTCTAGGGTAAATTTAAAAGGCAACGCTCGTATCGACATCGCCGCTTTTCTCCGTCTTTCGATTTACGGGGTCGATCAATGCGATGGCTCGTACGAAAATTTACATTCTACGTTTGAGAACAGGTTGACTTAAATTCGTTAAAATTCACGCAACTGAATAATACGCCCTCGGCGTATCAACGACTTAACTGGTTATTCCTTATCCGTATCAAAAGTGGATTTATCGTGTTTATTCCGTGTGGTCTTCGAATAAGTAATTATAGCTTCGACGCAATAAAAGAACGTTACGAATGAAATATTTATCTCCTCGATGAAGTCGTTGCTTCCTTTTAAATCCTAATCGTGCGTATTTCCACCTTTATTCCCTGTCGCAATTACGTACATAATCGTAGTTTTCTACGCTCCATCTACGGCAGAAAATTAACAGTGCAGCGCCAGGAAGAGTTTCCACGAGAATTCGACGACAGGACAACGCTTTCGTTATAATCGGCCCTAAACGCCGTAGAAACGAAGAAACGGGCACGGGCAAAGAGATAAGTCGTTAGAATTGCCAGCGACGAAAGCGCGACACGCCGCGAAACGTCGTTAATTTCGGAATAATCGTCGCGTATCGACGCGAGCGGCTGCGAACGTTCGCTGTCGCCTGTTACTCGCTCCAATTTAATATGGAAATCCTGCGCTACGCCCTATCGAGAAAATCAATTACGTCTAATGAATACAACATGAAGGGTTAAAGGGTTCGGCAGGAATCTGCGCGCACTTTTCCCCCGATTCGAGCGACGTTCGAACAGCGAGAAAGAACAGGGTGAAAATTTCCAGTGGAGTTGCCGCGGCCGCGACAACCTTCCAAAGATCATTTGATTAAACGTGACTGTTTTTTTCGAACGAAACTAAACGGCGGCGCTGAAACGAAGTAGTCAGTTGGAAAAGTTATACAGCCAACTAATGAGATCACAGCGCAGTTTGAGGGTTAAATCGCGCGTTCGATCCGTCCGAGCTATTGTCGTGCGAATGTTCGTGCTTTCTCGTCGAACAGAATGTGAAATAGCATTTTCCGTTAATTTTCTTTTCGGTTCTTCCGTTAATTACGGGTTTATAAAATATTGGTCGTTTCTTTTGGTTCGCGATTCCCATATAATATGACAGACGAGTGCAACTAGCGCAAACGTTTTACCCATTACTCGTTTATAATTTTATGACCAACTTTTGACGAGAGAGAAATAACGCTTCGTTTCTGACGAGAGGAACATTATGGCTCGTAATTCTAAATACGTAGCTATACGACGCCTACCTAGTGGAAACGAAAGAAAAGAAGGGAAAACGTACAAGCATATAATCAAGGAGCGGGGAAGGAATTTTAAATTTAACGAATATACCGCCTTTTTAAAACGTAGAAAGCGTAATATAATTATCGTGCGTTGTCGGTTGGAAATTAAAAGAACGTTAATAATGAAATAAAGGACAGAAGGATTTAACGCGATATTTCGACTAGAAACTAACGAGCTACGCCGATCTCGGACGCGTTGGTAAGCTGCCGTTAGACAATGGTTATGATATTTTCACACGTTACGACTTATTCCATTATGGTTACGTCTAATGAATACAACATGAAGGGTTTAAGGGAGTTCGACAAAAATCAGCGCGCGTTTCAACCCCATCAAAAACACGGCTAACTGAATTCATGGTTGAGTGGGTCGAAGAAATGCGATTTGTCAAGCTGCGAACACCGCTGGACCGCGTTAAGAAACGCCAACGCGACGTCAATTAAAGCTTACGCAGTATTCAACCCTTTCACGAGCTGGCGGCTAATGGACTTTAAACGTTAAACGAATTGTTAGCATTGCTAACGTCAACGCGAATATTAAAATAAAAAAAAGTCAACAAAAATCCCAACGTAATCTTAGTACGCATCTCGCTAGAGAATTCATCGAACGACCGAATTACTTTATTCGATCCGACGATTACAACCAGTGACGTGGCAGATGCGTCGTTTAGCCTTCGATAAACGATACGGCAAGCCCAGCTGGAAAGAGCGAAGAGCAACGTAGGTAGCATCGGCGAAGAAACAACTGTTTCCATGCATCGAAGCGACTCGAGTTCTTTTCTCTGCTCGAAGCTCTTAAAATATTTGCCTCTCGGCCGAGCGACAAAGGCCATTTAAACAGCTGATCCTCGCTTATTTCGAGCAGCGCGCCTAACGTACAAACACGAATCGAAGAAACCGTTTCACAGACACGCGGACGTGCACTACGCTCTCGCCCAACTTCTATTTATTCAACCGAGATTCCGTCGTCTTCCTTTTGTTTGCCCTCTTAAAACGAAGTAAAAATTCGGTGGTGGTTCTCGTAAGTGTGGAAGCACGCGGTCGCGGTTGACTCGGTTGGTCGAGTTCTCCGGTGCGAACGAGTCGTGTAAACACGGTGTCTAAGCAAACGGCCGCGTCAACAACGCGCGGGTGCAAGTTGAACGACCGATGGAAAACGAAAGAGAATCGACTTACCTTCGCAGGGTCAGACTTCTCGGACTCGTCGTTGAAGGTCTGCGAGCCACGAGACATGGTGTTCCTACGGGGTGTCGTGGTGCCATCCTGCGAGGGGCGGACAAACTCGATTCTGCCACCCTCGACGACGATGTTCGGGGCTGGTGGAAAATTCTCTGCGTTACCGAGCGGGTCGCAGTAGCCTAGGAGGCCTGCTTTCTCCCCGTACAGGGGATGAATTTGTCTGCAACAGTCGGTAAAGACGCGCCACTGTTAGAGGGTTGAAAATCCAGATGGTGTTTCTAACGTAAATTGTGGGACGAGAGATGGGAACAGAGGAGAAGCAGCGGATTTCCGTTGAAAGTCTCCTCGCGAGGAATTTAAATCGTTAGCCGAGTGGCCCGAACAATGAATCACGAGCGAACGAGCAACCAATTCGAACGAGAGATATCGTAAATTTGCACGTGAATGCGGATAATTCGTACGCGGCGAGAATTTCGAGGCGAATCGAATTGATCGCGCCGTGGCACCGAGGCGAAAGCTGCTTTTAATCGGGACATTTATCGATGAAACTGCAGGCTAACGAAATTAAAAACCGACTGCCGTTTAATCGTCCATCGGCGATGCATTCTTCTCCCTGCCGTTTCCCGATAAAACGAAACGTACGCTTTTGCGCGCGTATGATCCCCAATGATTTAATATTCCACTCGTCTCTGTCCTCGCAGAGGGCAAACGAACCGCGAAAACGCGCCAACAGCTCGAAAAGTATTCGACCAGGACTGAATCGCCAATTTAAGGGAATAAATCTGACCGCTGGCTGACTCGAGGCTCGTTGAAATTCAAATTGGTAAATGAAAATCTGCCAGGTACTTGCTTTCGAAACCAAATAGAAGTTAGTAGACGATACGATCGTCGATCGGCAATTTGAAATGCAAAACGATCCACCACTTACTGATTTTACGTACTGTGTACGCATAATGGGGGAAAAAGAGCAACGGTCCGATTCATCGATGATATCGAAACCGTATTCGCGAAAGTATTTAAACACTTGTTATACAGAAAGCTTTTATGAATATATCGCGCGTGTTTGTCGCTCGTTAGCACCCTATTGGGACACGATTGTGTCATCGCTACGTTGCTTCTCAAATCAATCTAAAGGTTTGTACAAAAACTACAAGATATTTATTGCAAACGTATATTTAGTAAGAACAAAAAAACGTACGTAACAAGGTACGAGTAGTTATCTTAGAGCAACGTAGTAGCGAAATGTAGTTAAACACGGTGCCAATGAATATTAAGGTTTATTAATACAGCGCATCGTTATTTCAACACTTTGACGATCCTTGCGAAATATATCATACTCGAACTTTATATCTTTTGGTTTCTAAACGTATCTGCAAATTGGTCTTAAACTTTACCGATATAATCATGACGATCGAGTCTTAAAGCGATGCTAATAAAATTTTGAAATACGTTCCGTACAATACTCGTAACATATAAAACTAAATAAGTGTAGTATATAAAAATAAATATCTACAAACACCGAGACTTTCGCCAGCCTGTGCAAGTAGGTAAAATTAATTAACAGAATTAGTTCGTATTAAATAAAAGCCACGTTGACAATATAGTGGTCGTAGAACCTGCATTACGTGGGGAAGGTTCCTTGATGCGGTCGCGACGATTAAAACCGCTGCCGTTCCGGCCGATGAGATAAAAACCACGGGGAGGAAATTGCATTACCGCTAGTTGAATTTTCACGGCAGACGCTCACGGCACATCATCGCTAAAAGGACAGTGCATACGCAATTCACGCTTTTTCTGCCTTTTGTAACGCGAGCTCGACCGAGTAAAAATGTTTCGCAACTTTGGGTCTAACGTTGCGCCGGCGCTGCGATGCACGCGATACTTTACTGAATTAACGCGTAACGTCTTTCTTGCGAGCGAATGAGTTTCATTAGCAGCGGGTTTCCTAATATTTTTGTAACTGGTATTTGCGCTCGTGTCGGTGAACTCGTTTAATTCTGCGTTTAATTTTCGTTGAAGTCAGAGCTTCGCAAAGAATTGTGAATCACCATTGAATTTGTTATACAGAGCGAAAAGTTTCTTACGGTCAAGTTATTTCAACGTGTCCTTTAAGTATTAGATTGTCCCGAAAGTTTCCTTCCTTTTGCAAGGAAATAATAGACGCACAGCCTCTTTTCGTTTGATATTATTTTATCCGATCGTGTACGATCCATTTTGTTCTGATTCTATTATTTCTATTATTTCTTTCTATTATTTTATTATTCTATTTTTTTTTCTATGATTATATTATATTATATTATATATATTTGATTTCTATTATTCTATTATTACGATCGTACGTGATTCGACAAAAATAATATAGAATAGAGAACGTGGTGCGTCCGTTATTTCCTTACAAGACGAAAGAAACTTTTCGGACAACCCGATATCTATGAATAAGATGTTACGTGAAAATGAATCGTCCGAAGGTTTATTAAGAAATTGTAAGAAAAATGCGATACGTAAAGCTGATCTTGCGCCATTAGATTCTTATTCGTAAGGAATTTTGAAAGGTAAGGCACATCGAAACAGAATTTATACTTGTGGTTAATTGATAAAGAGAATTGATGATTTATCCACTGAAGCAGGACAGGATGAACTTTGTGCAATAATAAAATCAATAAATTCGTTCTGCTGTTCTTATTTTAACAAAACTGGTGAAGACTTTGAAGAAGCGATGATATTAATTATTAAGCGATTCTCATCTTGTAACATAGTAACCTCGAGTTACCGTCCCCTGTATATTTCATATTTTTGTTACAACATTTTAATAAATATATACTCGCTCAAGCTCAAAGTTTAACTAGAAGCAGGGACTCTGTATATTCAATTTTCCGGGTTAAGCTTGCGTAATTAGTCAAGGCATCGACGTAAGTAGGGTCGTATTTTTTAACCAGGTAAAGCGTACCAGTTCGTTACAGATCGAGGTCAAGTTGGACCTGCCCCATGAGTTACGTAACTAGTACTTCGCATCGAAGCTGAGGAAAGGTTTAAAGTTGCGAGCACTCGTGTGTCGATGTGTCGTCGTATCTTTTTTTATTTTTTTAATAACGAGTCCAATCTTGCCGATTTAATTTTCAAATTACTTCAGATGCACACGTACGTACATCTACCGCTGTAAATTCCATTTTTAACGTGTCCAGCGTTCCCTATCGAAAGCTTTTTAACAGCGAATGACGGCCTAATTCTCACGGATGCGATTGTAATATATTGTAGAACACTCTGACATCGGCTAACGCGTTACACCAGTTTTATACGTGCATTTCAATGCGACGCGCGGTTATTGAGCAACCGGAAAACTGACCGACTTAACCAAGCAACTTAAACGCTGACAAAGCCATTTGGCTGATTATTCGTTCACGCTTGGCGCCGATTATGCGAGGAGTGCATTTGCGTATCAACGACAGTAATCTTACGAAGGCTCAACTTTGATAGAATTACAAAGAGATCGACTAATGGCACATCCATCTTCGCGCGTTTATCGCACGCCACTCTGTACAAACTTACATCTTGCGTCTATTAAAAACGTTTTACTATCGTGACAACAATAATAACCGACAGACCGAGACTTTGACGTTATGCTATTAACCGTATTAAAATATATATCGAGATATCTCTAGCATCTACGCAACATGTACGTAATATACTTTCGAAGAACAAGTTAAGGTCCATTATCGAATTTCGCGTTATTTGGAAGGTACGTTTACGAGATGATTTATTGATATAAAGCCGCAATAGCGAGCAAAGCAAATGAAATGTAAAGCCACAAGTCCGTCCAAAGCCGAAAGGCAAGGACTATGTAATAATAAATAAATGAAAATAATATAAAGCCGCAATAACGGCAGAAGACGAAATATTTATGGAAATGTGAAAAAACAGAAAGATCGTGCACCGACGTAACATGAATCGTAATTTCGTGGACGAGAGAATGAGTAATCGGTTTATCGTCGGACAATCGTGGATTCATGGATGTTTTAAGAGAGCATAAAACCAATAGCGCTCTCCGCATACAAACCATATTATTATGTTTTAATAAAAAAGAAAGAAAGAAAGATACACCAAGGATATTGCTTTTTAAGAAGCGTATAAAGCAACTTTTTATCGTTTACGCTGAATCATCGTAAAAGTTTCCATCGAATTTGAACGGACGTAAAATTGAGCGCGATAAAGCGCAGCGCTGATTTCAGATTATAATAGAGCCACGAAAAGTTGAAGAAATTCCATAAATTTTACGTTTATCACTCGAGATGAAGAGTATTTTTACGGATGATCGTTTATTCGAACTCAAACAATCATTTATATCTGCCAAGATTTGATCGAAATGTTCGTCCAATGGCAAATATTTATGTCACGTTCCAATTTCTGAAATATTCAATAACAGCTCGAACACAATGAAAAATGTGTTTGCGCCGTGAAATTTTTCGCTGAAAAAAAAAAAAACAGCACGACGCACGAACGTTTTAATATTCCAAAGGAGAATGAAATTTTTTCAATTCGCAATATCGTACTGTGACACACGACGAAGCTATTTTACGACTGACCTGCTAGGACTAGGTCAGCTGAACTGATGAACACAAATAGCACTGCAAGTTATGCGAACGATGCAACCACCCGAAACGATCGTGCAAATATTTCGAGGAGAATTTCGAGGGTAATGCTCGCGCGTACACGGTCCACTGGATCGCTAACTGGCTACTGTCGACCAAAATTTCCAACAGGAGCTGAGCAATTTTGGTAAACTTCGAACGTTAATAGCGCGGAATAAGATTTACAGCAGAAAGTGATTTTCTAACGTATGTCTCGCTCTGCTCGCGACACAAATGAAATTCGTTAATGACGAGCAAATTTTTAAACTATACGCGCGTGTCCGAATAAAAGATTTCCTATCGTCGCTTGAATTTCTCAAATAAATTTCCAAACTTTTATACGAAAAAGAAAAATCCCTTTAAGCGAGAATCGATGTTAAAACTTAACCAATACACCGCGACTCCAGCTACGAAACAAGTTTCGCAATTCTTTTCCACCGCGGAATAATCCATACGCTATTGAAAATCAGCAACATATTTTAATTAGACGGTGGAACGAGTTGCCCTCTAATTACGACTGCTTCGCAGTCTCTCGCGTCTCGTCGTTTTCACATTCTCGCCATGGAATTTTCCTTTCCTTTCTTTCTATATTCTTTTTCTTTTTTTACTGCTCTCTCGTTGCGCTCACGGGCAAAGCGAAACACACGCGAGCCAGGAAAAAGAGAAGAAGAGCGGGAAAACAAAGGAAAGCTACGCGGATGCTTGATAATAAGTGGTTTAGCCGGGGAACGCGATGGGTTCTCTTTTTCTCTCTGTCTCTCTCTCTTTCTCTCTCCTTCCCTCTCTCTCGTCAGGTGGCGAACAAGAGTTCACAGGGGTTCGATTCCACCGTAGTTGACGGAGCCAAGGGCTCGAAATATCACGTGTCGACGAGGAAATAAAATAGGCGTTTCAGTGTGCACGGCGAATGGTTTATTGTTGCCAGGCTTATCGAACGTCAAGCCTTCGTCGAGGGATGAATCCGGTGGGTAGAGGATGAAATGTAGCAGCACGGTTAAAAATAGAATTTCCTGAGTACGCTGCAGGAACTACGGTTTATTAACACTTCGAGCGCAAATGCGATGAAATTAAATCGGCAAAGAACCAGTTGCCTTTCAACTAATTGAATTGATACAATTACGAGGCTTCCGCCGTTGTTCGATACGAATATTCAATCGAATTCTACGTATTCCAGAGGGTAATACTTCATAATGATAATATGATTGTAGTAAATTAATCCGACAAATGTTATCGATAGCGTCGAAGTCACTCGAGACGTCGCTTTTTGTATTATCTCTGAATTGCGCTCTCTTGAAAATGAATACACCTGGCTGAACATTATGTATAAATTACGAAAACATAATGTTTTAAATTACTTTCATCAATCGTATATTAAGAGCACAGTTCCGATCGATATAGATACATCATTGCCTGTCATTAATTTAGGTCGAAGCCCTTCAGGAAGATGAACAGCCTCGACCGTGAGAAACAAAGTCCTTCGACACTGCCTGGCCAAGTTTTCCAATTAACCCGTGTTTATTACGCGAGAAATCGAGGTCGAGGTTTTTCATTCGCTTTCAAAGGGCGAGAAAAGGCTGCAATCGCAAAGTAGCTTACCTGGGTGATGGTATGGGACGAGGCTTATCGAGCGCCAGATCCGAGCTCAGGGGCGAATCAGGTCCGCGGACGCTGGAAGCCCTAGGCAAACAGAATTATCGTTAGCTCGATTGCTATTCGGAAGCCAATAACGTATAAAGGAGTCTGTATCTTACGTTTGCCTCCATGGAGGTCGTTGCCCAGCAAATAGTCCATATATATGTATATACGTATGTTTTCATACTATCATTACACACACACACACACACACATACTTCGGATTAACTTACAATATAGTAACTGACTCTAACCTGCATACGACTCTGAACTGTAATGTCTATGAACATGGCACAAAATTTTGAAGTACTTTCGTTACACCAGCGTCGTTAGCAAACGACGTGCTCTGCGACATATTAAACGGCATATTGACGTATAGGAGAAACGTTATTGCAACCTAGAATATTACAAACACTGTACAAAGCTTTAAAGCAATTTGACGCGAACTGTCTCGTTACTGAATTTCACGGAATCGTGCGATAGATACGCGGTATACTTTACAACATATTACTCGATTTATGTACATGGGAAATTCCAATCTAACCTACAATTTCACACCAGCTATGTTCTCGCAGAACTTTACGGGATAGAACAATCGATATATGGTGTGTTTTCCAATATACATATTAATCGATTTACGTATAGGAGAAATGCCAATCTAACCTACAGTTTCGTAACAGCTGGTGTCGTTGCAGAACTTTACGGGATAGAACAATCGATGCATGGTGTGCTTTGCAACATACATATTAATTGATTTGTGTATAGGGGAAATGCCAATCTAACGTACAGTTCGAGAACAGCTGTATAGTTGCGGAACTTTACGGGTTAGAAGGATCGATACACGATGAGCTCTGCGACATATTAATCGATTTATGTGCAGATGAGATGCCAATATAACCTAGAAAGTTCACAAACACTGTATACAATTTTGAAGTACTTTCACGATGACTGAACCGTTTCCAAAACTCACAAGATCGAACGATCGATTTACGATCTACTTTTAACATATCAATTAACTAACACGTCACGTAAGAGATGCACTGTTCGCGAGTTTTTATTTTCACAAGTAGAAATTTTCTGTCACTATCCACAAACTATGGCGACGTTCTAATTGCGAATTAGATCGACGCATGCGCGCACCCTCCAAGTTGCGCGCCAAGACAGTAAAAGCGCGCGCAGACGCGCGGATTTTGAAAGATCTATAATCGATGTCACAGTTACACGGCGTACGTAATCAAAGTTTCTAACCATTATGGAATACTTATAGAAAGACCTCCTTTATTACCGGTATCGATCCTTATAATTATGAATAGCACAGGATGAACGATGTATGATTTAAGACACGCATTTACGTAATTCTACGGCGTTTAAAATTCCCCCGGGCTCTCGACTTATTAAATCATCGTTCGAACTGCTATAATTACGCTATGAAAATAAAGTGTTCGGGATCGATCGTAAATTACACGGTATACGGTTTAAATTATTGGAAAACGGCTATCTCTCCGGTAGACGGGTCAAACGATTATTCCGAGAATAAGCTTTACAGGATATTCACCCTTCTGTGTGGCGTTACGTGTCGACGTCGTTACCGTACATACGCAAGTACTTACGTACAGTGTCGTGGTTATTCAGACGCAGCGAAGCATCGTCAGAATCGTCTCGTGAATTTCTTTTTATGACAACGCACGCACGTAATTTGTTGCAGTTGCGTAACACCCGAGAACCTCGTCCACGCTATTACGGATCGTACGCTTTTAAATAATTTTGAATAAATAAAACGGCTCCCGTATCGAAGTTAAAATGTAAAATTCATTTTCGCGGGCCTATAGATCTATTTTCATTGCCCTTATCTCGATCAGCGATACCGAAAAGACGACGTTCGATTCGAACGAATTACGATTACATAATCACGATTGAATATGCGTTTCTCCCCATTACGATATTTATATCTTCGTTGCCGATGTATGACGAGGCCCGATATCATGAACTTGCCTTTCGTGAGAACGCGCCGTAACTCAACTTCTGGCGCCCGACTGCGTGACATAAATTAATAAGTTGGACGAATAAACGCGACAGCCTCGGATACTTTACGCGCAATCGTAGAATCGATGCTTTTCGTTTTACGCCAGACATCCCGGATGTAAAGGCGATCGCGTGATCGTACCGATAAGTATGTTGTAGAAATTCGCCGTGATCGTTTCGCCGATTCGGCTTCAACGTTAGGATTGCGTAACGATATCGTCTTATTTCGTAGCCGAACTTTTCAATCGATTTATTTACACGTATAAACGCTCAATTTCCTTTTGATTCGTAAGTAGCTTCGCGTGTTCGCTTCATTGTGTAGCTCGATATCGCAATAGGCCATTTTACGTGAGAAAGATAGCTGGAAACGAACTTGGTCGAATAGAAGAACTTTCTAATGCCGTGATTAATGCGCGGTTTTAAGCAGTCTGGACCCTAAGCTAAGAAGTTCGGCGTGATTGACCGATACTCCGAGCCACAGTTCCGCTATCTCATCCCTAAATCCACTTAAAACTGTACTCAACGCTGGTAATTATTCGCCGCTGTCGCAAGAGAGCCATAGCTTCCGCCAACTTAAAAGCTGTGATTAATCGCTGTTTCAACTTGGAACGAACACTTTTTGCGGAACGTCTAACACTCGGAAAAACTATCGAATATTTTCCATTGTACTTTGTAGATTGCAAACCGCGTTACATCTACTCACGCGGAAGCGGTACATTCTCCACCGCTTTCTCGCTGTTCCATGAACATTTTACCAAAACTCTAGAATCGAGAAGTCGATCTAAAATCCTATACCCTCGTTGCTATACTTTCCATCGATACTTTACGCAATGATAAATGGATACAAGTCGTTACACGATCACTGTTACAGAAGATAATAGCAATCGGTAAGTACTGTACCGTGAGGATACTATCTTATAAGCGATTCGATGGTTATATTTGCCATATCCGATGATCTTTTTCCTTTTCCCTTGACTCGCTGTAACAAGATTCACCGGACGAAGACAATCGCCACTACGAGATTCCTTTCTCAGTTTCAAACTGCCTGGACAGTTATTTCCCTGATTAATGCCTCCGACGAGAGTAAATATATTTCAACATAATGAAAGAGAAAGAGGATACGCCAAGTGGATTTCCAGTCGGTAGAGACGTGCAATTACGGGGTTCTGGCTAATTAATAATAATCATCTGCGGATCGCTCCTCGTGATAAAGCCTGTATATTATCACGGGTTCCAACCGAACCAGTCGTTTGTAATTACGTCTGTCTTTGGAAGTGGTGATCCGGCCTCGCGGTTAACACGTATTTATCTCAATTAAAATACCGGCTCCTTCTGAAAACGTCTACGATTGCTTGTACATAGTTAGATCCATCGTTAATCAATTAAGAAACGAACCGTGCACAGGATGTCGGTAATTAGGCCCATTCGATTGATTTCACGAGTACGTAAGAACTCGTTTCTTTGTACGACGTACCTATCCATCCTCTGTCTAAATATTTTCTGTCCTTTGTTTCGTTAATACACTGGCCGGACGATCTCTCGACCTTAGTTTTTGGAAAACGCGATTTTATCGTAAAAAAGATATAATTTTGAATGAAAATTCAGAATATCGAAATAATTCAATCTACCTTCCGATCGCAGAACAGTTGGAAACTGCTGCGCGTTATTTCCAACGTAAAATAAAACGAAGAATCTAAAATTACTCGTAAAGGATATTGTTCCATGCGTTTGTATAAAAAAGTAATTGGCAACAATTTCGTTGACAAACATTTTGAAAGCTGAAACGCTGTTTTCCGCTATCTCGCGTCTTTTTGTTTATTTAATTCGGAGCAAATACAGGTTCAATCAGTAGCGAAAATGAACGAATAACGCTTTTGAGTCAAACGAAAAATCAATAGCTTTCGTTAAAAGTTAATAACAGCTGGAAAAACGAGGATATTGGAACAAGAAAGCAAACGCCTAGGGTACGGACGAAATATACGGTCGTGTGAAAGAATGGTTCGTTCAGTCGTCGTATAATTGGCAAAAAGGGCTTTGTACTTTGGAACTTTCATTCGCCTGATTGATTCGCGCGCGACTTCATTATTTCTGCGTTGCTTATCGAGAGCATCGAACGCTATCGAGATTTTAATTTTCAAAACGAGATGGGCAAGCCGCTGCTCTGCTAGAAGGAACGAAAAACGGATCGATCCGGCGAGTACGTGGACTGAACGCGAATTTCCATGACAATGCGTTTCAACGAAGAGCCTTCTAATTAATTTAACAATTTACGGAGAAAATTTATCGCGCGTGTTTCACGGTAAAGCGCACAGTTGTATCGCGTTGATACGGCGAAACAGACACGTTCCGTAAAATATGCCGTACCATTCATGCCGGAAATTCGCCCGAATTACACGATAAACGCGTTTTATCTCGGCAAACATATCTGAATTTATCGTTTTATAAACAGGAAGGATTATTCTTCGTTTTCCCTATTTAACTGCCGATGATCGCACTTAGAGAAGAAATCATTATCTAACAGCTATGTTTGTTAATCGAGCTAACGTTTATTACGCTTCGGCAAACGCGAATATGTGTATAGGATGATTCACGCGACTATTTCAGATTATAGATCCATTATCGGTGCACAATGGCAGATAGATGTCAAGGTGAGAGAACATTTCTTTATAAATTCAGCTCTGTACGGACATTGAACAATAGCTTTTTTTTTTCTTATGCAAATGCATTTTTTTTTTTTTGTACAGATCAATATAATCGGATAAGAGATACAAGACGCATCGATACGTCAGATATGTCTCCGGTCAACGATGTGTTAATTAATATTTTGCCAAATTGGACAGAGCTTTCTCAGTCGTCGATCGGCAACGCGAAAATACCTATCGCTCGAAGGTAGTTACATTTTTGCACGGGGTATGCTGCGGTATTCGCGTACAAAATACATAAAATAGCGGATCACGGTTGAGCCAGTCGATAATTTCGCTCACGCGTGTGTCCACCAGTCTCTTGCGACACTCGTATCGCAACACCACCGACAAAATAAAATCGAACATATTCGTTGTTGAAGAGAAATATCATTCGTAACACGAGACCAGGCAGAGCACATAAAAGCAATGAAACTCGTATTTCAAATTTTCCACAAAGGTGTCACGTGACAGATACACACAACGAAGGGAGAAAGATAATTTTATTACGATTATTAATCGATAAGATTATCCTCATAACGTCGAACACGAGCTCTTTATAATCTAACGTCCTAAACGAGAAAACAACTGTTGAACGTTTTAATAACTTCGTTAATGATTTCTCAGGTTTACTCGAGCCTTTACATGCGATGCTTATGAACGTGATAAAATTGGCTTTCCCTTTTTTTTCCCCACCGATAAAATCGTGATAAGACGACCGTACCTTAAAATTACGACCGAAAGTTTCGAGGTTTACGAGTGATCGCGAAAAATTGATCCGGGATGGAAGTTGGCGGGGAAAAAAGAACCCCTGACAAAAGTGGGGGAGAACTCGCTCATCCTTTTGCAGAAACGACTGACAGAACGCCCGAAGCATTTTCATCAGACGTACTCTTCCACCTCTTTTAATATCACCGCTTGCCATCAGACACGAATCTCGCTGAAGTCGTTTTAATTAAAATCGACAGGAACTTCGAAACGTTATGAGCTCGTGCTTCGGTAAACTCTATCGTTCGATGTTTGCTGTTAAACGTTTTGGTCAGGTATTAATCGCCGTAAGGTATTTTCATTGGAATAATCGGTTGGCAGAGACGAATTAAAGAAATTCAAAGCTGACTTAATAGCCGATTTCTGTATCGCGTATGGACGTGTACTTTGTCGCGTAAAAAAGCCGATGGAAAAGGCCGATGCAATTAGGACCAAGCTTCCCACTTTTCAATAACTTGCACCGACGAAAACAAACCGTAAATCGATCGGAATTCCATCGTTTTCTTCAAACGTGCTGCAAATTTACATGATATTTTTTCCGGTATTTCGAAAAGGGTTTGAACGAGAAATTTTTACCGACTCCGTAGCGTTTCCCTCAAATTTAATAAAAACACGTCGATAGCAGAAAAACACGCTGTGGGTTGAAAAATTATCTACGGAATACCAACAGCGTTAATTCCATCGATCCTAATGAACCTGTTCAAAGGAGAAGAGAAGTAAGAACTCTCGAATCTTATTGTCGAAGAAGCTTATCGCCTTGGAAAAATAAAGAGGACGAAGAAAAAGTAATACGTATGAACGAAACAAGCGAGTGCCCGCGAAACACAGAATAGAGAGAAGCAAAAGAAGGAAAGAAGCAACCGGCACCTTGCGTGGACGAAACTGGAAGCCGTCGGGCGTTTCAACGTTCCCGGTTTTATCGCGCGATTCATTCGCTGTTCCGTGAAGCATTTGCCTTTTACCCATGGTCGCCGAAAAGTTTCCGCCGAGAAAACCTAGACGACGTTGAATTCGCACAAAACGCGCATTAGCGGGAATCCTCTATCCGGACAAACTTACTACCATCTTTGTAAGAAACGCTGGTTCCGCACTGCGGCTTCCGGTCCCGATTTAATAAGCTGCCTGTCGGCAACAAAGCACATCGCCAAGTTTGTCAACTTTTCGCCTTTCAACGAACACCGAACCTTCCAAGGGACAAAACCGACGTTTGAAAAACCGGAGCGATTGAAAGTTGGCAGATTTCTCTCGAGATCGTTTGAAAATAACGATACTTTTTTTAGCAAGATCGTTTCTACGTTTCCTTCGCAGGAAAGTGAAATTATCGATTCTTCGAGATTTATAGAAAGAACAACGTTGTCCAGCTACCTGAACCCAGGGAGATAATAAAGAAATAAACAAACGAGTTTTCATACGTACAGTTTCAACTCTTCTTCCAATTACCTCGTCGTCGTATTTTATAACAGTTATAACAGTTTCATAAATTTTAAATCTAATCTGCGTCTAATTTTAATACGGATGAAAGTACAATGAAAAGACGTACGAGACATTCGTAGATGATAATTCCCTCGCCACAAAATCTTATTAACTGGACAACTGTAAAACGAATTATCGCCTGCAATATAATACAAGAAAGAAGAAAATTAAGGAATTAGGTTTGACGTATACTAGTTTAGATCTAGAGTACTAGGTTTGATCAACGTGGCATAATATAAAGTAACGTATCGCAGAAACAGAAACTTCGCTTCGTCGACGTTTCGTAGATACGATTTGTTCTATTATGCAAGAAATATCTCAACAGGGTGTCGCAAGTTTTCCACGGCGTACAGTTCGCACGCTGAAATTTCACGTACGAAAACAGAGTTCGTGGACGGAGTTACAGGAATCCCAACATCTGAAGCAACGTCTGACACGTAACCAGGCATGCGAAACAAACGGGAGACGTTCCACGCTCGCTGGATAAATTATACAGTTTCCGTAATTCTTCGTCGTGGAATGTGACGCAACGATCGAGCACGCAATTATGCGCGCAAGACGATATACATCCTGACTTTGTTGTTCAGTTCCGCGTGAGTAAATTAATCGCGGTTAAAAATCTGGCCGCGGTTGGCCGGCGAGCGATCCGTTTCAAAATTAACACAGAAAATGGAAATCTGAACTTATGGACCACAGTTTGTTACGTAATATTTGTAAATGGAGCCCTTGGTTCGGAGCCAATGAAACGTCGTAGCTTTTGGTCGTTGCTTTTTACTCGTACAAGCTCTCTGTACTTGTAAATTAGCGACGATGCAAATCGATCGGTTACGCGCGTATTGTCCATTGTGTGTTTTACCGAGCAAAAGTTATTCGGAGAATAATTATTATCGACTGGAAGTTGCCAGACAATACATTGAGTGGTGCTTCGTCTCCTAAAGGAAATTCACGCCGAACAACCTAATCCGAAACATTATGAATCGCTCACAGGTCTAAGAACTCGCCTCGGACCACACCAAGAATAGGAAGTCTATCGCAAACTGGGTTAAGATCGAGAAACTTAGCCTCTGGTTCGTGGCGAAACCAGGAGACACGCTCTGGACTTCTCAGAAACCAGAAGGCACCCTCTGCGTGCCCGCGGGACCAAAGTTCTCACTGCGAATCTCCCAAAATTGAAAATCGAGCTCTGGAGCTTGTCAAGATTGGAATACGCTGGATATGCTCTATGAATCGGATCTTATCGCGTGCGCTATTTTCCCCTGAGAATTTTCAGCGATACGAGCGTGCTTTACGACACGATCGTAGTTTAAGATCAGAGTGCACAACCTTGGAATAGTTTTCGAGGCTCAGCGAGTTCCGAATGATACGGCTATGGACCTTCGATCCAGTGACCACGAAGGTCAAGATTTTACGACACCTCCGTAGTCCGCGGCTGTTTCCGTGGTTACAGGGCAGTAAAATTCGGATTTCACGACTCGGAGATTCCCTCGTATGGAGTTTAGCGATACCAACATCCTGAGTGACCTGCTCTTCTCTGGATTACCGTCTATTACTTTGGGCTTTGTTATTTTTCAACTTTAGAAACCATCCCTTTCCGGAGATAGGTTTATTACCACATAGATACTTGGCAGGATTCGTAAGAGTATCAAACATTTTTCTCGCGCGTTCGTGTTTTTTTTTTTTTACAATTCGTGCTTTTACGTAAAACGATACGCGCAGTAGCACTCCGCTTATTCGAAGGACGACAAATCATAGCTAGCAAAGGGTCGGTGAACCTTTTCTACGTGAACCTTTTATGTCCATATAAATAAACAGAATTCCACGCAAACAACCACTATTTACCGAAAAACGAAGTGGGGAAATGGAGAATTAATGAATTCTCGAAATAGAGAAATTCTCTTTCTGCTCGTGAACATTTATTAATACAACGCGTAAAGGAGAAATCATAGCTAGCGATACAACCAGTCTTCCACCGTAGTTCTTAATCGTATCATAAAATCAGACACCTTCCAGAAACGAAAATTCTATCTTAAGGCGTTGTATATTTAACGCACGATTTAGCGTACGTCGACTACGAGTAACCTAGATTTCGGTCTACCTTTATTATTTACGACGCGACGATTTCACGAAGTTAAAGTTTCGTCAGCCGACTGTCAACAATAATAATTCCAGGCCGTTTCTCCTCGCTGGCAGAAGCTCGACGGAGCAACGCAAGTTGCGAGTTGCGGTTGTTTTAGAAGAGGATATTGCGTTACAACGCGGAGACGAGATCCCGAAGCTGCTAATGCACCAGCATCTGACACCGACTTCGTTCGAGAAATATGCACCGAGGGTGTACCGTTACCGGTCGCGTCGCTTCGCTGTCGCGGATTACGCAATGCAAAACGAGCAGGAAAAAACGTTCCGTCTCTTTCCTTTGTTAATTAAATCGCTCGCTCTTTCGCGTTGCACGCCGATGATTAAACGGCTGTTCCGAGAAATTAAATTGCCCTTCAGTTCGGAAGAAGGCCGATACGTCACGCGAATCTCCGACTTCCTCGCCATCTTCCTCGATTTTGAACTCCACTTTCTAAGTGGAAACCGAGTAAGCTCCGCTTAATTTGTCCGTTTATCGCAAAAGTCCGCGACAAAAGATTCTAAATAATCGTTCTTCGTTTTTAGCCAATCTCGAATTTACCGTACGAGGTTATCGTATAATTGAAATGTTTCGTTTATTGGAACTTGGAAAGCTTCGAACATAAGGAAATAAATATATCATCGATGCGACTCGTTAGCTAAGACCTCTTGAGTCATAATTTACGTATCGATGATACCGATCGACCGACGAGTTAAAAATTTGTATAAATTTAACAAATCCGAAATTTTTCTTTTATAATTTACCAATGTTTGCATGGGACTGGGTAAAAAGAATATACGCGAGTAACGCCGGCTTAACTTCCTATTCCCTTCGTTGCTATCGTTCGAGAGAATCAGTTAGTTTCGTAACTTGCGATTTGTGAAACTTCGCTGACGTTAATTTAATTATGCGATACGACTCTGACAAGAAATTTAGGACAGCACGGTACAAGCTTCATCGACACGGACGATTATTTTTAAATATAGGTTCACTGAACCTGCAAAAAGAGTTCACAGAGAGAAACCTTTTCTCGAGCCCAACCTGTAACTTATTATACCGTGCAACTACGCTCGGCAATCAGCAATTTTTTTCATCTAGCCTGCACCAGCGTACCGTCATCTGGCACACATTTTTCCCCCGGCGTTCCTCTTATTTTTCCACGATCTCATCAAAGAGCGCCAACCAGCCAGCCCGTGGTTTAAGTTACAACCAAGAGAACGTTGGGTGCGAAATAACTTGCCTTCCTGGTGGCCATTTCTGTTTCGCCATGATTTTCGACCGACCAGACGTTCCCGTTGCATTTTTTACAACGGGAACAGCGAGGCAACAGCGGCCCACAATTTAGGTTCCACGGGGGCCGGAATGAAATTTTCGTTCTGCCACTTCGTCGGATTCTTCTTCGTTTCCCCTTTTTTTTTCTCCTCCGATTTTTCTTCTTTTTATCGCGACTCTTCTTCACGACCTAAAGGAGCAATTCTCCGAGAATTCCCCAGCTTTTCCTTCGGTAGAATCCGAGTTAACAGCTATGTTTCGCGAGAAGAGTTTACTCAAGATCCTTCGTACTTGGCGATCGATCGCAAGGAGTTCCGCTATTTGTAACTTCCAGGATTACGATCGTGATTTCGCTGAACGTTCGATTAATACTTGGGCGATGATTATGCGACAATCCGCGTGACATTTCGGACAAGGTTATGAGCATAGTTATTAAGTTCCTGCAACGACGGTACTTACCAGCGACTCTATTATTCTCCATAAAGGCGCACGCGCCAAAGCAGTAACTGTCACTTTACTCCTCTTACCTGCAACAAACGAGAACAGATATTAGTTTACTCGTACGGCAATCGAATTTACTTGAAATTCCATTTCAGCCTGTACTACGCGCTCGCAAATTATAAAAAAAATACCACCATCGGCGATAAAACTTTCCTTGGAACAGTAAAACAGTCTCCCAACTTCCACCCTTGTTCTCTCTCCTCGTTTCTTCGCTCGTAAACTGTACCAGTGTAGTTACTATACGAATTACCGTAACGTAACACCACCGACGTGAAAAAAAGGGGGAAACGAAGCTACAAATTTCTTGCGTGGGCTGCAATTCGCCGAAAGACACTTTCAATGTTCCGAAATCCACCTCGCTACGTCGTTTTATTATAGAAAGATTATTTAGAAATGTTTCTTTTCGCAAGATACGCGAGCGCGTGTAATCGAACTCAAAATCTCGTTGGAGAAAGCAAAGTTCTACTCCCGTGTCCCTGTCAGTTTGATCTCTTTGAAAGAAAATACTGTTCTCGTTCGTAGTTGCAGCACCATAGATAGCATTCTATGTACTCGCGTTATTATCGTGATTTCTATTCGACCTTGTTTTAAACGAGCCATTAAACTCTAACAACGCTCGTAATTCCTCGTAGTCTCTCGCTGCCATTTTCGTTCAGGCTGTACCAATAGCCAGAGTGCTTTATAGCTGGTCCATCGGAGCACAGCGAATACGACGTCCTGCTTAAAACGAAACACAAGTCCGATTCGCGTAAAACGTCGCTACCAGTCGGATTAATATTATCCGCTCCCCTGGCTGTGTTGGCGAGACAGCTCCGCGAGCTGGAAGCTGTCGCCAACGTTAATGATAATGCCACCGGCGACCGAGTATTACGCGTTTATTGCTATCCGGTAGCCGTAGCTGTTGTTTTACGGCGTCGTTTGCCCTTTAAGGGAGGACCGAGCGCTAATTCAGTCGTGAAACCGAGTCCTATCATCCGATTCGTGTCAAAGCAGTTTTACTCGGCCTTGTCGAGATCCGACATGGTAATTGGGACCACGCGACGCGAAAAGGATCTGTCATCGTTTCCTCTGCATAGGTTTCTCAACTTTTCCACCGGTCTTGAAGCTAAAAATCGTTTTACTGTACAGCTCGAGGCTGTCATATGTCCATGGATATTTAACGTTTACGATATACCTAGTAGCGTGTAATATGCTCGTAAGCTCTATAACGCGTTCGTATATTTTCGTAATTAATTACGTAACGCGTAAAAAGGAAAGTATCGGGTCGTCCCGAAAGTTTCTTTCCTTTCGTAAGGGAATAATAGATGCACAATGAAAGATCGCACCCTTTTCGTTTTATATTATTTCCATCCATCCATTTTCTTCTATTTCTAATATCACGATCGTACATGATTCGACAAAAATAATTAAAAAAAAAAAACAGAGAACGTGGCGCGTCCGTTGTTTCCTTACAAAACGAAAGAAACTTTTCGGACGACCTAATAGCTGTCGTACGGCGCGTACAAGCGAAAACAATTACGGTATGGAAATAAAAAGAAAAACGATCGCATGGGTTAACGCGTAGGAAACGTGTACGCGAGAGATCGGTCTGATCGCGTACTCGTCTGAACTTCGCTGCGTTCTAACGAGAAGACGCGCCACGTGCCTCGTCTAATATGTAGAAAGAAATTGATATGGAAGTTGCAGCAGGAACGTGAAATTTTAAAAGATTCGAGGAACCCTTCTCTCGCAGAACCGATTCGCCCTGCTTAATCTCAGCCACCTACACGCACGACAGAGTACTACACCTTTACGAAACTTGTTCGTCGTTTGTGCAACGATCCTGACGTGTCCCGAGAACTTTCATCGAACTCATGAATTTCAGATAAGAAGAAGGGCACCTATCCGACGTAGAAACCCTCCAACCTCTAGCAACGTTAATAAGAGCGCCTCAAACTCCATCAGCGCCAAGTGGCTTATTAAAGTAACTTAAACTCGCCGCGCGAGCATAAAACACCGGGTTGTCTCGAACGTCGTAAATCAGCGTCGATAGCAAGAGCGAGAAACACGAAACGCTAAACCTAAAAAAAAAAGAAAAAAAGAACGTCGAACAACGGTTTTACTCGCGTTGCTAACGAACGCGGCCACGCTCGACGTTTCGCTTCGCTTTGAGTTCACTGGCCAGCGTGCTGAGGGGTCGAATGCCACGCTGCATGATTCTAAGTGGTTCGTAATAGACTTTCGGGAAACGGGCACTTTTAGAATTTCACAGGAGGGTGTGATTCAGCCTATCTACGCGCGGGAATGCGAGGAGAACGACGAGACGAGGAGAAGGTAGAAAAGGAAGAGGAGGAACGAGAAAGAAGGGGGTCAAGCGAGATTTCGACCGCGATTCCGTATGCGAGCAGCTGCCGACTGGTCGCGATGTTCTCCTCGTGCCTGTCAGCAATTTTGGTAATTGCTTGCTTCGGCTTAGCACGCCCGACGCGGAACGCGCGACGATGCTCGTTGCCTTCGCGTTGTATCAAAATGCCAGCTCGAGGGTGGAACGGTGACGGCGTAATTTGCGGAACGAGATTGTTATTATAATTTCCCCGGCAAATGGAGATGCCATTCCGGCGGTAATTTAAACCGGCGAAACACGCGAGGTGTTTACGAACGTTCCGCCAATTTCTGGCTGCTTCGGAACTCTGCGCTTCCGCGACGACCTGCCTCCGTAGTTTCGGCGTATTTACGTTTGGCGGTTTGTACGAGCGATTCGAAGACTGCTGTTCGTTTCGTGCAAGGAACAAAGCGTCTCGGTGGAGATAGTAACGCAGAGAAATTGAAACACAGGATGCCGAGAGACTCTGACGTTTTTGAGCGGAGAAACGTAGAATTAATTCTGTTGCGGTCCTTGAATTCTTACGTATCTCGACCTCGCTCTTGTTCTTCCGTCTTAAAATTAAACTTTAAATTGAACGTTCCTGACTTGATTATTCAAAAATTATTGCTTCGAGGAAGCTTCTAACGATACTAGAAGGATACTACAGCGGGGTAAAAATTTGGTAAGCTTGAAGTCGGATTCTCTAGAGGTAGGAACACTTTTTGGAACAACGCGCGTAATTTGAATCGCAGTCAATCAACGTTGGATTCGGATTAAACGCGTTTAATTTGACACAGTGTGCCGTACAAGTTGTTTCAAGCTGTACGTCGATCGGAGAACAAACAATACCGATACATGACACGGTATGTGCTCGGAATGCAAGCTCGAAACGCGCGAGGAGCTCGCGACACTCGCGTTCGAAACAAATACCATGCCATCGATTTGTTCAATGCCAACCACCGAATAGCTTGTTCGTGCATCCGATTTGTCAAACGTTCGTGATTAAATTGCACGAATTGGAAACAACGGATCGCATCGAATTTAAGCGAATAACACTCGCGCCCAAGTTCTTTCGAATTCATCGTGGAATTCTCCTTAATTCTTAAAGAATTCTTAAACGTGATATTACAATGTACGTTGCGTGCAAACCTTATTCGTAAATGTTCTTCGTTTCAACGTAATTCAATTATCGTGGTTCGATCTAATCAAACAACATACCGCGAAACGAGAAAATTCTGTAATTAGATACAGTAAAAAACGTATGGAAAAAGACACGAATCAACACGCAGGAACAGTGTTACTTCGGTTGCACCAACGAATTACAAGCAAGTTTCTCTAAATTACTTCTCTTCGAAACATTTCACAATCTCCCTACGCTTTCTCCCCCATAAATCTTTCCATACGGCACGTTCACTGCATCCGATAGATAAAGAATTTATTAAGTATGACCGACAATCCTTTCAAATTTGTCCCCTTCGAGATTATTGTAGAAAAAGAGCTCGTTAAAATGCGAAGCAGCGCTAACCAAGACGATGCTCGACCACACGAGTATCACGCGTTCTTCCTTGCTTAAGAAGAACGTCCAATAAATGCGCCAGCTTATACCGGAAGTCAATGGCAACCACGGAGTATAGAACAAGATAGGAAAAATTAAATTCGAACGTCTTCAGATTCTTGAAGTAAGTTCAATTATCCAATTCGATGTATCTTTGTTGCGAAAGCAACGCGCAGTAACTTGCACGGTTTGATTCGACCATAAGGATAAGGTTAAAAGAGAGGTAAAAATGAAAAGAGACGAACGTTTCAAAGATAGAAGAAAGTACGCTCAAGCGCAATAAGAAAATACTTCAAATACGAAAAGAGAATGATGGTTCGCGCGAGCGTTTCCAACAGACTTCCTGGTTCCGGTGGAATGCCTGGGCGGAGGAGTGTCGCGAGTGTTCTCCCGCGTCCGCGTCCAGAACTTCCAGGTCGTTTCGGTCACGCGACGGAAGATCAAAGTTAGCGGTGCTAGATATTTCATCGCGAACGTCTGAGCGGCTGCCAAGAGCGCCAAATGCGTCCGTCCGAGGATTTGCGAGCGGAAGTGAGCGGCCACGAGCCGAGAAAAAAGGGAAGCGAGCAGAAAGCCACCGCCGTTGCGCGTAAACAGACCGACTACGCTTCCGAGACTTTTTGTTTTCGCGCACCCAAGTGTCGCTCATTCATGGTGGTTAATTTCCGCTTAAATTACCCCTGGAGGCCATATAATAACGATTCCGCGCAGTATAACACTGGAGATATCGGGGTAATCAAAATGAGAGTAACCTCCTGCGAAAGATTTATACGTAGATTTAGAACAGCGCGCTTTCGGGTCTTCGAACGACTTTTTGTAAGATGTACGAGCAAAGATTTGATTTTTTCTTTGAATTGTACAGAGTGTGCGATCGAGTATAGGCTAATTCTGTACGAAACAATATGTCAAGAACAGAGAATAACATTTTCTCCTTCGAAGTCTTATCTTCGTTTCTATATCTTTTCATACGCCTTCCATTCTCAGCTTCTTCGTACAAGTTCTTTTTATTTCGGTCGTTCGATGGGAATCGCCGCGAACATTGCAAACTTCTGTCACTTGGGTTTTCCAACAAGAATCACGGATTAGAAAGCTGGCGACATCCTCGACGTTAAAAGACGCTAGAGATATCGGTCAAGATACACAGATCCGACTGAGAAGAATTAGTTTCGAGCGAGAGAACAGGCGTTACATTCGTAAAATAATAGTAAACCGTTGACGTGTCCGGCGAATAAATCTCCAGCCTATCTAAGCACTTTCCCATCGCCAAGTTTCACTAAAAACCTACTCGTCCCCCTTTCGTTCCGGCCAAAGAATCCATCGCTTTGACCTTAAACAATTTAATCGATCGAAACGATTCATCGTCGAAAGCGTCTTTATCAAAGCATCGAGCAATCTCAATCCTCGCGACGTACTACCTCGTAAATCTCATAAATCCATCTCGACGCGCAGAGGCTATCATCGTTAAAACGAGTTTGGTCATCACGAAGCCATGATCGAGCGAAGAGCAAAGTTCAGTTTGATCGCGAGAAGACAAATCGAGACGAATTTCCTCTCGACGTTCGATCGTCGACCCCAAGGAGCTTGTGCGATAATCAATCGTACTTATCGAGGACTCGAACGACGCGTTTTCGGCAATTCTTGTTTCCGGAAGACAGATTTTCGCTTCTCTACCATTTAGATGTCGGCGCTCAGACGATACGTCACTTATCGTCAGCAGGTTTCTAGGAATATATTTGAATATCTCGTAACTAGAAAATGTCGAAGTTTTCCAAAGGACTTTCCGACGATTCTACGCCACAGAGCAATAAATAATAGAACGATAAATGATGGACCAAATAAGCAACAGAGAAGAGAGCACCGTGGTTCTCAAAAGCCCGTAGGACAGTTCTGACAGGAATAGTTTCAAATAATTCGTTCAGCTTCGCCAGTTTCGACCGTAGTTTTCATAGCTTTGTTTAAAAATTTGTTCAACCGTGCGTTTGTTGCTCGTGCAAGCCCAAATTCTAGATCCTAGGAGATCCTTCGGAAATCAAACTCGACTTTCTCAAAAGTGCATCCTCTGACGCAATTCCGTTATTCTTCGCTTTCGTCTTATTTTCAGTGACAATAGGATTTGTCGTACGACGTAACAGGGCCGAATTCGAGTTTTCGAGACGCGACACTACCGACTCAGCTTCCCATACTGTCGAGACGAAACGACGAAGATAATATATAAAAAAAAAAATAATAAGAAATAAAATTGATCAAATACCTAGCAATTGAGCAATAAAATTTCTTCTGTAACGAGATGCATCGAACGTTTTTTAAAAGACCGTACGTATCTTTAAAGGAGCGTCGTCGTTCCTTCAATTTTTTCTAACACGGACGAGTGAATTACTCACAGCTACAGACGCGAAATAAAATGTAGTTTTCCTGAATACCGAGGCTTTCAAAGAGACGAGATCCGAGGGAGTCTCGAGGAGGAAGGAACGCGAAACGGCAAGAAAGACATCCCTCTGTGGAAACGGACCGTTTCCCACGGCGTTCGGCACCTGCGCCACACTATTTCTGGCCAGTACTCGTGGTCGTTCCACGCGCCACTGAAACGACGTTATATTTACCGCTTCCTCGTACTCGAGACAATGCCGAGACGTTCCGCGGCTACTCCTCGTTCTGGGTCAAAAGTTCCCCGCGGTCGATGAGGAAGAAAGAGCCTCGAATACGAAACAAGTGGCTCGCGGAACGCGGCAGTACAATTTTGGTTTCTTCGCTCCGTACTTTTGTTCCACGTGCTCCGCTCCAAGTGGAACTTTCGATGCTGTGGAGTTATCGATCGAGTTTGCGAGCGTTCTACATTTTTTCGTCTCGTATCCGTCGTGTTATTACTTATTAGTAATAGGAATTTTTGGTATCGGCGTATAGACGAAGTTTTTGAAATCGTTAAAAGTAGCGGAGAATGAGTAAAAAAGAATGGCACGATGCGGATTTTTACGGGACATTTAATCTTCCGTAACCAGAATTTTTTCGGCAGAAAGAAGGATTGCGAATCGTCGGTCTTTCGTAGTTTATAATATGAAATCTACCAACTAATAATTAAATCGCATTTATGTTTTTAAAACGTAAAATACAATGTACACGATTGCACGGAATATTTATACGCGAGATGCTTGTATAATATAGAAATAATAAAATGAATCTGGATTTAGGTTCTGATTCGTTAGCCGCGTGTTCTCGTATAAGTTGCGTCTTGCTGTTAGATTTATCGAAAGATTAGTAAATATCGTTCTTTCTTCTATCGATCCTAACATTCTTCCTTGGGAGAAAGTTTAGATATTTGTTCTTTCGTCGACCAAAAATTCACCTGCTTTCCCGGGATGCTGTAACTACGCGGTTGTCGTTTACGCAATGTTCTCCCGAACGTTTTTACCTATTATGTATGCAACGAGCGTTATATTTACGAACGCACGTAAAATTCTGCAAACCTGTAATTTTCTCGACTATTCCGCGATACTAGAGAGCGAGAAGAACTCTGGACGTAAAAATCGATGGCTCGTGCGAAAGAAACTATCTCTCTGCTGCGCCTTTCTCTATGTCCGACACTTCCTCCAAATACGCAAAGTAACACTTTTTTTATATATACCAGCATCCATCAGTTAATTACGCAAAATTATAACAACTCAATTTTATAATTATAAGACGCTGCTGCAATAAACATCGATTACTGGCACTCAGATTTATGAGCTTTGAATTTCTAATCACGTCATATCGCATTTTTAAAACCATAAATTTCACATTCATTAATCGGCGACTAATCAATTAATTAAAGGCCAAATTTTTACCCTATACCGTTTCCCTCGCTTCTTCGTTCGTACCCCTGCTTCGTAAGTCTTCTTTTCAAGTTTCGAGACACTTTGTTCATGAAAGCGTGAACCTCGCAGAGAGCGATAAAATTACATCGAACGCATAAACGGAATACGTTCCGGCCATATCTATCGAATCGTAACTTTCATTTTGGGTCATTGTAGGTCTGAGAAGAACGAGTTTAACGTTAACAGATACGTAGAAAATCCTTTTATCGTAACATCCTAGCGTAAATTTATTTAAGCCGGCTGCGTCCAGAAAAGGGGAGAAAATCAGTGTAGTATAATACATTCTGAAAAAAATTAAGCGTCATCCGGAAGAAAAGAAAAAAAAAAAAGGTACGAAGAAGCAACGAAACAAGAAACGGTATAATATCGTGAAGAAGAGCGGAACGCTCTTGGAAAAACACTCGGTTCGCCACGAATGATAACTACTTCCGCCGGATACGCCACTCACGAATCATCCTTTCTCAGCCACGGCTCCTTTTTCCTTCGTGACTTTCAATTTTATTCCCTGTCGATCCGCCGGCGATTCGGTCTCGACCCTTTCAGACCAGCACGATTCCGAAACGCGGCTTATCGTTCGCTTGGAAATGAAATTTCTGAAAAATAACGAACGACGCGCGAGAAGCTGCCCAACGTCCGGACAACGTGTCTTTTTGTTTCTACGATCGAAATCTCTGCGACGACCTTGCGAATGTGTCATTTACTTTTGAGAGTGTGTCGTATCGTATTCTTTCGACAATTCAATATTATATCTTCGTGGAAACGCTGGTTTGTTAAATTTCAAATATAAATTCAATTTATTAAACGTCGCATAAATTGCATTCTCATAAGTAGGAATATAATTACAAATCTGTTATGCACTTTCAGAATCATTCACGACGAGAGAGCATTTCGCTTAAACATTAAACATTTCGTGAAAACATAATATCGCTTTATAAAAATTCGATTTATTAAATATTACATAAATTGGATCGTTGCGAGTAGGAATATAATTATACATCCGGCATGGGCGCACTATAATATGAATTTATATATATATATATATATATAAATTGCTCTATTACCACGTTCCATCTTCCACTCCTACTTGTGTCCAACGTTCTATTGAAATTCAACGTCGTCGATCATCCTCTGATCAACGATTTTTACCCGATGCTATCAATTCCCACAAAAACCCACGCTTCAAACAGTTAACCAATCATTCCACCATTGAGAAAATACTCTCGTCGCGATAACGTTTCAACGCTATCAACGTTCTAGTAACGCGCAACCGTCGAATTTCTTAACATTGTCACGAGCCTAACGACCCGATGATTATGGATAGACTACACTTTAGGATATTTTTACAATAGACACCACAGAAGAACACGAAAGAACTACAGGGCCAGGAATAACGCGGTAAAGTAATCGAAACTTTTTCAAAAGCGTTTCGTCAAAATTCCTTACGTATTAAACGGCAAGGAAATTCTTGAAACCTGAAATCGTTTTTCCTTTAAAATTCCTTCTGTCATCTGCGTCCACCGTTTGGCAAAGATGTTCATCGGGTCAGACGTTATTTCTTAAAAGAAGAAGGAACGTTTATCGTTACTGTGACGTAGGCGAAGCTTCTTTAATCTCAACTTCCGTGAACAATTATTTACATAATATGAAACGCGATATATTATACAGAGAGAGAGAGAGAGAGAGAGAGAGAGAGAGAGAGGAGAGAGCAGACATTCACCTCTCTCGGCCGCCGGTCCGCCATTGTAATGCAAGTTACAGGAGTCGCGGCCTGGCAATGATTATCCGCCGATGTATGCACGCGAGTCTCCAACTATGCTTTGTAAATTTGTTATTTTCTTACACGAATCAACGGTCCGGATAATTTTGCATGATCGAGCAAAACGTTCTTTGTAACGTCCGAGGCAATCTCGCTTCGAGTTTTACTCTTTAACCTATTAACCATGGAAGACGCTTCGGCTCGTCATTCGGACTACCAACAATCTTTTCGCGCGTAATAATTTCTTTATTCGAGCATCCACGATCTTTTCGCGCTTTATTCGCGCTCGTTAAGCGTAAATCATATCGTATTCGCATTTGCAAGTAACATCGACGTGGCTGAAACCGATTTGTCTCTATCAATTGCTAATTTTGCGCTTCGCCAGCAACAAGGGACCTGCTTAACGGGTTAAAGACGACCCTTGGTACTTTATCGGAAGAATCCTCGCAGCCGTAGGAAAACGCTGTTTCGGTGCAACAGCTGGAGAACGAAGGCCTTCGGGTGCAAAGGTTAAATTCGTTTACGAATGAACCCGGTGGCGAACGTCGGTTGCGAAAGTTCGTCGGCGGCGTGACGCTCGTAACGCGGACGATATACGACGGTCCGTTTCTCGTAGATCATTCACGGCGACGTCGTTTGCGTAATTGCGTGACACCGACGCGGAAAGCGATGGACCGCTCGCGCAGAACCAGTTCCTGGCGATTTTTCCGCGCGTCGATCTTTCCGCGCCGGTTGCGCCATCGTGGTCGGTGTCGTTGCACCGATGAAAGCGGTTTTCGTGTGGGCCCTGTGTGGAATCGCGTAGATGGGAATCGCCGGACCCGCTTTGTTCCCGACTTTCGTAATTCGTAACCAGCACGCGAGACGATAAACCGACTGTGTCGTTGCGTTCATTGTTACCTATAATTTGTCGATGGAATGGAATGGAATGGAATGGAATGGAATGGAATGGAAGCAGGATATCCCGGTGGATGTTTCCTCGATGAGTCAGTGGAAAATTATTTTCTGAATGGAAGACGACGTCGTGTTTCGTTCTTTCGAAAATCAGTTTTTGGTATGCCATAGTTTCGAATTTTTAGATAACCGGCATGCTAGTGATTTTATCACGCGCAGGGAAACGAACAAAAGTTTCACGAGAGTTTCGTGAGACATTTATGGACTGCGCGTACTTGTTTAGGCGAGCTGCTATTGCGCGAACGAAAAAATAACAGTACTGGTAAAGTGGTTAGGAAAATGCATCAACTTCTATCGTATGAACTCCAATTCGTATAAACTGTTCGCCTCCTGACAAATTCAAATAAACAGAGTTCCGACGTATTGCGCGTTATACGTACACTGGCAGTTGTAAAAGAATACGTTAGTCGTCGGTATAATAGAATTGCCAAAAAATTGTAAAAATTCAAGGGACAACGATTCGATCTCGACATTCTATCTCTCTATTGATAAACACGCGAGGCAGAAGACAGCGAGTGGTTAGCAAGAATTCTACGTCTTGTTTCAAAACGTACCATCTGTCCTACGCGAATGCAACATCAAAGCTGATCGCTCGCTGTACAAAAAGACCAGGGACGATCGTAACGTTGCTGTAAACACTTGTTTCTTGTCTATGCGGAATTCGCTGGTGCGGCTTGGCTGGACGCGCGATTAATCAGCGCGCGGTTTCGTTTCATCGCGCGGAGGCCCGATGCCGCGATATTTAATCATGCCAACCGCGAATTAATAGAAACGACCGAGTAAGGGGCAATTTTGTTTGAGTTACCGCGGTGAATCGTGTTTCGTAGTCGAGGAAATTAATCTAAAATTTGTCTTGCTCGATTAAGACGTGTATTTAGCTCGCTGTAATTACAGCTTCGTTTGCCAACGAAGAGAGAATTTTACGTTCGGAATTTACCATCCAAAGAAATCTACGTTCTTTCGCATCGTTTTAAAGCCTCGAGCAAGAAACTGCGGACAATAACCCTTCAGAAGTTCCAAGAATGGTATACGGCGAATCGTCGAACCACGATTCAAAGATATTCGATAAAGATACGAGAAACGAGACGCAATCCCGTTTAAAGATAATATTTTACGATTCTACCGAATCAACGAATTCTCCCAAAGACCCGACGAACAAACTTCCCATCGAATATGAAACAGAACGAAATTCGGGAATGCGAACAAGAAACGAAGCAACGTACAATTTTCCTAACAAAATTTCCACCGTTTACAACGCCCAAGGCGCGTTTCGCGCTTCGAATTCGCAGAGAGCGAAACAGCTGGAATCCTCGCGAGGCCATGAATGAAACGAGAGAGGAAAAATGTTGGCGATACGGCCCGTTAATTCTACTCCGTTCTATCGCCACCCGAGATTCGTTATTACGCGACGCGTTTAATACTCGAACGAGACGCGCGTAACTCGCGCTAAAGGTAACGCGAGAGATCAATCAAGGGAGACGGCGCTATTAATAAACCTGGACGAGGTCTATTAATAAGGAGGAACGGAAGATTAGAAACGTTTCTTGCGCGCCGTGCTGTGAAAGACCATTTTGCAGCGGAGTCCGGATACACGGCGAGCACTGTCAACGATGCAATGACTCACGTTGGCCAACGCTTCTAACGCAACCAACCCCCCGCGGGATTCGTTCGAGTTTATACGGCCCCAGCGAGGTAATATGATTCAGCCGCTAATTACATTCCACGCTGGTAGCCAGCGGCGAATCTGAAATAGATTTTCGGGAACACGGAAGAATTCACCGGTCGTCACCTTTCACCGCGCCCTGGTAATTATAGGACGCCCTATTTCCGGCGAATTTACGTCGTGAAAATACAGCTTACTTACGGCATAGAAAGCTTCGCTCCGGCCGCGCAACGAGAAAACGGAATAACAAAGTTGCGACTCTGGTGGAATTTTCTGAACTGAAATGGGAAGTGGAAATATCTCTCGTCTCGCGTATCTTTTCACCGGATTTCTGCATCGCGATATAGAAATTTCGTTCTCTGCTGTTGGCTACGAAATCAACATCAATCGGCAGCTTTCGTATTCGCGTGATACGAAAAGTTAATAAAGGCGGATCAGTTCGCATCGAGTCGGTTCTAGTTCTTGGAAATTTGAACGTCGTGTAATTTCTTTCCAAGCGAAAAGAAACGTAAAAGGGCAGCGAAAGAAACTGCGAACGAGGAAATTATTAGGTCCGGGAGATCGCCGATCTAAGCGACGAATTAACTCGTATTTTAAAAGATGGTCGTTCGTTTTACGGTCAAATTTGATTTATTTCAATATAGAGGGAGGGGGGAGAGGAGGAGACAAGAATTCGTGCAACTGGAGTTCGTGTACTAAAATTTTCGCCATTTCTCCTCGTTATCTATGATTTTCCGCTCGAACGATGGGAGTTGACGACAAGTAGATTTAATCGGCACAGGTCGGACGCGAAATAAAATCTCGTCTCTTGTTCAAACGTTTTACCAAACGAAATTAAAATAAATTTCTATCTCGACCCTACCTGAATACTTGTTTAAACTGAAAGGAGAGACACCGTTCGAGAAGCTTTTGGAAGATTCCTTGTACGAAGCAAGGAATATCTAGCTGTTACTAAATCAGTTTGCTTCGTCCGTTACTACTATTTCGTTCGGTTAATTTTCTCCCTACGAAACTTACTATTTCGAACCAAAATTATGACAGACACTGAATCAGCGTCGTAAGTCAAACGCGTGTTTTGTAACGTATTTGTCTAGTCGATTTTACCGCATCAAGGCTAACACCATGGTAAACCTTGGAACCCTTCGAATGAAATCATTCGACGAGAACGAACGAAACCTATACAGAGAAGAATCTGTAAGAGATAAAAGTCAACGTCGACTCGTTAAACTCGCGTGGGACGAGAGCCCGTACGTTTCTCCTATGATTATCAGGTTTTTCTCGATCCGTAACAAACGCGCCGATTCCACCTTCGCTCTCGAACGAGGTTCCAGCCGACGAAATTTATCGGGCGCGATGTCTCCGTCGCATAAAACACAACGTACACACGGATACACGGGTAAGACATTATAGATGCGTGAGAGAGTCGGCCACGCGTGGGAGCTCACCCACGCGTGCCCTGGCCATGTTTGAATATTTATCCATCTAAGGATCGAGGTTCGTTCGTGGTTCGTTCGTCACCGATTCAGACGACTATGAAAAACCAAGCGTGTCCACGCTGACGATTGCGCGCCGGTTCGTGCTGGTCCTTCGGTATTTCTTTACAAAGAGACTTTGAATGGAAGAACTTTTTCCTTGCTTTTGGCGAAGCGATCGATTTTGCGAGTAACAGATCGATATTAATTTAATACATCGATAAAACTACTCGATAGAACCGAGGAGAGGTATATCGCGATGGTAATAGAACGAGGGATTGATTTTCGTTGTTTCCGAAGGTTCGGAATATCGCCAGATAAGCCTGTCGTTTATAACGAAATTATGTTTCGTTTTCGAAGGAAATAAAATAAGGTAGAAGTACTTGCGATCGATACGTTTTCTTTCGTTTTCCAAATCCTATTCCATTTCGCTATTAATTTCCCTGCCTCTTTTTTTCGTTCGATCCGTTCGTCTCGCTTTCTCATTTTCCTATCGATTTATGCGACGTCTTCGTATGAAACACGGTATCGGTCCGTTTCTTCGTTTGTACGATAAACGTAGAGACAGGACGCAACTTTACGAAATAAAGAATCGTCCGTGAACGTGAATGAAATCTTGTAGCTTGTGTCCTATTTATTTGATCGTGAAATAGTCGAATTCCGGATCACGAACGTATAATTATTCGTAGAAGAAAGGATTAAGGCGAATTCGGTCACTCGGCGTTTCAAAGCTTCGTTACATTTGTTACGAGGTATTCGATAAGGTATTTCGTTGTTCTTCAAAGTGTCCTTCTATTTACGAGAGAGTAGAGTTTGATATTCCAATTAAATCGCAGATACTCGAGTTTCCTGATTCTGCATAGCGAATGACGTATGATAAACCCGGCAAAACGGAGATTTCAAAGCAGGGCTTATGGGATTAGCTCTTGGTTTCTGGAGTAGAATGAAACGTGCCACGTGTACTGCATACTTGCCTTACATTTCGCGTAACAAGCTTGCGTAGCTCCGCGGAATGGGCAAAATTTACCTAAAATATTCCAAGTGACTCTCTCTTATATTCTATCATCTTCAAACTCTAAGGGGTTTTCTTTTTCTCATTTCACGAAATCACTGCGAATTTTCAAGAATCGAAATCAGAAGACCGGGGAAGAAAAGCGAAGAGAAGACTCGACGTAAAATCCAAAGATCGAGGATGAAAGTAGAAAACTTTCGTTTCTCGGCAAAGTCTGACAGATCGTAGAATCGCTACCGTCGCTCGAACGAACTTTAATCGCGAAAAATCGCCGCTCTTGTCCAAAGATCGCTGTCGCGCGATCGAAGAGAGACGAAGAAAGGTTCGAAAGTCGAGGATGCGAGCAGAAAACTTTCGCATCTCGGCGAAATTCAGCGTGTCGAGGATACCGTGATAATTCGAATCTACGTACGTATATTGCTACGTCGATTCTAATAAACTTCGATCGCGACAAATCGCGATTCGTCTGCAAAGGTCGCTGTCGCGAGATTAAAGAAAGAAGGAGGAAGAAGGCTGGAAAGACGAAGACGCGAGCGGAATATTCCTCGGGAAGAATTCAACGTGTCCGCTATACTATGGTACTTCGTATATACAATCGTACATTGGCGTGAGAATTCTAATAAACTTCGCTCGCGGCACGTCGCAGCGGCTTTTCAGAGATTGCAGCTAGAAGAAAAAGGACGAAAGATGGCAAATAAGATTCAAGGACGAAAGTAAAGGACTTGCGAGCTCTGCAAAAAATTCGCGTCTCAGCGAAATTCAACGTATCGAGAAATTGCCACGGTAACAAACCGATCTCGTGGCAAATTCAACGCGCCACGATCGAATATCGAGTTGCGAATAAATCGCGTCACGACGATGCGATACCGGGACAGAAATCGAGAGAAAACGAACGACGACGACGACGTCTCTCCTGGATATCGAGGCACGCTTTCACGAGACATCTCCATTTCCGCGAGCTATCCGGACCAGATTTACCGGCCGGGAACAACGGAAACATCGAGGATGCTTCGCCAAGCGATATTCCGTTGGCCTTAATAAGTTGCATCGACGAGCCAAAGCTCTACGTTGGATCGTTTCGTTAAGATCTTTATTTCGCATACTTCCTGCCTTCTTGACCAGAGAATTCCGCTTGGAATTTTAATTGAACGCGCGTTCACGTCAAACCAGAGATACGTTAAGCGCGTGGCTGCAACCTTTGATCGTTGTATAAAGTCTCGATATTATCGAGCAGACAGTGGCGAGCATTTTCTGTTTTCCAACTGAAAACTGGTTGGTTAACGCTCGGCAAAAAATTGGACGTTGCGTGTTTGAAACGGGGGAAACCGCTTCGGCTAATTAAGTCGCTGTTAAGAGAATAACGTTGCTTCGTAATTTACCCTTAACGATGTCGTTGTTAATAAGACAGATCGAATTACTCCAGCGGCGGCGAAGAAACGCGTCGAGGTCTCGCGCGTTCCGGATAAGAACTCGAGAAAGAAAAAACGACTATCGCCATTGTCAGAAGGTAATAAACAGCTCGATTTATTCGATCGTAGTGGCGCAAACGAGCAAAGTTAAGCGGCGAAAAGAGATTACATTGAGACGATCGAAGATCCTAAATATTTCGAATTGCGCGATCATCGGAGCTTTCGGGCAACAATTTGCGCCGCGGTAACGTCGCATTTTGATAATTGGTCGAGCCTTGCGTTCGCGGAATATCGTCATCGGTACATGTGCTACTTTCACGGTACTCGAAATCCAAGATACGACGACACGTTCGTAAAGAAACGCTTTAATTAACTTCTACGAACCGTCAACGGCGGTCGGTAGAGTATACGATTTTCTCGTCTCGCGATTTCTCTTTCGTGATTCGTGACATAAGCTGCAATTTTAAGCGCTTCCGTCGACGTTTGTTCCGCGTGTTTATAGTCACAGTATTCTGTGAGCGCTCTTTTCTAACCGTATTTCTGATTACCGCTTTTCGGCATATTTTCCTACGAGATGTCTTTTCATCCGAATGAAACCTGAAACTTCCATAGTACGCAAGAGTATATATATATATATATATATATATATATAGTAGAGTATATAGAGAGAGAGAGAATCATATTTGAATACTTATTATATTAATGCGCTATGTCCGTCGTACAAAACATTTTGAAATTATATTCCAATCGGGACGTATTCCCACTATCGTGATTATATCGATAAAATTTGAAACGAGTGTAAAAATACGTGTACGGGTTACGAGATATTTAGCGTACGCGTGCTTTGCACAGATCAGTTAAAATTATTCGTCATGTCGACGAGCCACGATATTTGGCGGATCTATCTTTAGCGCCGATTGCACGTTTGTATCGCATGGGACGGAGCAAGGTTTACTTGGAACGTTTTTCGCAATTGCGAATAGTTGGAAAGACAGTCGCGTGTAAAGCTTCAAACGGGATAATCTGTACGGAGCTTGGTCAACAATTCCTCCGCGTACTGACAGAGACTTTGGTTCGATATCGTCCAACATCGTCGAGCGATTGGTTTCGACGTTTCGAAATTCGATCCGTGCGTTGACTTGCCCGCGGAATTCGTAGCGCAAACAGAGCGATTTTAGGCAAGTTCGCGCGGCGATACGGCTCGAGCCGCGAAAATTTACGAGTTGGAGATATCATCCGACTAAAAGTTTCAGACGCGTGGCCAAACAAAATCTAAAGGAAATGATGTGCCGGCTGTGGCGGTGTGGTGTTATTTTTGCTCCGTTCCTGCTTTTAAATTGTTTCACGACGAGTTGCTTTCTTTCTCGTCTGCGGCGGGTTCATAAAAATGTTTGGAACATCCTGCGAATGATTTGTATTCATTTCTGCAAATGTATACGCGCTATATTAACACTCGTCCGTCCCTCCTTCTACCATTTTACCGCTTATTACAATTATTACAATTTTTCATTCGGTGCCTGGTTGACACACTGACAAAAAGATGACAAAATAAACACGTAGAAGTTTCTACCGTTCGTTAAACTTTGCCAAATTTGTAACTCGTCGTGCAACGCCCACCTTTAAAAAGAAAAGAAAAGGACAAAAAATGGAACTTTTGCGTCATCTTACGTAACAACTACGCACGCATGTACATCGTCGATTTCGCAATAAAAATGCGATTCTTTTCGTTATACGCGTAGTCGCTGTATTTTTCCCAATAAATTTCTCCCAATAAACATTGGCCGATTATTTTTCCCACATCTCCAAGAACATTTTCGAGAATTCGTCGTTAAGCGCAGCGTTCTCTTCCAACCTGTTGGAGGCAGCTCAATTTTCGTTCGACTAATTCTTCTTCCCTGTCCTTTTCGCGTTAGGCAATCCCTGTTCCCTTAAGAGGATTGGAATTCGAAGGGGTGGCTTCGCCCCTTGAATTTGGGTTACCGCGCTCCAAGAAACCTACGTGTCTAATAAGGTTCTTCAAACCTGTAGAGTTTCATGCAAATTGGATCATTCGCGACCTTTCCTTTTTAAGCGTCTCGAGGCGTGAATATCGCGAGAGGCTCGGTTTGCGAAGCGTGACACGCTCGTAGAACAAAGAAGAAGCCTTGGCGAAAGATACATTTTACAGAGATTCACGCTTAAACGAGGTACAAAGCGAGTAAGGGGCAACCTGAATTTCAATGAAATTAGCATTCGCTGATAGTATCGATCGAGTGCATTCTACTTGTCGCTCTTGGTGTTCCGCTTACCGGCGCGACAATCCTTCGTTTATAAACACCGTCAAAGGCAGCGAGAAGCGAATTACAAGAACCTCTTCGCCGTCTCGACACGATCCTTTAATTCCTGTCTCTTTGTCAGACATTTTTACGCTGGAAGATTAAAAGAGAGATTAAAGCGGTCGGGTGGGTGGTAGGGATAAAGAGAAACTCGACGATTCCGCGGAGATAATTAAAGAAATCGAGAATATTTCCTTTCGTTTGTCGGCCGAGCGTCGACGACAGTTTCAAGCGGATATCTCGAAACTGGAAACGTTGCGTGAAAGAAGCAGCGACCGCGAGATTTCTTTGCTTCCTTTCGCCGCTGTTGATCCGCGAGAATTTGAAGATCTTAATCTGGGAGAATTTGAAGATTTTTTAATCTGGAATTTGAAGACGCGAGATTTACAAAATTGGACGATGTCGCCACGATGACAATGCGAGGGATAATCGATATAAATACGAACCAAAACCCTACGAATGAAAACTTTCGATTGTTACGAATTTCGCGCGAAGCAAACAAATTTTTAATCGCGACGCAACGATGTTCCAAAATCACAGAATCGAAAAAGGGGAATTAAACAGCTACTGCGAGACACTCGGTAGAAATCAAAACGTTATTGATTAACACCGACCAAACAGCGAATCGTATTCCGCCTAGATCAACAAATTCTCTCGATTCAAAGGACCGAAGGCAAACGCTGCCCAAATACCCGCTGTTCCAAAATCTAATCAGGAAATTCGTTCAGAGACCGGAACATACCTCGAAACAACGAACATGCCAAACACGAGTTTACCCAAACTCAAATATTCCAACAGACCGATTTTACGGAATCGTTCGAGTATTAGTTATCCGTGGTCGAATATAATCGGTCCGTGGATTAGGCTTCGCGAAGAGGAAGAATCGATTTTCGCGCACGTACGCGACGAGTCAATGTTTCACGTTGAATCGATCGTTGTCTAGCTTAAATAGGAAATAATTATTGCTGTAATTACCATAACTACGTATTTATGGCGCGTTATGCAGAGATGCTTGCAAACTTCCACGCGTATAACACGCTATATAGTCAGCAATCTGAATCAGATACGTTATACGAAAAACGCGATTAATACGAGGCGTGACGAACGTGCAAAGCGAAAATGGACTACCTGGAAAACTCGCTTGTTGAGGTTATTTTTTGGATATTTGAATAGAGGAACGCGTGGATAAATTATAAAGTAAAAATATATTTCAAACAGAAGCGTATTATAAGTATAAGTATACGGTTTGAGCTGGTCCAGATCCGCACGCTGACAATCTTACTTTTTAACCGAATCCCCGAAACCATCGTCGCCTGTCTATCGTCTATAGCCTCGTCGGCACAAGGCGTGTTGCAAGATGGCTATCAGTGATCGAGAAAACTAAACGAATCAAACGTAGAGTTTTCTTAGAAGCGATAACCACTTCGACATCGCTAACCCGAGGGAAGAGTAGCTTGCCATCTGAAACGGACGCGAGCGCAAGATCTTCGACGCGATTATTGGTTTCGCTGCGTGGAGAATTTCGCTCGAACAGAAAAAGTCAGAATAGGAAAAACCTAGTTTAATACGCTTGCTTCTTGATACGCTGTCCGATGTATTTACTCCGATGCCTGCAATCTCGCGTACGTAAAAATAACAACGAAAGGCATGTTAAAATTTATCTTCCATTAAAACACCCTTAAGCTCAAGAGCCTTGGGAAAATTCTAGAGTTCCGAGCTAGTGCTCGTACCATAAATCCAGTTAAGTAGCCGAACGTTAAACTAGCCGGATAATACACCGAACTCTTTGTGCATATCCGCGTATCCGCGCGTTATTCACCGTCGACGAAACACGATCCAAAGACACCGAGTCAGCTGCCGCGTTTCTCGCTTTTCTCGCCACGCATTAAGAGAATTACAACGCGCGCTCGCGGCTTACGAAAGCTTTTCGTAACGCGCGCAAACGCGTCCCGCCGATTTGTCGACGCCTGCACGCGAATAATCCCGATAACAATGCACCGAGCGATTCGACCGTCCTGCCGCGTGCGAGAGATAGTCGCTTCAAGGGAGCAGCAGGTTGCCGGTCTCTCTGTAATTTGTAACGTCGTCCATTCGACCGTGTAACTCCGTAATGACGCGTAATGATCCCGCCGCGAGACTCGTGTACGCGTGCATCCGGCCACAGGCCCGTTTCCTACGCGATATTATGGACCAGCTTATAAGCTGGTCCCCCGCGTCTTTGCGACGCGACGTATTACCCCGATGGCTCTCGAGTTCCGCGAGTGCCGCGAATTCTCCGCGCGTTCCCCGATCTCAGATCTGCCAAGCAGGATGCGACTCCGAGTTAATGAGGCAGAATGGAATTTTTGAGATACGACGGGATCGCTGGAATTTTAGCTTCTGCTGTTTGCGTGCATCGTGCGGGGGCAATTGATAGCGGTTGGTGGATTTGGTGGTTGGGAAGCTCGTTTATAGGAGAAACAAGTCTGCGGTTGATCGCGCCAATAACCTATCTCCGCTCGTATCGTGATTATTCTTATTATATAACTTTGCTCCGAGCGAACCTCTTTTCAGGAAAGGATCAAGGGAAAAAAGAGACTCGAAGCAGACAAAATGATCTTGTGCAAAGATCGGCGTGGAATCGTCGACCACGTCGATGCTCGTTGCTCTACTTCGATCCACTTTCTGATTCTCGTTGCTTCGAACGAACCAACAGTTTTCTGTTATCTACCGTTACTCGTCGTTTATTATCTACGATCGTACTCTTCTTAGATAAGTGCTTTCGTTAGAACCGAATCTTTTCTCGCAGAGGGAACGTTGAAAAGGAACGTTAAGGAAACTTAAAAACGTGGGGAAAGAAGGCCACGACGAGCCAAAGTCTTTCGTGGAAATATTGTCGGAGAATTCTCGACCGTATCGACGCCTTACCGCGCAACTTCCATTAACTCGTCGATTTTCATTTATTATCAATTATCCGTCTATTATCGTCTACTATCGTTCGTCGTTTATCGTCACATCTATTATCGTTTATTATACGGATACTTTCCTTAAAAACGAGTTTCCCTTTAAGAAGGGGACATCGAAGAGAAACCTTAAAATGCTTGAAAATATCGAGAAGAATTCCAAGAGGGCCACGAGTCGAAATATTCTCTAAAGATCGTCGGAGGATTCTCGACCACGCAAACGTTCGCCGTTTTTTAACTTTGTCGCTCCGCGCGAATCAAGAATATTTTATCGTTTATTAATTTTGCATCGTCACGCTCCTATCGCATATTTCCATTCGAGTGTGTTTTTACGAAAGAGACATCGAGAAGAGCTCGAAAGAGGCCGGAATCGAAAAGCAACGAACGAGCCGCCTCTGCCTCGATTTCGCCAAAGTTGCTCGGGTTTTCAGAGGCGAGACTCGCCGAAGGTGACTTCTTGCTGGGCGGGCAGGAGCCGTGTCTAATTAGCAATTACGATTCACGAGCAGTCTGGAAAGCACAACGAAGATAGTTGATCTGCTCCCGAAATCACCAAAGCAATCTGGTGGTCGCCGCGAAACGAGTTATTAACGAAGTATGGTGGCGCGCTCGTGCGATTCGCGGGATTAACGCGGCCGAATTAAGCTCGCTGGAAGACCATGAATAATCCCTCGTCGGTGACGCGAACGGAATTCAACCATGCCAGTTTGATACGGCCGTGACCGCTTGTACCTGTTTAACGTTACGCTGCCTCCCATGAACACGCCGCTGGTACGCAACGAATAAATCGATCCGCACGAGTTCACGTAGGGGTGTTTGTCGACCGCGGAAAATCGACTTTACGCGGTCGAATACGCGACGAATCGCGAAATCGACGAAAATGAACGATGTACTTTGTTTATCCGCGTTTCTCCTTTCGCGTCGACGATACTCGGTTCCTTCTTCTTTTCTCTGCAATTTTACATCTCTTAGAACTTTATAACTCGGACAGATTTTACCGTCGGAGCTTCAAATTTAATTACGTCGCTGGGGTACCGTTTCCATCGTCTTCTATACGCAACGAGGATTAACGGAGAATTTTCTTCGAAAGATCTGTTCGACGAAACCCTTTTCAGAGTCGATCGACGAGATCCGAACAGAGACTGTATTCTGGACAATAACAGGTGCGTTTGAAGCAAAGGCCAACTTCTGGAAGCAATCTGTAAAATCCATATTGAGTCGACGAGCGAGGCCAACGTTGCTCCGAGATTTTCTAACGCTTCGTTTTAGTAGCGTAATGATTCGAACATTGATGAACGATCAATTTTGAATAATCGTCTCCTAGTCTGGACGACCTTCGTCGGCGCTGAAACCAGACGCGAGATCGATTTTGCTACGCGTAACAGTCGGACACGCGCGAACATCGGTATGGTGTTCGCACGGTATGGGGCAACTTTGATCCAGATGATCCAGGGTTCGTTCACGCGTGCCGATCGCAGTGAGAAATCAATTCTGCTGTAATAATCGACGCTATCGCGAAACCAGCGGATTTCTCGTATCTCGTCGACGACGATAAACAGAAATTACGAGGGCTCCTGCATTTTAATACTCGATGGCGTTAATTTAGAAAGCGACCTATCGTCGAAAGGACAAATCTGTAGCTAATACTTCAATCGCGCTCAGTGTACTGGAAGCCGTATTTCTCCAGCGACGTTGTAGAAAATATTTTCCAGTACGAACTTTAAACGCAGTCCACGCAGTCCAAAAATGTTCGCAAGCGAACCGCGAAATTGGATCACTCGACCGACTATGCTCAGGGTTCAAAGAAGAACTAAATTAAACCTCGCGTCCCAGAAGCTCGACGCACACGCAAAAAGTATTACCTTAACAGCTTTTGAGCAATCCACAAAGAAGAAATTTAAAATTTTATTTCAGCCAGCTTCGGAAATGTAACGAACGCGTAGTTCGCTACAGGATTTTATTCGTTAATCCGAGACTGAGTTCGAGTTGCTTGATAAATTTACCTGAAATTGTACGTTTCTTCGTTTAACGATCCTCCATTCTGTTTGAAATTATCGCAAAGACGATGACGCGTCGTTTCGTTCGCGTTAACGACGAATCAATCGTGTTATACGAAATTGGTTTCTTTCTGTCCTCGCTTGAAATATTTCATTCAAACCGAACCATCCTGTTAACAAACTAGAAGCCACGAAGTCGACGATCCAGCAATCTCAAGAATCTTGGAAACATATAAATACGGCGAACGCTGTTTTATGCAATTTTATGAGAAAGACGATAGTTATTTGTACATCTTTGGCTATGTTTTACCAGACCTGCACCGTGAGAAAGCGTGCCACGGCCTTTCGCAGAAAATACTTTTACCCGTTCGATAAAAACAGCCGCTAAAACTGGGATGCTATCTGATGGAGACAAATTCCAACGGTCAAGTGTTATAAATTAGTAGCGAGCGCATGGGTGCACGACCGGCACAAGTGAAACCGATTCGACAAAACCATTTATCTTAATTAGGGGTCCCAACGAGTATCTAGATCTTTTTTCGCTTGAAATTTGCATTCTTTTTCAACGTGAACCGTGCGAACCGTTGCGTGGCTCGAGCAACTTTGAATTCAACAAAGAAAAAACACTTCGCGAATTGCGTGCCGTATGCGATGAAGTTCGATCGCGCAACTGAGACAACGCAAGCGACGTTTCCCAGTTTTTATTCGCGAAAACTTGTTCCTCGGTTTGACAAAGGAAAAGGAGACGATTGAAATGGCGCGAAACCCGGGCAAGGAGGTTCCCTTTAAATAGAATTCGCTGTTAACGATACGTTTTTACTATAATTTCTTAGAGAATTTCCAAGAGTAGAATTTCTATCGAATAATCACGTTGCTCGACAAGTATGCGAAATCACAAGAACAGTAAAAACGTACTCTCTTCGGCTGCGAGTCCATCGAAGTTGATTCTTCGAAATTACAAAAATTACGTAATATCGAATCGCGCGTATATAAAAATTACACGTTGCCAATGATGTTCGATGAACATAAAACCAAGAAAAGGAAGAAACGATTACGATATAAAAAAAAGACAATGGTAACACGTAATGAAAAGAAACAAAGATTTTCCATATGTAGGAATGCTTTCTTCTCGGCTGGACGTGGAACAAAGAAACTACCGAGTTTCCAAAATCTACGCGAAAACTCTAGCACGAGAATCACACGCTTGTATGCGCGTGTCTTCGTGGTTTTAAATCAAAGTTAAGACCGGCGCAAAGTACGTATACATCTGGCCACAATGTAAATGTATCCGGAATTAATCGCGAAGCCGTATTACGTTCGATTTAACGACGACCATTAACAACGCGTGGCAAATCGAAACGTCGACCACAAAATCGGTCATCGCGCGCTAAACCGTCTTTACGACCTGACAGCGATGACCGCACCGCGGTCGTTGGCAACTTGCATGAAAGAATCACGATCGTATCATGAATTTAACAATCCTTGGTTAAAACGTTGCCCCGAGTTCTCCCGTCGTTCACGAACGAGCCTCTATTCTATGCTCTCTGCGTCTCTAAATGTCCGAAATTTACGTTGAAATTATACCTTCCGATAGATAGACTGATCGAGTAAACGAAAAACTGGCTTTAAAATCGATCTCAGCGCATTTGTCGTTTGCGCGTTTGAATTGTAATTAACGATCGATCGTAAAAGTCTAGAATCGATTTTTACTCTTCATTTTCGCTCAAATTTTATTTCAATTCGTAAAATCTTTTATTCGAGTTCGCAAAAGATCTCACAGTTCTCTGTGAAATCTGTGTTTCCACTCCGTTTGAGAAAAATATTTCGTATAAAAATCTCCGCAAGACACGAACAGTTCGAACGGCGAGCAGACAAGAGACGCGCGAGGAACACGCTGGAATTTCAGAAAAAGTTCCGCGAGAATTCTATTACGCGCGAAAACGATATTAGAATATGCACAAGGAACGGAAGTAAGAAGTCGTCTTGGATCCTCGAATGCAAACGCCAGATATTCAAAGAGATTTTAATATCGGAAGAGCTCGACTGCAACGAAACCAAAGACTCGTCGTGTATTTTCTCCCTCTCTTGTACCAGCACCGGAAGGGAAAAAATATAACGCGCCCACTTTCATTATCTCGAAGAAAATAACACACGACCGAGAATGAAGATTGCACGAATAAAGTATACCGCGCACGCGATCGCCTAGAAGCGTTTCGTGCTCCTCTCCGACCTTTTACTTACGTCTGACCACAAATCTATCGACTACTGTCCGATAAACGGGACCGCTGCCATCGCGAGTCAAATCGTGCGAATATCGTTTCTCCGTGGAGTTTTAACGCTGAAATTTATCCTTAATTAATAATTGCTATTGTACCAACAATACCGCGGTGATGTAATTTACAAATGGTATATCTCACGATCAGTGATATGATCGAATCGAACGGTAATTATTAATTGCTGTTATAAATCGCGTGTCGCGAAAATTGCACAATGCGAAAGACGCAGGCCAAGTAAAAATCGAACAACCAATTTGCCGTTTCTATAGAAACGTCTGGGGCTTTTAACGCAAATTTTCAGGGGTATTTAACTGATATCAACGTAGAAATGTTTAGTCGCAGACATTTAGAACGAGTCAATGAAAACGCTAACGCGATATACGTACAGCGAATTAATATCGAGCAACTGATTCGTCATCTTTAAAAGGACAGATGGGGATTTTAATGTGTCAATTTTTAGCAACGCCTAAACGTCGAGAGTAGAAACGTCGGGCTGCAGAAATGTAGAGTAAAATAACGACTACGTCTTATGCGTTTGTTTAATACGTTCACAGTCTCTTGACAGATACGATAACGAAAAAACGGTAGAATTTACGAAATAACGATATATTATACGATATCGGTAAATGGAAATAATTTGATTCGCGCTCGTCAAAATAATCGAGTCTTTGACGGTTAAAACAATTTTCATATTGAAAAATGTATTTCCAGGCACGGAAGAAAATATAACGCGCGACGTCTGACAACAATTATCGATAATGAAATGCAATCAACGGTTGAGTAAACGATTCAATTGTAATTAGCATGTCCATTCGAAGAATTTTCATGCCCTTCCTCTGTGCTCGTGTTCAATATCCATCAGCAAACCCTTTCCAAATACCAATTCACGAAATGAGTCTATTGTATTCGGAGGGCGAGCATGTTTTGACGTTGTAAATGGATATTTGTATTTCCGCATGAAACGTCGAAATTCGATGTATATTTGAATATATCCCGGAGAATTCGGTGGAAATTAATTGTAAACGTGCCATAATAACACGAAGCTACGTTATCATCGTTACTTGTGTAAAAGAACGATTTGTTAATGTTCGCGCGCACGTAATAAATTACGTAGGAAAACGTGGATCTCTTCGTGCGATTTTAATTCCAGAGAACGATCGGTAAATTTAACAGGAGTCAATCGAGAAGAAACTTTCCGAGAGACAAAACGGCAAATTAATTAAATTTCGTCGGCAATTTTAGTTGTACACTTTCGATACGTAACTACGCTTGAATCGTCGCGCTATTTTATACCTATTCCTTTGCTTTTATTACTTTGGTCGTTAATTTTTTATATTTTATCCACATCCCCGTTTTATATGTACGAAATATATAACAATTTCACCATGGTTCGTTTGTCATATTTGTCAAAAAAATACACCCGCCAACTATAGATATTGTATTATAGGTATATAATTATAGCTACTATAATTATATAAATATATATATAGAAGACCTGTAGAATTTTTTTGGAAAACTCCTCGATCACTCTCAACTCGAACCCGAAATCTGGCAAAGTTCGTCAAACGATCGAATTCGCAAACGTTCGGAATCGAACGATTCGTTCCTTTGCCTGGGCACAAACCTCGCTAACTTTTCTTTCTTATTAGTCTTCCACTAGCTTTCCTTCTTTCACCTACGTTTATTGGCAATCTATACGTGTATGCGACAAGGCAAAATATTGGCTGCGGTCGTGGTTCGTAACAGGCTAGGACGAGAATTTACTAATACCGGGAGACTAACGTAAACGACATCGTGCCTTTTAACCATTCTGGTATTTCTTTTACGTTCAGGGGCTAGACGTTACACAGGAACCGGTGCTTAACGATTTACGTGCCACTGCTCGCAAATCGCTGTAATTGCGAGCCTTTCAAATGCCGCAAGAAAAGAAAAACGAGAAAGGGTCGATCTTTCTAAAGTTCCACCCAGATGACCTTTCGATGAAAAGTACTCTGGACTGGGATCGCCGATCACAGATATTAAGGTTCTACTACGGCGCGGATTTTTCTCTTCGAATCGCCGCTTTCAGCGTTTCAAACGTCGCACGGCATTTATTTCGCCGCTTCTCGGCTTTTAGTGCTTGCTTCGTAGTTGACGGAAGTTTGATCGAAATTGGTCGATCGAAGCGGAGAATTGCACGTTCCGCTGCCGATAATGGGAAACGTACAACGAGAATTTGCTATTACGCGTAGAGTCGAGTAATTCGCGCGAGGCTGCTGTGCACTCTGATCTGGCTTTCACTCGTTTAACGACATTCAAAAAATACGAATTTCTATGAATATCCACGGTCTGCTCATCGCGGTCGAGTCTCTACGTAATTATCGTAGACCGCGGATTTTTATGCAAATTCGTAACTCTTCGAATATAACTAAAAATATAGAGGCTCGATGGAAAATTGCTTCGCCTGCCAATCTTTATTTTCTTTCTTTTTTTTTTTTTTTTCTTTTTCTAGCAGGCGCCACTCTGCCGCTTTTGTATATTTCACATAATCTTCCGTAAACGCATAAAAATCCGAGGTTCTGCACGGGCACGTTACGGAACGGCGCCAATGAAATTTCAAGATACTTCGCATAACACGCGTAATATATTCGCGCAAAGCGCGTACGAGCGTTGGTATACTTTCGTGAGCCTGCGTAATAATGCACCGTGCGAGAGACAACATGTTATTTTTTCGTCGCGAAACCGCGTTCCGTTTCTCGCGTAGTCTGTGTCAACGCCAAGGACTCGGGTCCGCAACAATGCGGTCCGAGTAGTAGCCGACCGGCAGCCGCACTTTCTATCGATCTTATCATATCTCACTGCGAACAAGACGGCCAGTTATTGTAACGCGAGCAATGAATAACGACTAACGCGAGGAGATTAGACAATACCGCGTGTGGTACGTTCCTTGGCCGAGTGGTAGGCCGTGGAACGTCGTGAAAAATCGTGGCAACCGGGTTTAATGAGGCTTACGTAAAACGACGCGAGGGGAAATTGTATAAATTCTGAGCGGCGCGATAAAGCGGTACACGAGTCGAAACAAATTATCGCGAAACTGTTACGGCCGGGTTTAAATCAACGATATTGTCGGTGACAGTTGGGCATTGCGGGCCCCGGTTGGTTTGAGCGGCACGCCTGCCGTTGCGCGTTAATACCGGCCAAACGTACGACGAAGCACGCCAGCCACGGAGGCCCGACCGATCGAAATACGGTCGTGCAAATCGCGAGTATCGAAGAGCCGATCCACGAGTTCCGCGAATAGAAACGTTCGCAGCCGTTTAGGAAGGCGTGACAGCTTGTTTCGATCCAACGTACAGTGGCTACGAAAAGTATTCGTGCGTCGTCGTTGTTACGGCGTAGGGCACACGCCGCGGCACCCCGAGACGGTCAAGATGGTCGGCAGATGTGCGAGACAATCTTTTTTAATGGGACGAGCAATAGACTTAAGAACTCTACCCCCCATTGACTCGACCACCCAAACGGTCAAGTGGGTCGGATATAGATTTTCACTAATTATACCATAAAAGGTTTCGCGTTACTGATCATCCTCGACACAACCGGGGACCGTCTGGTTTTTCCCAAGGGTTTCCTCACCCTCTCCCACGTCAATTTTTCCTGCAAATCCGCTTCCTCCGCCGATTCCTGGACACACCCAGGAATCGGGTCCGCCCAGTATAAAAAAGCGCAAGCCAACAGGCGAACTCGGCACTCTCACAGAAGCTCAGACTGAAGTACAGACCTGTGAAATGTCTCACGTCGACAGTGCGTTGATCCAAAATTACGACGTTGTGTATTAGTGTATAAAGTGTTGAAAATATATTTAACATTCGCGTTAAATGTGTGTCGCGATCATTCAAACACCCCTATTCTCTCAAACGAAATCAGGGGGCTCATCGGTTCCGCGGCGTTGACTATCGCAGTCATAGTGAGAACTTACAATTCTCACTGACGCCCATCGTCGTGATCGCGTCTCTCCGCGACCGCTGAGTAACAGTCGTATTTCTTGCAACACGTTCGATGCGCGTAATAGATTCCAAGTATGTATCTTCGTTATCGAATCGAAGCAAGCGAGACGATGGTCTTATAAGAAAGTTAGTTTTACGAGGAAAATTTAGGAACGATGAAATTCGAAAGTAGGAATCCCGTAGATCTGCAAACTATTAGTTGGAGCAGCGTCGTTCGTCGGAGACGATATAGAGCATGTCGAGGATGTCAAAGTTGGGAGACGCGATACGGGCAACTCTCGGGATACATCTTGCTGTCTCTAGGGTTGAATTGGTTTGCTACGAGAGTACGGAATTTGGCTTTAGATTATACATGCACCATGCTACTTGAACTCGACAGTTTTTCGTCCATAATATCCAAGTTCGTATACCCTAATGACGCAAAGTACAAGTTGCTCGCCAGTTTGAAGTACGAAACTGGCAAACCTAAGTACGTAATATATACTAGCCGACAAACTCGAGATTCTTACATAGACATTTTACACGTTATATGCATTTTGTACGCTCTTTCATCTTGAAATTTCCCATAAACGCGTAAAAATTCCTGGTCTAACGATTATAATTATGAAGCTGAAAGGTTGGGCAAAAGTTAAAGCAGCTTTGCATTCGCGAGTATTTTGCGATACGGAATCGGGCTTGCGAGAAACTTCGGTGTGCTATTCCGGGATTAAAAGCAATTTCAGAGAATAGAATTCGTCGAGGAGCAGCTCCGCTCCTGCCAGGAAATTATATCGGCCGAACGTGGAATTTTATATAAAATTCGTTAAAAATTCAACGTGTATTTTATCATATAGCGACAATGACGCGAGATACGGAAATGTCGGCGGGAGTAATCGCACGAATGTATTTATTAATGGACATCTTGTTCGAAACATTGGCGGAAAGCCAATGGAAAAGTAGTCGGGGGAATATTTGTAACGATTAAGTTGCTTGTTCGTTGGAAAAATGTTACGCAGATGACGGAGATTGGTAATGATTAAAGAGAAAGAGGAAAGCTTCTCCTCGAATATCCAAAGAGGAAGAGAGAGAGAGAGAGAGAGAAAGAAAAAAAATACTGTAAATTCCAGGTATAATTTATTAAAAACAATGGCGTAATGTGGAACGTTAATGGAAGTAATCAGTGGAATATTCGTGTTTCGACTAAAACTGCGTGTTTTCGGTGAAAACGTTACGCGAATGATGGAAATGGATATTGGTCAAAGAGAAAGAGAGGAAAACATTGGCTGGAAATAACGCGGTACGTTACGCGGGTTCTCCGACAGCGTGAATTATGAGCGCATAACAGGTAACTCGACGTGTGACAATTGGCAAACATTTTTGTTTGAAAAGACGCGTTTAGATTACGGAAATATTCGAACCGTTCTCTTGCAACGAACCAAAGTCTCGTTTCCGCTTCGACGCCCGTTGAATTTACGATCCTGGAACCGCGAACGTTCGAATGGTAATAAATGCTTCAATTAAGATCGAAGTGTCGTTAGGATCAATTTTGACAGGGCTTTCGTGGCGGAAGGTAATTTCCATGCGCATTATGCACGGCGCGATTATCGACTGGCTGACCATTTCATCCACTTTCGTTATCGTATTTGGAGTGGAAAAGGCATCGATGAGCAACCAACCAATCTCGCAGCGCGAGCCATCGATCGTCTCGCGGTCGATCTCACGCTGACTCGAGACCTCGAGCTACCCGACGACACGCAACGTCCCTTTCCCTCTCTGAAATAATAAAGCGACGCGTTCGCATCGTGATCGGCCATTAACTCTACGCAAATGCGAATTTATCCACGCGAATAACCGTTTTATCGATTTTTTAATCTAATCTATTTCGTACAAAAATACTCGGATTATAATTGAACCGATACGTCGTTTCGTCCTTTGCAGGTTTCATTCTACGTGGCTACCTAAGATAATCGAACTTTTATCGACGACAAGTATTTCTCGTACAAACGGTATGCACTTTATCCGTACGATACGTCTGATACGAAAGGAACGTCAGCCGTAAATAAATAAACAATCGAAAACATAGAACAACTTTCCTCTGAAATTTCCTTCTCGTTCTACGTATCTAAGAATCTGGATTTTTCGTACTTTCTCCTCCCTTGCGTTTCCTTCGTCTGTAAAAATCCTAGCTTCTCGAATATTTCCTCTCCCTTTCTCATCCTCTAACTCTACGGCCCTCGCATTTTCAACGTTCTTTTCTTCCATTTTTCTATATTTAGAAACCCCTAGTTGCTCGTGCACGTCTGCCTCGTCATCCCCAACGACGGTTTAATTCGATGCGTCGTCGATCGCGTGTTTACGGCAAGTTAACTTCGTCAGCGCCATTAAGGTCGCGACAATCGCGGTCACCGCGTGAATCGTCGGACAACTACGCGATACTCTATCCTGAATAAACGGTCGTGCTCGGTTTCATAAATCAGTGAAACGATCTATAGTTTCGCGATAACATGATCCGCAAGACGATAAGGCGACAAACGAAAAGTATAGAAAATGAGAAGAGATAATGAAAGATCGGCTGGCTGATAGGCAAGCGCCGAGGTGGAATAGATATAAGACGGATAAGTTGCAGTACGGAACGATAAAGTTCATGAATAAATCAGGAGGCGCAAACTTGCCGGCGTACAGCCAGAGCGAGCGAAATATTGATTTTTATAACAGGCCGGTAGAATCGTGATAAATAAAAATCGTTAGATTATAGCGAGAACTGGAAAACGAACGCGAGATTTACAACAATCGATAGCACGAGTTACGCGCGCAACCAGTCCTCTACGCGCTCCCGCAGAAAATATCGCTCGATAGGTTAATATTTTACGGTCGTCGATACGAGTTTCTCTATATATAAAATCCGTCAATTTATCGCCTTAAAAGAAACCCGCAACACGTACAGAGATAAGGCAGCAACTTGCTATTACCAAGTCAAACGTATCTATCGATAATTCGTTCTGTGTCCCTCGACCGCGCGTCTCGTTATTTTGAAAAGTCTGTCTTTGAACAAAATTGCGCTCGCGATGAAAGCGAGGCAAACGTTTGCTCGGCCGCCGAGTGACTTCCGAAAGAAATTGCCGCTCACCTTTCGTTCGAACGTTCTTTTAGCAAACAATCGCAAACAGTCGATGTTTGCAATGGCTTTCCCCAATGTTTCGCTAATGCAGGATACAGCGCGTGGAACACGCGCAACCGTGCGATCAGATCGCACGAATCGCGTACAATTTTCAAAATCACAATGCGTTCGATTCGCGAAACGAACCGCGATCGACAAGTGTGCGATAGCATGGAAACGCGAGTGCTATCCGCTGCTGTCGAGATATTGTGCAACAAGCAAGTGACCTTTAAATACTTGGAAATACGTGGAGTGGCGCGCGAACCGAATTTGCTCGGGTTGCGATCGGCGAAAAATTCGTGGAATTTTGTAGAATCGTTCTCCCCTGCATAATTAAATTCTGCGAAAGGTGATAAAGCTTCGCGAACCATTGGTCGCTTACGGTCTGGCATCGAACGTTGCATTCTTCTTCCGCGACTGTCGACGTTGTAGATTTTCATTTTTGAATAACACCTTCTTTTTTTTCATGACCGGCGTGTACGAATTTCCTTCTTCGCGCGGTAAAATATCTTTTAGAAGCGTGTTCGCGAACGCTCACAAGCGAACCGTGCAATCAACCGACCAAAGTTAGCTTCCAACAGAAATCGATATCGTCGAGAATCAAAGACAGTCGTCGAAGCGAAAGTACACGCCTATCGGAATTAACCTTTCCATTCAATTTTCTAACGTTGCAGATTCGAAGTTTTTCCCCTGGAAATATCGTCTCTGCTTCTTTCTTTCTCCGTTTATCCGGTAAAATCTTGTATATTGAACGATCGATGAAAAGAAATCTTAAACTCGCGCAATACGAACCTCCTTCAGAGAGAGAGAGAGAGAGAGAGAGAGAGAGAGAGAGAGAGAGAGACAGAGAGAGAGAGAGGAGAAACCACTCATTATCTTCTTCGTTGCTGGACTGCGTACGCGCGGACGTTTACGCAAATTTATATTTTCGCATAATGTAAAATATAAATACACCTGGATAGGTGGAACTTGAACAAAGATGCATTTTGCTCCTTAACTATTATTTACTTTGGATACTTTGTACGTTATTGCGTGTTACATATTACGGTCTGTATACGTTTTAAAATTTCCCATAAATGCATAAATATCAGCGATATCTACTCATTACCATACGATTTTCATTTTGGAAACGTAAGAATGGCGAAAAAGAGAAGCGAAACTTCCAACGACAAGATTCTACGTGCGATACAAGAAGCTAAAAAAGGGGAGAAGAAGATTTGCGTAATGCACCATCGAGAGTTTCTTATTAAAGAAGAACGTCGGAGTAGCGAAAGAAGAGCAACTCTGTGATATCGTCGATGTTTTCAACCGGGAGAGAGCGAAAGAGGGCCGAAACAAGTTTCGGGAATGCCCTTAGGGTTTTATCTGGAATAATTGACCGAAGGAAGGAGCCTCCTCGATTCGGCGAGGTGTCCACGGATAATTTAATCCTCGGCTCTCGGCTTTATCCGTTCCATTCGGATGCAAAGGACGACACTTTGCGTCGCCAGCTCGATAAGGTTCTTTAATCCGAGCAAAACGAACAAGAAACTCGACCGTGGACAAGTTATAATCGAGATCGGTACAGTCGATGGACAACGAATGGCGGAGATTTGATTTTGATCGTTTCTAATTTCGCCGATCTCGACACGACCATACGAATTCCGCTTGTCCCAACTTTCGCCCTTTCACGCCCAACCGAGTCCTTCTTCGTCGATTCGGGATATTCGTGGTCGAACATTGAAAAAGCAGGAGGTACTCTTCGTCGTCGGAGGCCAATTTCAAGAGCGATTAATTTATATGCTAATAAGGGGGTAAGTTGTTTCCTTTCGGTGGTGTCGTTTACTTGGAACAGAGGGGAAAGGAGAAGAGGAAAGTCGTTGCGATGCTTCGTCGATCGCCACTTCGATAATTGGAAACGAGTTACTGCGAGACAGACGTTACCGCGTTTCTGGGAATTTTTAAGGCGCGACGATGCACAAAACGCGCAAACTGTAGCGTTTGTCGCCACGCTTGGCAAGCAAAACACCGTCTTGCATTCCGTTCTTTTAAATTATACTCGTCAAAGAATGAATTCTCGTCGATGTTCGCGTTCTACCGATTTATCGATATCTTGAACGTAAGAATTTACGTTTCGTCGAGAAATCCTTCCACCGTGGTCTATACGCTCGAGTACGTCGAATCGTCTCTAAATCCAAAGTCCCTTCTACCGCGAGAAACGAGGAGAAACCGTCGTCGTTCCTCTGAAAGATCGTTGTGAAAAAAAAAGAAAAAAGAAAAAAGAGAAGGGAGGACGAACCGACCAATGGCGGGGCGGAATCTTGACACTGAAATAGCTGGCTGAAATAGCTGACGAGATTATCCGCGCGGTGCCGTGATTTCGCGCGCGTGGAACACCCTATATAATACCCTATATATACATATGCCTCGAATCCGACCAAAATTCCGATAATATCCAACGATAAGGGATGGCGTGCAAGTTCCTGAAAATGTCCTGTGGCGACCGTAAGGCGATTACGGTGTATTCCGGCCTCGCGACGCTGCGTTTATCGGAAGAAAGCGAGGAGAAGAGGAGAAATGACCGTGGAAGACGATAAATTCGTTCACGGTCGTAAGCCAGAAAAAGTAACGGTCCATCCGGGAAAGGGGCAGCTTGATATCGAACGAGAACGGCCGAAAGCGTAACCGGCCGCGAACGTTGATGGAAATTCGATCGGGTCGATTCGAAACGAGGTTTTCGGGGTGGGCGAGTTACGATTGGGAGTAGGGCGAATGTTTATGCGCCTATTTATGGAAGCTTTAAAGATGCAGAATCGTACAATATGCAGAGATACGTAACATGCATACACGCGTTAGATATGTTCCGAGCAAAGTACCTACTTATTTGCCGTGACATTTAGTAGGTTAAGCGCGTGTGTACTTTGGTGTACTCGCGTGCTCGTGACAGATTTTGGCAGATGCGCGTGCGAGTCGTTAAAATCGTAGACGTTGGTATCGTTCGAACGGAACAAACTTTTGCAAACCGCTCGAATCTGGCGTTCGTCTTTCGAAGCTAAAGAGAATTATTATTTGCGTGCACGCGTAAAAATATATTCGCGACGGTGGACGGTTTGGCGTACGAGAATTGTCGTGTTGGCCGATTAAAAACATCGTTTGATACGCGTGGACCGATATGACAGGTTCACGATGAATTTCATTCACGGCGTGGCACAACGGTTTATGGAACGTTTCGATTGCTTTCGACAAATACGCTTTCCCGTTGATGAACGCCGCGACGCGAAGTGACGTAGACGAGGGGGAAAAAGCGCATTGGCGACCGTCGCCGAAGCAGAATAAACTGATTCTCGGGACAAGAGCCGAGTCAATGTTTGGACGATTCTTTGCACGCCGGTGATTATCTGTAGCTAAGCTGACGGAGAGATCCGTTACTTACGAGCGAAGGTATCGTGAGATCTCCGACACCCTGAGATTTTTAATCAAATTTTCTGTCGCGACATACGGGCGTTGATCTATCGAAATTAGCGATTGCAATTTGCATCGAATCTTACGCCGTCGACTGTTTCGAAGGGACGCGGATAAAACCTTCGTCTTTCCCTGCGTCGTGCCTTTTCGATACGCGCGTCGTCTCATTTCCAACATTCGTCGTCAACCTGCGGGTTTGTACGCGTTTACAAATTCCATCGCAAATTTAAAGGTACGAGACTGCACAGAGTTCAGATAATTTGCAAGAAAAAGGAATATCGCTTTGATAGTAGCCGATAAACTTTGCCGTTAAAATTCCCACGCCTCCTAAATTTCGCCGAAGAAACGAAAAGCGTACGAAAATTTCGAGCGTTTCCGATTCACGAATTAATCCGAAGGCCGTAATTTTCTCGTTCCGTTAAATCGTCGCCGATTTGCCAATGGTTTACTAACGGTCGACGAAAATCAAATTGCCACGACGAAGATACGAGTGATCGCGGGCGAGACAGCCTCGAGCGATCGAATGCAAAAAGAACGTGTCCGTTCTTTCTACTTGGTCATCCCCGAGGCGAGTACGCGCGAGGGTGGGACGAAGGATTAATCGCGCCATGGCAATCGAAGTGAACCAGTTATTTCGTTATGCGACTGCAGATTGCCGGCAAGAGCGTAATTGGCTCGGTACGCTTCAAAATAGAGACCACGTCAGCCTAGAAACCCCGAAAAACGCCACGGGGTAGCAACCCCTGTTGCCCGACGTCGACCCACCCAACATCGATCGCTAACGAAACATCGATTTACACGGCTCCAGCAATTTCCCTTGCGTGCGTCCATGAACGCAACGTCGTAACCGAGGGTATCCGCTGCTCGACGAGGGAGAAGTTTTTTGGGGCAGAAGCCTCGATGGAAAATACGAGGGCGTAGAATCGGCGAGAGAATCTTTTCGAACAGACCACCTACGTACGTATGAATTTTTCATGCCCGCGGCATTGGACACGACGGAAGCGTGTCCTGGTTAAAACGAATTCAAGATTTCAGCCAGGTTATTTTTTAAACTGTAGAAAGGCGCTCCTCAACGTCCCCCGTTTTCATGCGCTTTGGGCATTCCGTTTCGGCTTTCCGATTTTTTTACTTTACGCGGGAGAATAGAAGCATCTTATAGACCGCAATACGGTTTCGTCACGTTACATTTTTACTTTTCCTGGTTTAATATTTCACTCTCCGTGGGAGAGTTGGAATATCTTGCGAATTCCAATACGACTTCTTCGATATTCCACGCTATCCTCTTGTTCTTTGGACTATGTGGGTTTATCGATCAAGCATGGTTTCCATCGTATTCTCATTTTTTCCTCGTTTCTATTCCGTTGGTATTCTTATCTTTTTATCTCGGGGGGAATTAGAATTTGTTACGGGACTAAGAAGACGCGTGATTCGTGAAAATCTCACTGTTTCCAAGCGGATGTTTAACCGCCGCGTAATCTCGACGATAGTTGGTTACGGTAACAAGCTGACGATAAATACGCGGTGTTCCGATCAAACTGAATCTTCCAACGAGCAACAATGGCGAGGACGAAACAACAGCGAGAACACAAACTAAACTTTACACTTCGTTTAATTGCTATTTCAAAGGCGGAGAATTTAATTACTTCGAAATGAAGTCCCTTCTGCCGCGAACAGCTTAATTAAAAACGATATTGCGCGATTGCGTTGTAACGGCAGATCCGTTCTTCTATCTTTTACTGCTATTTTAAAACGATTCTTCAACACACGAAGATCGTAACACGAGAGGAACGCGATAATTAACATCTTGCGCGTTTTGCAAAAGAGAAATTCTCAATTTCAACACCAGCAAAACACCGGCGAGTTCGACGAAACAAGGCAAACGAAATTTTCCAAGTAAATATCTAAAGCCATAAATTATCCGATTACCCTATTTCGCGAAATATTATAAAATTAAAAAAAAAGAACACGCACACACACACACACACTATACTCGTGTATAAAACAGTATCCGTCGTCTATAAATTATAAACTACGTTACCTATAATTTGTAACTTTTCAATGTACCAATATCGTTAATTGGTTCTACGAGAAACCTGTGATCTTCGGATTACGTATCTGCAAACGTTATAACGCAACATCCGATACACGATCCGCAAAAGAGAATCTCGATTTTGACTTGTAAACCAGGCCCAAATGGATGCAAAAACGAAAAATATAGGCGTTGTCCTCGGCGTGATCGTGATCGTGGAACGTTGTTTTATCGGCGCGAGTCGCATTTATGCACCGCGTCGAACTATCCGCCGCCGCATCTGGCCCGATATGCATCAAACGTGTGTACTTAAGTACGTTCTACCTGGATTCTACGAGGCAAACGCGGCTGAAGATGCGGCTCCAGAAACAAAGATTTACTCGCGTGCTTTCTGCTATTTATTGAACATGCTGAAAAGGCCAACCGAACGGGGAGCGAATAACCGTGTTCGCTGGTTTCTCTTTCGGATCGTGCTCTTTACGAACGTCGATAATGCGACGAGGCAAAGAATCGCTGGTATTTGTAGGTTCGATTTTTTCCTCGGCGCAGCAGCGGTCGAATTTAATCGACTCTGCTCGCTGGATTGTGTTCGGTTTGTCGTTGCTGCGAAAGAATAGAAAGATTTGCAATCGCGTCGAACGAAACTATGATGGGAAAGTGGAATTCGACGGCGCGGTTTATTCATTTCCAAGGCATTCGGCTGAATCACCGTGAAAGTTCATCTAGCAAGAACATCGGTCATATACGCGATTACGAACGCGTCGCTGTAAGAAGGAATTTCTCACGTTATCGTTCGTATTATCGTTTCCTTCTGTCGCTAATAACTTGATACAAACTTCCTTTTAATTTCTTTCAATTCTCTTCGCAGACTCGTCCAACTGCTCAGATCGTTTCGCCCGTTTAGCGTCGATCAGTCAAGCTTAAGTCGAGTCGATCGATCGTTTCGAAGAGTCGCGATAATTTATTCTGATTGATTATTAATTACGATCGTGGCGAATTACGCATTGTATCAACGAGCTTCGACATTTACCACGGGATCATTTTTAACGTTCGTTGTATGTTCGAATTTGATTAATCGCGTCACATACTGCTTCTTTATCAAGCACGTACTTATACATTAACGGTAAATGTCTCGTAACTTTTATATAAATTTCCGGATTAGTTTCGGAATTTTTTATTATTACCGGAATATAAGCACTCGTGAAACTTCAAACAGCTTTGTAGAGTGCATAGGACGAATCGGCTGTGCGCGGGTCACGGCGCATGAAACAGAACTGCCTGGGTAAACTACGTATAAAAATGGAAAATTATTATCGAGGACGTAAACTCGTTAGCAATGAGTTTGTCAAGAGGTGCACGCAAGACGACAAACTTGCGTGGAACGATGTCAACGATAAGTAAAAGCAGTCGTTCGAGGCGAGATTAATTAATAATTGTAAATCCGTCACGCGATCGTTCGTGTCGAAGACGATACCGTGCGAATTCAGCGTTGAAAACGGAACAACGACCGTCCCATGTGATCGTGAAACGCTAATTAATGAACGGAGACCGACTACTCTCGTTAAACATAGAGAAACGCTATTCGAAACCGCCATTTTATTTCACGACAATGCTCGACCACACGCTGTTAATTGGACAACCGAAACACGACCTTACCCCGCGTGATTTTCACCTTTCGATCGTTGCCTACGTTACCGGAAACCAGCGCACGACTTACCGAAATGGCTTGGATTACCGTGATTCGTCTCGTTAATTACCACCGAGCGCTAATTGTACAGAAAACCAGCTAAGTTTCTTCGTAACTCGGTGTTTATTGCCTTTTATAGAGCGCGTACCGTACGAACATCAAAATTTTCTTCAACGAGCGTTCGCAAACGCTCGCCCGAGTCCGTGTACTCGAAAATGTTCGAAACGTCGATAGAGTCGCGAATAAGAGAAAGGAATATTTTCAAACGTATTAAGAAAGAAGGAAAGCTGGATCAGAAATCGATAGTCTCGTCTGATAAAGGAAAGTATCGGTTTGAACGAAGAGTCAACTAAGAGTTACTCCTATTATCATGCGACAGTGGTAACACCGAACCGGTAGTACTTTATGCAGCCGTTCGTAAGAACGAGTTTCCTAGAGAGTTAGCGGCGTAACGTTTAGGAAATGGAGCTTTTAGGAATTCATGCGCGCACTCGAGAGGCCAAGTGACCTTTCCGTACATGCCTTTACATATGTTTCTACGTGGGGAAGCTTCTTAAAGAGCGCCGGTGTATAGGTTCTCGAGAATGGAAGGAAGCGAATTCAGAGGCATACTTTTAATACGAAGAAGGAAAGAAAAGGTGCCGGCGAAGAAACGTACGATTCGTCGCCGCGTTTGACGTACTAAATTCATATACGACATTCGCCAAAGAACGTAATACCACGAACGTTGAGCGTTCCGCGAATTTCTATCAATTCCGCCGATATCTCTCTAATCTGCGGACGACCGCTACAAGTTCCTACTCAACTTCTATATTAGCGCGACTATGTCGGCGATTTCAACTTTTAACCGTGCACGCGCGCAGACACAAACGCCATGCTAATAGTCTGGTCGTTCCTAGACGAAACACAAGGGATGGGTTAGGCTTGTAACGCGTAACGGAAACGCAAAAGCGATCGAGCCGAGGGCAATTTTCTTTTGTACATTCTTGCCTCGTATATATCGTATCATATATCGCGCGTGTTCTTCTATATTTTCCTCGAGTCAAACGAAATATGTAACGACGGAAAAATACGATCCTCGAGAACGAGCGAAAGCACGCGGCGCGATTAAGTAAATTTAATTATCGAGTAATTATTAGAAGCGGAGAGTCTTCTCAATTAGCCGATTGCGTTATAGCTGTACGATAATAAGACAGACGTTCGACGCTCGTGGCAACGATGATTCGACTTTCGTTGTTCGACGGTCGAAAGAACGCGCGCAAGCTCGAATCCGAATCATCGGCTCCACACGATCGATAACGAATCGCGATCGATCCTGAGATCGACCGAATTTTTCGCAAAACATCGTATCGCGCGGAAACCGAGACGCGGACGTGCGTTGCTTCCAAACGAAGCTCCGGTCCGTCGAATCGAACAGCCTCTTTGAAATCCACGATTCATCCGATATTCGCTCCTTTGTGTCCCGGCGAGATTGCTTAAATTTCACCGGCAAACGCGACGATATTCGCATTTGACGCGCGTATAACGATATTCGTCGGTGGCGCGGCTGGAGTTTCGCGAAATGACATTTTTAAGTAGAACGACTGGTTTATCGTCGGCCACGAGTCGCTAGCCTGTTGAAGCGAACGATTGCACGTCCAAGTTTATTGTTGCGCGGTATGCATTGTCTATCGAAAGGACGCTGAGTTATATTCTACGCGAATATGTTTCTTATTCATGAACTCGACAGTCTGTATCTCAAGAAAACCTACGAGCTCTCAGCCAATTTTTTTAGCGTTCCGTGTCCCTGACGTTTTATTTCTCGTTCCTTCTAACGAGACGTATCGTTACAATTCATCCTGTCTCTTACGGACTCTCATAATTGAAGATTCGATCCAGCGCCTCTCTGTTCGTCGTCTTACTTCCTTTACGATCTCTGCCGTGTTAGATTTCCATTTCCTTGGCTTCTACAAATGCGTTCAAAATATATACGCGTTATATCATACGTGGATGGATTCGATAAGATAAATAAATAACAAATATCTTTCGATCCAGCGTCCTTTCAACGACTTGGACAAATCGTCCCCTACGATCTGCCCGCGTATATCGAGACAAAATTTCTGAAGATACATCCAACCGTTAACTCTCGAAGCAATCCGCTCGTCGACCTATTCCCAGCCGATCTTCGTCTCTAAACGCTTGAATAATCCCCTCGAAGTCTAATAGAAAGTAATGTCGAGCCTCGAAGCCGCGGATGAGTCACGCGAGATGAAAGATCGCGTCGTTCGCGAAGCATCTCGCGCGGTCGTAAAACGTGTTAACACGTTTGGTGGCGATTCCGGCCGCGAAAACGGAAACCACGCCAAGCACCGGCTACCTCGATGCTCGTTCCTCATCCACCGGTTCAATTCTATCGCGTCCAGTACGACAGCGCGGTTCGTGGCTCTCGAGCAAAGATCAGGTCCAACACGAAGCATTTCTGCTAAGCAGATATAACAAGGCAGATAAGCGTGAGCCGCGAATGATTTACGACGGAAACCTGCACCCGCCGTTCCTCCTCGTTAAGATCGAACTGGAAACGTGTCGTCGTGTACATCCTGCCGCGTTTCCCGCCCTCCTCGACACGCACGCAGCCACTTTCCCTCGGTTTATTTATTTATTTATTTACTTTTTGCTTCTTTCTTCGCCTGGTCGATTCTTCGAATTTGCGATTTCAGATTAACTTTCCAGCGGGAAATTTCGGGACTGTCGATTGCAGGTTAATCCAGGAGAATGCGATACGGGCGTTGTCGTGTATTTTGAATAATTCGACGCAAGGTTTTATGGGTTTGGTAAACGCTCGAAGGGAGGAGGGTAATTCGGACTTCTCTAAGGGTCAGGGCGAAGGGAGATTCTTTCAAGGACGACGCGGCGTTTAATTTTTCAGTCGTACCCTCGTACGTCGCAGGATAGTCGTCGTTTCACGTGCTTCAGAGTGAAACATTAAGAGAATCGAAAGTAATCGTGCACGAATATGTTGGAAGCATTTGTAAATGTACGAAATACGTGAAATTAAAATTTGCCAGCGTGTATTGCTTAACGTAGCAAATCTTCTTCGACTGTGTTACGCGTCTTAAGGAAATCCCGCAAAAGTTGGAAAAGAATAGGACGATACAAGCGCGTCTGCGACCAAGATAAGCCTTCACCGAGGGAAATATCCATGTCTGTCTCTCCTTTCTCGCGCCTCGAGCGACGCAAAAGCGGCGAGAAAATCATGACGTTATTCTCCCTCTCGATTCACGGTTCTCGATCGAGTTCGTATTCGCGGATGGAGAAGGAGGGTGAAGCTCGACGCGTCGGTCTTCGAATTACGATCACCGATTCGAATCGTACGAAAGAGAGACGATCGAGAGCATTAAAAGCTAAGGGAACGCTCGGAGAATCGAGGCTCGAATCTGGCGGAATTCTCTTAACGGCAACTAAAAGCGGAGACGTTCCAGTTGAAAGGCTTCTCTCGCACGATTCGTCGGGATTCTGCGCTTAGGTGTACAACAGAACGGCGAGCAAAAGAGAAGGAAAAAAGGAAGTTCCGATTCACCGATACCGAAGCTCGTGCACAGTGCATCCGAACCGAGTGATCTATCGTGATCCACGTTTTCTTAGCGATCCAGCTTCGATATCCACCGCTTAGAACCGTTTCGTCGAATCGACGCCCTAACTCGAAGAAAGTTGCCAATGGCAGCGTAATGAAATGGTGGTTCGGATCGATCCGAGTTTGCCCGATGAAATGGAACCAACCCTGCATTCCATTGTGCGATTTGAATTATCGCGGTACAACTCTGGCCGTTGCGATCGCACAAAGCCAAGATAATTTCTGCTATTATGGAAAATAACAATGCGCCACTCGCGTTTACGTGTATCGATTTACGAATTAATCTCGTTCGTTCGGTCGGTCGATTTTACCGTCGATCGCGCGATAGGCTGTTCGTTGCGAACAAACGTTGTGTTTGGTATACGGGACGACGTATTTGTCGCGATGCGTTGCGAGTTTCTCGGACGAATAACAGCGTCGTGGCGAACTTTGCCAATGCCAACCCTTACACCGTCTCTTTCGAATCTGTTAACAGCGTCGTTCTTCGATCGACGATTCTTCGCGCAAGAGAACGAGAGAGACCGAGCGTCGCAATATATATTTTGAATATGGATGTGTCGCGAATGTCGTCTCGTCTTCCGCGAGAGGGAAGAGTGGCCGCTTTGCAAATTCGAAAAACAAGACGGAACCTTTGCGCGCGTCTTGACTCGCAGCTGCGACGTCGCTTCTATTTCAGCGGCGGAAATAATCGTTTCGTCGTGACCTTGACGTTTCTCAAGGTCCAATTTCCTCCGCAACGCGCAAATGTCCTTCGAGGTTCGAATCCAGCGAGATTCGTGCAGCACGGCGCGTTATTCGCTGCTTGCGTGGCGGACGCAGTCGGGTTCGCATGCATATCGCGTTATTATTGCGTACGTCGTCCCGTCGTTATGTCTTATTGCAACAGGGGCCGGACATGACCACGTTAAAGGCCTATCTCCGCCCTCGGCCCAGGAAATGTGGGTGCGCGTTGAAATCGCGTTCGCGAGCTCGGCGTTTATCGAAAGGAAGAAATACCGAGTTACACGGCCGTTTGTTTCGACTTGGCCTCGCGACGAGCATTTTATGGTCGCTAGATTACGTTGCTGGCAATTTGCGTGCGTAAAGCATGTCCGTGAAAGAGGGTAATCGCGATAATCGAGTAATCGATGTGCGTTCGGACGCGACGCTGTCTGACTGAAAATATACCGAAGGAACGTGATCTTTTCAAAATATCCGGGTATTCGAGCAGCGTTTCCTTCTAATCGCTGGTTGCGTTAAAAGAACGCAGGATTATTTACGAGTATAAATATTACGTAAAAGTTTGCGCGTGTAGACCGAACGACCAATTTGCCTCTGTTGCGATCTTAATTGTACACGACCGAATTAAAAAAAAAACAGGTTTTTATATCAATTTATATCAGTTTTATATCAGTCTGCGCGCGTACAAGTAACGCAGGTTGCGCTTCGATCTGCCTGTGGAAATCGGCAACGACTGTCACCTCGACGATGACGTGTCAGGAATCTGTCGATCGGAACACGGGCAAATCTAAACCACGAGCGATCGAAAAAAGTGCGCAGCTTTTTCATCGATTGTTTATCGCGCGCAAGCCTAAACATACACAGATCGAACAAGCAATTTACCTAGCTGCGACACGAACGAAGCTCGACCATACGCTAAAGACTAAATTCCTGAAAAACGAAACACCTCGCGTTCCGTCTAAAATTAGCGCGCCTAACGGTGTCCACGAGATCTCCGATAACACGTATTACGCATTCCTCGACGTAGCAAGAACATGTACGCGCAAAACGCACGAACAGACCCTAGTAGAAAAATAACCGCAGGATGAAATCGACACTGAAACGCGATGGAAATTCCTGACGCGTGAAAATCGGTCGGAACATACGCGAGCTCGCAAATTACAGATTGCAAAATGACGGAACAAGCTCCGATAGGCGGACGAAGGATCGAAACGATCCTCGTGGAAACGTTTCTCTCTGGATCGTTCGAGGCGTTTGTTCGACCATTTCCACGGAAATAAAATATCGGCCGATCGTTGGACCATTACGCGATAAATATACGGGAACGGCTACGAACTGGCACAATAAGACGTAAATTACGTTAGTGCAATGCCCGCGTCATTAAAATACTCTTCGACGGCCCACACGTTGCACAAACGACCGGTGGGAACCATTAAACGCGTATGCGTCTTATCTGCACGCACGCGAACGTTGGAAAAGGCGAACGAAGAAGGTGCAAACGTTTCTAATTGCATTCACTCCGCGGACCCGCCCTTTCTATCTTTTCCTACGTCCATTCTAATACAAGCATACGCTCTTCTGTGCTTCTAAATATACGTATACCTGTTTTTCCTTTTCTTCGTTCCATTCGCGTGGCATTAGGACGCTAAAGGTTAATGGACCTGGATTTCCTGATGATGCAACGCGTTACGCCTGTTCCCCCCAGGGACTTGAATCTTTTATCCGGCGGAAAACGTTGGTAGAAGATGTTAAGACGTTCGCAGAGCGAGGCTGTCGTAATAGTAGCGATTTTCTCGCGTGGCTCGGGAGGTTTAGGTTTTAAGAACCGTCGATGGACTGTACTTACTTCGCGAGATAATCCGCGGAGATGCGCGTGCAACGAAAAGATCGACGGCTAAAACCGAACATATGGTAGGTCGCGTTTCTTGTCTTTTACGGGTAGGCAATTTGATTCGTATTCGATTTTGCGACATGTGCGTTTGAAAGATATCGACTATCTTCTACTACAAATCTACTACAAATAACTACAGATCCAAGACTATCGTTGACTCGATTAAATTGGCGATCGAACAAATATCAGTCGCTTTTTAAAAAACGTAAAAAACGCTTGTGTGTTCCAATTCAAAGGATCATCGAGTCGCGATATCCTATTCTTCCTCGTATGGTCTTCGATCGGTTCAAAGAGCGGAACCAGGACGCGTCACAATTCGCCCGTTGCTGTGCGCTATTGTGTGCAATAATTTTTGCAAACGTTTCTTCGAAAATTCAAACGAATTGCGGACAATCATTTGCAGGATAACAAAAAGAATTTTATATATCTCGCGACAGTTTCGGTCAATGCGCGTGCTCGTCTCTATGGATCGCGCTATCGTCAAATAACCGATCAGAGCCGAATTTCTTCGCCTCGTCTTCTTCTCGATTCTATTCCACTCGACTGTAGCGTCAGGTTGTCCCAAAAGTTTCTTTCTTCCTCTCTGTTTTATATTACTCTTGTCGAATCACGCACGATCGTAATAAAAGAGATAGAGGAAAATGGATCGCGCATGATGGAATACAATAATATCAAACGAAAAGAGGTTGTGCGTCTATTATTTCCTTACGAAAGGAAAGAAACTTTCGGGACGACCGAATCACGACTCTAGGTATCGTTGGCGCGATAAATTCTCGTATTTGTCTGGATACGCGTCGTATCTGATCCGTGCTCGTGTATCCTCGTGGTATCGTCTCGGCGAGGAATCCAGGGATGATCCCCAGGTAGACGTAAACAATGGCGATATCGGCATTCGCCGTTATTACGACGTATCGTCGCGGCTTCGACGACTGGTTTACGTACGGCCGGTGACTCAGTCGCGGAATGCCGCACACGCGCCCTGCCTTGATTGCCTATCAGACTCCGTGGCTCGAGCCTCTATAAATAATACGACACGCGTGTGTACGTGTATACGTACGTAGGTACGTGCACGCAGGCTAGAGATGGGATCAAGTAGGTAATTGATTCGTGAATTTCAAACAATCGACCGAAATTGGGAAATCGGGCGTATTTGTTGGCGTTTTGTCGTAGGTTTCCTCGTTGACGGGCCGAGTCGATGAAAATCTAATCGACGGCCGGTAGCTGGCCGCGGACTCGCTCGTTGAACGGCCAGGCACGAGTTTATCGATCACGCGGCAGGATCTTTTAACCTTTTGTCTCGCGACTGCGCTCGTCAAACTCGATTTCGTCGTATATTACATCGTAACTTGGCTTTGACGACTTTATACCGATGACTCGATACCGAGTCTGGCTCTAATTTCGAAGCATATTTGAGACACGCTTCGTCAAAGCGAGAAACAAGACGCAACGCAAATGGAATTATATATTATGCATTGGAAGATCGAGTGTGGTAGAATTGGTCGGTATTGGTATTTTTCTGCGATATTATTGAAATTAACCGGTTCTACTTAACCGAGAGGGATCTTTCTCTTCTTTCGCGTACTCTGGCTCTCGCCTCGAGGAGAAAGAGATGCATTCTACGCGTTTCGATGCAACAACGTACTCCAGAACACAGAGGCTCGTTAAACGGATCCTAGCCGATAAAAGCAACATTCGATCAAATTAATCCACACGACTGCTTTCGAACAGAATTTACACTCTATTTAATTCAATCGAACCAGATATTTCATGTACAAAGCAGCACACCTTTGTCTACGTCGACATTTCCACGGTCGAATCCTGTACGCTGGCCGGCCAGAGGTATCAATTTTCCATGCTGTGGATGATGTACGTGCGACGTAAACGCGGCTTGATCCCATCTGCATCCTTCCCTGGAGCAACGAAAGGCAGGTCTGCTGCGTTTCTCGAGACATCGTGGCAGCACGTTCGAAGAGAAAGAGAATATTTGGATACTTGTGGAACATATGCTTGGACGCTTGCGCGAAACATAAAATCGATTTAAGATCGATTTAAGATTTCCACGATACGACCAACGTAGTCGTGTCTCGTTACGGTGCTGATAAAATTTCAAAAAATCTCGTATGACACACGCGACGCGTTCGTCGAACATTCGAACAACGTTGGCGAACTGCTGTACGACGAGAGTTCGTTCGGTAATCTCCTGCAAGATAGATCCAAGTTCCTTCGATGCAATTGTACGTTACTCTGGCGCAAATAGGACGAGCAGCGAGACTAATCATCCGCGCTACCTATCTCTATCGTTGAGAAAATAGCTACCGCCTACGAGTCACGTTGACTGGAACGATCATCCACAGCCGGAGGAACGCGATATTCCCGTTCGTGACGCGAGGATAAACGCTTCTTCGGAAAATTATAGGCACCGACCAAGATCCAGAAGATGCCAATCCGATCGTCGAGATTTAATAAACCTTGTCCAGCGTGTATTATAGAAAAGCAACTAGCGTGTCTTGGGTAATTTTCCATCGATCGGAATACTCGTGGTATTAATTAAGAGGAATTTTGTCACGGCCGACGAGTTATTTCTTCGTGATTTCAGACTCCGAGATCGTTTCCACGTCCAGTTGAAACGAAGGCTGAAACGTCTTGAAATATCGCTAGAAATTTGTAGAAAACGTAGAACCGTCCGTCGTCGAGGATTTAAACACGCAACGCGTAACGGGGGATGATGTAAAAAGGTTGACATTCTAGTTCTCGTAATAATCACAGCGCAAACTTGCGACTAGTTTCGCATAAAAATAATACTATACTTATTTTACGTACGACTCGTTAGCAAAATGTCATTCGCTTGCGTTATCGGCTTCGCGTTTCATTGATATTCATAATGGCGCACCGATCGACCATGCAGCTTTCGTGTCACCGTTAGTTTTTACTGCGAACCGTTAGAAAACTCGTCATCCTCGAGCGACACCCATTGAATTACTGGAAGGAAGAGCCCGCCGTCTAACAATAAACTCAATTAAGCGACCGTTCTTTTCGTTTCGCCCGACACGGCCACTAATGGGAACTGTCGCCGTTCAAAACTGTGCCAGCTCTGGAAATTCAATCTTCCATTGTACTCGTCCCGAGAAGTAATAAGAAACGTTGTAAAGCAATTTCAAAGAGTTGCACAACGATGGCGCAAAAATGAAAATTGAATTCTCCCAACTACCAGGAAATTGGAGCAAACCCGGTGAGAGCCAAGTTCGTCCCTCGGAAATTGCGTTACCGTTATTATTAGTATCGAGTGAAATTATACCGCGATAATCGAATTACAAGTTATACGATTAGCCTATTTTCTACAAATATCCTCGTTGCGCTTACGATAACTACCGGCGAGGCGAAAACGTCTGGATAATGGAATTTTCGAATATCGAGGTGTTCGGATTACGAGAGTTTGCACAGATTTTTACGCGTTCGCGCGAAATTTAAAGACACGGAAGTTCGTAGAATTCGCGCAATAGGTAGAATATACGTGAAACATCTAACAAACACCCGTTGCAACATTCGGCGAATCAGACAAATCTGTCAAGTTCAATTTTTCTGCTCGCGTTCATAAAAGGTACGACTTGAAACATCCGCGGTCTAGTTATTAATAACAATTACTCGAGCGCTGCTCTTATTATTATTATTATTATCTATCATCGTTGTTCAGAAAATTTAATCCACACCGGTCGTTAATCATCGATCGATCTGTCGAGACGCGTCGATACGCCTCGTATCTCGCTCCGAGCGAAAGATCGAGCCGAACACGTGCACGTGGACACGGACATCGAACAGCTGAGATGTCCCTTTATATTCGTTCAACGCCGACGAACCATCATCGATCTTCCCATCGATCGAGTCAATCGTTATCGAGAGTAATTCTTTGTCGAAACCGTATATGTTGCATTTGAAAAGGTGAGTCGGTAGAATTTTCATCGACAGCGATTTCGACTACCTTTCCGCGCCAGATACAAAAAAGCAGAGGCTCGAATCGCGATGGCAGGTGATTAAATCTCGATCGATGAGATCGATCGAAAAGAAACGGAGGCTTATACGGATATGGAGCGATAAAAATGTAGATCGCAAAAATGATAGAATCGCATGTATCCTTCGAACGGTACGTAATTGGATTTTATAAATTGTTCCTTATAATTTGCCTTTGGGAAGATAAGCGTGGCGTTTTCGTAATGCAAGAACGCTTCTTTGAAAACTCCATCTTATTTTTGCAACGATTCCTCCGCGCGATTAACGTCGGCATAACGAACGAGCTAAAATACCTCTTTAACATTTCAACGACGCGTGACATTTTATGCCCCCTGCCGGGTTTGCATCTGCACGCGAGCAATCTCAAAGGAGCCGGACGCAATTACGAGGAAATTTAATTGGTCTACAGTGGATGCGTTTAATTACATCAGAGGAACGCCGCTCGAAGAAGGTTACGACAAGCATTGCGAAATCTAATCCCGCGCGCAACCCGTAGACGAATCTCTTTAACGACGACGCAAAAAATCGTTGCTCATCGTGTAATCCAAAATGCTGTTTGAAAAAAAAAAAAAAGAAGGAAAAAAAATAGAAAGACGGACTTACAATTAGTTAGCCTCTCTAACTCTGTTGCTTGGCTACCTTCGCGTTAAATCTTCAACGTGCATCTCTCAACCGTAAAGTTTCGTTCGTAGGTTAGACAGGTTCGTTGAATTGGAGCTCGAGTTCGTTCAAGCGAGAATTACTCGAATCGAACACGGTTCGAATTAGTGGAACGGTTTCGAACAATGGAAAATAACGCGAAGAACGACAGATTTATAACGATAACGGAGTAAACGACAGGTTTCGTACGGTTCGGCGCTTTGAGCAATTTGACCGATCTAAACGGAACTTGATATCGCGAGAACCGACGACGCTGCGCTATTATTTACGCGTTCCTTTAAACGTTTCTTGCTTCTGGCACTTTGCTTTCCAAATACTCGAAATTGCTAAATTCTCTCGCATACGCGCGTAAAACCCATAACTCGTTGATTCGTGACGCGCGAGCTAAGGTCGCGAAGAAGAATCATCTTCGCCATCGAAAGATCAGGCATCCGACGAAACTTTGGTTTCCACGATCGTAAATCACGCAGCCAGGTAACCCACACTGTTTCCAGCCGTTTAATCCCTCGCTCGTTTTCTCCAGTCGATGCCAAAAAACCAGCGACCCTCCCGGAGACGATTAATCAAACTCCTCTCAACCTGCAACAACACCATTCTGTCCGCATGCCGGTTCATAAATTTCGAGATTAAAGGAGAGAGCTATCCGCCGCGGACAAGCGTAATTAAGAGCAATTTTAATTGGCCCTAAGTGGGCGACAGCCCGAACCACACCGTCTCTTCCGCGAATCTGCATTCCGATCGCGTGACCAGCGCGCGCTCGCTGCACCTGCCTAACGCGCGAGCGCAGCGTTCATCGAGCGAGAGGACGCGCGAACCTCGGCCTCTTGGCTATTTTCGTCGGCCACGGAAACGTATCGCAGGAGCGTCACACTGTCTGTTGGCGAGGGCACACGTGCCAGCAGCTAATGGCTCACTCGAGACAACAGCGTGAAAATTGAAATCAAAGAGCTGCTACAGACCTCTCATTTTGGAAGTAACGCGTCTGTGTTTCGCCGTTCGACCGTGCTTCCGCATCTCCTTCGAGACGCATTCGTCGCGTTCGACGCGCGGAATTACTTTCGAGCTTCGCGCGACCCCAGTGGAAATCGAAGGATTTACCTTCGCCGTTGACCGTGTTCGACACGGAAAGATCGATACCTGTCGATGGCAAGAAGAACGTCGCCTCGTTTCAAGTAATTTTCCTATTAATAAGCGCGCGTTTTTCAATCGTTCGAACCTTTCTTCGCGTATCTTCGCGTATCTTCGCGTATCTTCGCGTAATCGAGGTACACGGTTCCCCATTTATAATATTATAACTTTTATAATACGGTAGCGTAGGGTTAATCGCGTCTTACCCTGCCACTTTGTCTGCAAAGAGAAACGATTCGGTCTTTAATCGTCCGATCTCGCGTGATTCCGCGTGGCAGATTTTTCTCACCAATTACTCGACACCGACGTGATAATTTAATCGAGCGGAACCCTTCGTCGTATCTGTATACGCGCTATTGAATTAAAAGGCTGACGTCGAAGAGCGGCAGAAAGCTTGAAAACGATGGCTGAAGAAAGGCACCACCTTGGAAAGAGTCCACTGCGATGGAAGTAAGTGGACAGCGGATTTTTCCAGACTCCGATCCATCAGGGATCTCGAAGGAAACACGCGATCCTCTGAGGTCTGGCGCAACCACGATGTACGCGAGCGTGACGTGATACCGGATCCGCCTCCGGTTGGACATCGAGTATCGCATCCGAGGCGATTCAGCTGCACAACTCGGTTATTACCCGGAGCAGCTTCTCGCGTGTCTCCATTCTCTCACCCCTGATTTTCCTTGTCCGGCTCGCCCTTCTTTGCTCTCGCAAATCGACTCGCCAATCTCTTCGTTCTTGAGCGGGTGAATATCACCATCCCTTGGATTTCGCCGAGCAGCTAAATATTTCGAGCATCGTTACTCGCCGGTATTACCATATTATTTACTAATACTGTAATTTGCATCGTTATTCGCCCGTATCTCTATTCGCTCGCGTTCTTATTTGTCAACATGGTTATTTGCTGGTATTGCTGTTCGTAAATGTTTCCATCCGCAGATATCGTTAGTGTTCGGAGCTTCGAATAACGTTGAAGAATTCTTACTGGAAAATAATGTTCACGTAGGATTTTTCATTTCCAATCTAACCACGACAATCGTTGGAATAACAAAGAATCTAATCGTAGAAACGTCCGGCCAATACGAAACATAGGTTCACCGCGATAAAGCAAAATCTCCGGAAGATACGGTGGCAGGAAACCAGAGGCTTATTTAGCGGCGCACCGCGTTTCAAATAGCAAACATTCTCCGCCAACGTCCATCGATATGATTATTGCAACGGAGCGTAATCAAAGCGTATCTGTTGCAACTACCGGTCGAGGGCTGTTCGCTGAATTAATATCGTCGGTGGATAAAGCCTAAAGGCCTGATGAGAACGAGATAAACTCAGCCAATGACAGCATCGCACAGAACGAATAGAAATCCGCGTAGAAACAACGGGATTGTTAAACGGTTCGATCGGTTCGATTAACAATTCCAATTTTGAATTTCTGTAGTTTTTATCATCTCGAAGTATATCGCCGCGATTCTACAGGTTCGTCTCGTGCGCAGCAGTATTTCTATATGTATTTCTGACAGTATTTCTATATGCGGACGAGATTGTTAGGATACAAACAATCGCTATATATTAGCTTTTAACGTTCTCCGCGCGCGCTTCGTCCAAGTAGGACGAGTTCTAAAAATGCCAACTAACGTACGATGTAATCGCTGATAACGCACTAGCCTGACGTCGTATTTTACGAAATTCGTAAATGCAAGTTTCGCTTTTACCCCGTGTCGTTGGATATTAAACTTTAACCCTGTACGGCGAGATTTATTAAAGAACTAATTTCGTCCAGAGTTCCGCAGAGCCACGGCGATCCCGATGATCCGCACGAGGGTTAATCGTTGAATACGTATTGAATTTGGAAACAGCAAGCCAACGATCACGAGATGGCGTTTCTTATTTAGATATCACCAGGAATAGCTGTGCGTAACAGCAGGCGATGGAAACGGTACATCGTAGCGAACAATTCCCAATGGTAATCAACAGGGATGAAAATGGAATCGCAAACGGCATCGGGAGATTAGCAATTACGTTGCGCGGAACAGTCGCGACGAACAACTTTCCGCATCGTCGGAATAATACAATCGAGCCCTCTGTGCACGAGTACGATAAAACAGCCGTGTTTTCTCGATCCGGCTTCATTACGCCTCTCATTACATGTACGTGTCACGTCCGTAATTTCGCCAACTATGCGGACGAGAACACTGTGTTGCGAGCTTGCGAATAACGCGGAAATACGCACAATTCATATGTATACGTACGTATCGATTTCGTTTCTGTTAGGCTATAATTTCGAGAACCGACACTCGTACCGTGACGATCGCTTTTCAACTACTTCTTACATTTATTTGCGTCGTACGTGACTTTGTACGTTAGTAACTTTCATATTCGATATTTTTTACTAGTTGGCCAACAGTCGCTTATTTTATTATTATCTTACGTTTTATATCACAGAGTACGCGTTAGTAGGTGTACCGGTGGACGATGGAAATTTTTCAGCGAAACTCGAAGCTCGTTTAAAAAGAAGAAATATCGCGAGTCGTTCGATCGAAGCGTCTGTCGTTGCTTTCTACAATTTTAAGCCATCTATCTATTAGGCGAGCGACGAATTTCCAAATGAAAATCCATGATCCAACGGAAAATGCCTTTAGACAAGATCCAATCGTCGGGACAAAGGTGAACGTCCTTTGAAATTGTTGCGTGGCAACGCCAGGTCGCACACTGCTTCTGCGACAAAAGACGTTATAATGAGTCTTGGTTGGGACGTCTCGCAACAGCCAGCTTATTCACCAGACGTTACTCCACCGGATCACCACCTGTTCCGATCGATGCAACGGGCCTTATCCGATACACACTTCCAATTAAGGGATGAGATACATAAATGACTCGACGATTGGATCTTGTCTAGGGACGCAGCATTGTACCGCGATGGGATTCGTCGTTTGCCTGATGAACGATTTAAGGCGATAGAAAGCAACGGTGACTACTATTTTGATCGAATGATCTGACGTGTCTTTCTTTAAAATAATCGCACAGTTCCACCGAACAATTTCAATCATTCCTTCGTACGTCTAACATTTTTATTCGTCGCTCTCGTCAAATACGATTCTGTTTTATAAAATTACGCTACTCTTTGTACTTATATCGCTTATATGCAAACTTTCTTTTGCACGCTGCCGTACACACAGGAACGATATGAATGCGTGTGCAATTATCGATGACCATCTCGCGAATTTTGTTTTATTTTCCTCGTAGCAAACGCGTACTGTGACCATAGAGAGGAAGAAATTAAGCGATTCCTTTGAGAGAAGCGCGTATTTATCATTCGTCTAGCTTCTTGCGTTTACGAACCAACCGGGAGAAACTTCGAGCGAATCGTCGAGCTTGCAGAAACCGCGACAACGTCCGAGGAAACTTCGTTCGGCCCAGTTTTCCGGAATGTAGGTAATTTTTGTAAATAGGACGGAGCTAGAGCGTCGATCGTTAGCTTTAGGGATTTCCACGCAAAACTAAAGGAGAATCGTGCAATTTTTCGATAGATTGCAATTACATTGTGTCGCTGCGCGATGTAACTTTTCGCTGTTGTCTCGTTCTCTGCTAGCTCGCTTCCAGCGTTCATTTTTGCAGATACGCATCTCAAAAGTGGCGATATTTGTACGCTCTTCTAGGAAACGCACGATGTAAAATTCCGAAGAAGATACATTTATAAGTAATCGTTAAGGTTCCAAAAGCGTCTTGAACGAAGATGATTCGATTACTGGACGAAGCATCCGCTTCGGGGCAGAATTTTAATAAGAGAGGTTCTTACTCGGGTCTATTCAGCGTATCTCATTTCTTATAGAATATAACATAAACATAAGACCGCGAGGAAAAGGACGTACAATGTAGATTGTGCAGGCCCATATTGCAACTTGTCTTACTCTTTTTATACCATTGTACTTCGCTATAGAATCGAACAATGTGGCTGGACCAATTTTTCCAAGGAAATACTACTACTGGTAAACGTGATTTCATAATACGTCTCAAGTATAACTCCTTCGTCCCTATTTTATAAGGAAAGAAAGGACAGAATGAATCGTTGTAAAGAGAGAGAAAAAATGCCATTGAATCGTTCATCATTTCGATGTTTTCATCCTCTCCAATTTTTCCAGAGTAATAAACGGAGACAGAAGCAAAAATCAGGATGAAAAACGTCGGGTTCGTTCGTTCGATAAGCTCGCGACAGAGCGGAATTGAAAGTTTATCAAGGGACATGTGTCGCAGTACGAGCAAACTATAAATTCGATCTCATTCGACATCGGTGTCGCCTTTTATAAATTCTCGGATTAATAACGCCGACTGGTATTTCGGCCATTGGTAGAATTAGAGGTACACTTCGCCCGCCTGGTCCGTAAAACCAACCAGACTTGGAGTAAAAATTCTCGTACGACTGAAACGACAAAACCATGAAAATTACATTCTTTCGACGTGAAACGAAACAAACGAAGAGTCTTGATAAATATTCGATCAAGAGTCGAAATTAATCGATAGATTTTCTCCTGTAAAGTTATTTAGATCGTACAGAGACTAATCTTGGCTTCTTTTATTTGGATAAAAACACAGTTATATGCGCGTGTATAACTGTTTATCTTTGCTACGTCATTTTAATTATAAGCACCTATATGTACGCATTACGAGTTGGTAAGGCCAGATTAAACGAGAACAGAGGTGGCCGCGGCGTTGAGAAAACTTCCGACACGACAGAATTCGATTAATTTATACACGCGGCACTGGATTTTCTCTTCCCGTTATATTTACTGTTTCGATTAAACCCAATCTGGAGATTCTTACGATACTGAAACGCACTAATGATAAGATCTGACAGCGATCGAGTCGACCACGCTGCCGTATAAAGTGTAAAACCACTTTCGAGATTTATAGATGGAGAAATAATTTCTCTCGATATCGACGCGCGATGCTAAAGCGAATCTCCTTTTTTTCTCGGCTTTTTCTCCTCGACGATACTAGTTAAACAATGGAGAAATTAGATGGCGATGCGATCTTCTGCGAGGCGTGACCCTGCGTTATATACAGAAAATATTTGAACGAATTGTGAAAGACGAAAAAAATGAAAAGATATTTTAATAAGAACAGGGACAATTTTTTCGCTGATTTCGTAGCTACGACATAGACACGGCAGAAGAACAAAAGGCTCGACAGTTCAAACTCCAAGTGCAAAACGCGATAGTGCTAGCTGAAAATGGCTAATAAGTGTGCTTGATCTCGAAAGCAAAATAAAATTTGAGAATAGGACGTGACAATTCAGAAGAGGAATTCAGGGAAGCTGAGACGAGGAGACAGATGCTCGAATTAACAAGAGGCCGTGTAAAAGGGGTGCGCGATCGTGGACAATGAAGAACGCAAGGCACAGGGCACAAAGGCGAAGGAAGCTGGACAGACGACACGAAGATAAATAGATAGAATAGAAGAAGACCATGGCGTTGTTGACGGGAGAGAGAGAGAGCCTCTTTACAGAGAAGACGATGAAATCAGAGCTCGAAAATCACTCGAGATTCTCATCTCTCGTGGCTGGTGTCGATCTCTTGTATACCTTGTCTCGTACGTCTCTCGGTTTTCGTTCGTCGAAACGAGATCACGGTCGATAGATGGAACGCCTCGATCTCGAGGATCACGAATTTCTCAGATTCGTATCTCGCGTATCAACTTTGCGCGTTCCGACATAGATCGAAGAGACCGCGCTTTCGTACAATTAAAATTGGCCGAATAACTTTCTTAGCGAGAAAGATAGTCCGACGAGTAAAAGAAACGCGACGTTCCCGAGATTCAGCGATAATAAGAAGACGATTATCGAAGACCTAAACGTGAATTTCAATGTGTAAGAACCTAACGTCAGCAGCGGGAGCCAAAAGTCGACAGAACGAGGTCTCTTTCTGGCCAATTAGCGAACAAGAGCCGGACGAAATTTCAATCTCCAAGATCCCAAGGTTTTCGATTTACGACCGATAAAACGTTTCTCTCGACGATCTTCGTACCGATCGAAGCAGCCATTAAATTCCATCGAATCGCTAATTTTCAGGCGCCCTACGGGATTCTGGCTATTGAAACCTGACGGAAGTTGAACTCCTAGTCGTACCGTCGATCGAATTAATTTCACGCGTGAAAAACTCTAAACGATCGGCACTTTTTTCCTCGGCGATCCTTTCGCGCTGCTCCATTGCTCGAAACGGCTAACAAGAGGCGAGATTTTTACGCGACTAAAAAAGCAACGAGCTTGACAGAAGTCGGGCGTACAAGGCCGATCCTATCTAGCATATTTATTCAGATTTCCATGGAACGCGTCACGCGAACAATCTCGATTCCTGTACCTACTCTCGTTTCGTCTCACGTTTCATCATCCGGCGCCGATCAAACGAAAAATCGAGTTTCTCCTTGCCCCGTGATTGGATCCCCTTTCACGCGCTCTTTCCCGATCGGATACACCGATGAATAATCCCTCGTCTCGACTCCTCGCTGTCCAACGATCGACTTTTACCGACCATCAATCGGCCATTAACACGTATACATATTTCGTCGACTTTCCTGGCGGAGAAACATTTTATTTGAATTTATTTTATCGTGCCGACAGGACTGGACGTTGCGGGATTACACGATTGAACGCGCGTTGACTATATTTAAGAGTAGCTTGTTTCGTCGTTTTATCGTACGAGGATGGTAGTACGGTTTAATGAAAAATAAAAATAGACGCGAGAGTCCTACTTTCAGCCACTTTTCACGATATTTTGTATCAAGATTATCCGTTGTTTCGGCATCTCGAGGAACCTTGGTACACGCGTATACGTAAAGGAAATTTTATACGCTCGCGTTGACGAGATATCGAACTAACGAACACAAATGGATTCGCGCGTTTCGTGGCCGGACTCGCAAGCCGAGAACAAACGCTAATCTCGCTAATCCCATTAGGAAACAAAGTCCCGAAACCAGTTTACCGAAGGAAGGGACAGCTGGAAAAGTTGCAGACAGGAGATACAAGTTCTCTTCGGCCGACTAAATCACGAAACACGGCGAATAAAGAGAGAACGGATCCTAATTGCGGAACTCACGACCCGGTTGAAAAAGCATTTTTTCCTCGGTCTCTTTTCTCGGACTCCTCGGTCTAAGCTCCGGCGCCACGAACTCGTTTCAAATTTTTTCCACAAAATCTCCGGTTAGTTTGTTCCATCGATCGCGCTACGGAATGTACGTATCGTGCTAATAATTACGTGGCAAACGCAAAATGGCAGAGGAACGCGAATTAATCGCCGAGCACAAGCAGCTTTGCCATCGTCATCGAGCGCGCGTTTCCTTGAACTTGGGAAAGTAGTCGTTGCCACTAACGGCGAGCGATTTTCTGCGAACATTTTATAACGAGCTTCGTGGAAGAGGTTCTCCGACGAGTGCCTCGAACCTTCCACGGTAGACTACCAGAGGAAAACCGGTAGTCGCAATGCCAGTATCTCCGAGCGTCACCTAGACACGGCCTTATCGTCTTAAACATTAAGGGCAAACTCGTGCGGAACAAACTCGAGGATTAAGTTACCAAAGGACGAAACTTGCTGCTAACGTAACGAGAAATGATCGAAACTTATATGGAAACTCTATTCTCAGCCGGGGAAACGTAAAATCAAATAATCCTCGCAAGTTCGCGTATTACGGTACTCACGGTCGCGCGAAAGTTGCGGAAACATCCGCGACGTTCCGAGGGCCGGTGTCGTTCGAACGCTACAAAGAGTTGATCGAGGTAGCGTTACTAGCGCTCCAAGTTGCTCGAAAGTCGCGCGGAATCGTCCAAGCGGTGTCGTAGGTATTCAAAGTCGCTCGTAGATGGAGAAGTGGAAGAAGACAGGTTTGACGAGAGGTTCCCCTCTGCGTTTACAACGATACGATTAATATAGAAAATTCGTCTTTCTAGTTTCGACGACCAGACTTTGTCGAATGTTTCGATCGAGCTCGATCTTCGTACGTTTTAGCCTGGAAGAAACGTTTCGGTTCTAAAAATAGAATAACTCCACGCAGCATAAGAGGAAACGGTAATCGTCGACGAAGTAGGTTGACGCGCGAGAACTCTTTTATTCTTTTCGGTTCGTTCCAGTCTTTCCGGTTTTCTCGTTAGATTCGGTCCGATCGAAGTCGCAGATTTAACGCACAATTACGTTAAACTCGGAACACGGAATCGAACGGACGTGTATGGATACAAGGTGCTAAGTAACATAAAAGTCGCATTACGATTCGTGCACCGACGATAAAGCACGCGACACGATGCTTTTCGCTCGTTATAAAGTCACACGTTGGTCGCTCGCTGATGTCCACGGCGACTTGATTCACTGGACGATCCTCGAACGCCGATAATCCAGTTTGGCATGCTCGTAAGAACCAGCCGTATAAAACACCCTCTTTGAGCCGTACACGCGGATTAACGATGGTAAACATACGCCATTTTACGAGCGAAACGAGCTACCGCGCCGGTCAGATCTATACATATTTCCTTAACTATCGGCTGCTCGTTCGATACTCGATTTCCTAAGATACGCTATGAAATACAATTGGATGTTACGCGTTTCACCAACTCGCCATACTTTCCATACGATCTATGATTTTTGAAACCGTCGTATTCGAGGTATCAAGAATTTATCGATTAAAAGTCTCAACGCTTTCTTCGAACAAACTCTTTAAATGCCTCTGAACGTCCCAGAGTACGAATTGCCTGCTACCTCTCAATCTCTTTTTCGCGTAACCGTTTGTCCTCTTCTTTCAACGTGCGAATAAACGAACAAAGTTTATGCCGCGACCAGGCCAACGGTTACAATCCTCTTGCGCCGCTCCAAAAAAAAAAAGGCCAGGTTCCACGGTTCCACGCCGCGTGGCTCACAGCAAACCGTCTTTCTCGACCGTCATTCCAAAAATAGAGTACATTTAATTACGAATTGACGACACGACATAGTTTGCATCTCGCACGATACAATGTCGGTTTCCAACGGTTCCTATGTCCTACAGTGTCACCGAAAAGATCTTCTTACTACATTTTCAAACACCTACGTTGTCGCGGGACATAGCCGATGTCACGCTTCGAGATATATCGATACCTCGTGAGAAAGTTCGTTACCATTCGAGAAGCCTGACGAGTCGATCATAGAAACTTCTCGATGCTGGATCATCCGATGTATCACGCGACTCAGTTTCCAACGATCACGAAAGACAAAGGACATAGGAACCAAGAGCGTCGAAACCAGTGAGTTCTGTCCGAACCTTCAGAAGGCATACATCGAAAAACACAAGCAATCCTTAAGTGCAGTCAAGGCGAATATATCAAAGAATTCAAGTCTAATTACAACACACATTTAATTGTATCATCGTGACGCAAATAACTAATTGTCAATTATCTTCGGAACTATTGTTGGAAATACATATTTTGGTATTGTTAATTAATGTCAAAATCATTACAGCCACCCTTAATATCCGAGAAGAATTAAGGGAACGATCGTGTTCGTGGCGTCGATTGTCGATATCGTAACGAGAACTTACACGTCTCGTTGGCGCGTTTAATCGTGATCGCGTCTCTCCGCGGACGGTCGTAACACACGGTCTACGCTTCGACTTTCGAAAAAGTCCAGCGATCGAGAGCCAACGATACACGTACGAGACAACGAACACAGCTGTGGCGATTTAAAACAGAACGCAGATCTCTCGACTCTCCGTCGAAAGCTTTCGTGGCAGCATAAAAACATATCGCGCCAAACAAGTTTCCTATCTCGTGGCTTCGTCCCCGTTGAAAACCAACCGCCGTTCGAGTTTCCTCGCTCAAGGTATATAACGAGCACGCGCGGACCGTCCCTCTGCGACTAATCGGTCGAGATTTTCCATTTTCGCGCAGAAACGTGCGCGATCCTCCGCGAAACAGAAAAAACCGTACGAACAAACTAATCTCGTTCCGCGGTTATCTTATCCGAGCTCGTGTCGCTCGCGGCACGAGTACCCTTCTTTCAGCCGACAATAAATTCATTACACGGCCTGACAAGCCTCCCATTCTACCTGTGGCCTGTGCCAACGGCGCTGACAGACGTTTTATGGCGCTTATCTGCGAGCACGTTGCCGACGATTCTCGCGAACTGCGCCACTGGATACGCTGAATGCAGCCGGCCAAATGGTACCGAACAGAATGGCTCCGCTACACTTTCATCGAACGATTACACGCCGCGCGAGGTTTCAGTATTTCGCGAAACGCGAGTGACAAAAAACGTCACGGCTTCGTTTGACAGAGCAAAAAAAGTCACAAGGGTACGTCGGTTTATGGTTCCGCGAGCGGCTCAACGGTGTACACGTTTTTTCCTCTTTCTTTTTTTGTTTTGCAGAGCGATGAAAAACGCGTGCAAACTCGTGACAGATAGGAGGGGAAAAAAAGAGCCTGAACGGAGATTTATTTTACAAATTTGCGCATCCTTTAAACGTCCCGTAGATGCACGAACGTTTGCAGTCTATTTTTTACAATTGTTCGTGACTATAGCCTCTGCGTGTGACAATTACTTGGAACGACGCGTATACGTTCGAACTTGGGTAACTCGAAGAACCTCGAGGGAAGAGCTAGAATCTTCCAACTGTATTCGACTTATCAAAACTTCCAGATAAAGAAGGTTTAACAGTTATATTCATCTTCTCAGAGAATGTTAGTATTCTAACCTTCCTCTTTCGGAACTAATTTTTTTTCGACGCGCGTAAATGCAACGCTTCGAGACGCGAGATACGATAGCAATTACGATTAGCTTCCATGGATACGGAACGCTGACGTGGTCTTGCGTTTGACGTCTCGTGTTATTTCAGACAATCCTAGCAGTTGGAGGAAACGAGACAGCGATATCGATCGATTGATTTCTCGCGTCTTGCGACACGTAGCACAGCTATAGGTACACATCGAGTCGCTGAGGCAGCAGCGATAAAAGTTTGACTCGCAGAGGTAAACTTCGATTTGTAGAGGTCTGGCTATCCTAAACTCGAATCGCAGAGATAAAATAACGCAGCTGGACACGTGGCAAATAACTCGAGTTCAAGTAAGATTTATTTCGGCTTCTAGAGGTTGCACGGTGCAATGTACAAATATATAAAATATCAAATATACAAAAACGTATCAAACGTCCGCAGCATGGTACTTGAGAGACTGTGATTGACTTCGATCGAAATTACACTTGGAAGTATTATCGTAAAAAGCAACGCGACGTACGTGCACCGACCCGATAGAAATAAAAATAGCGAGAAAGATGTCTACAGTTAACGTTTGAATATAAATCGGGAAAGTTGGAGCGTACGAGAAAAATAGTTTCCTTTAGATTCGATTTCCTATTCGGAATAAATATATCGATCTGCGAGGTATTATTTCTGTATCAAACACGGAGATACCGGTTCGATAAACCTGCGTACAGGTACAAACGATGGAATATTTGCGCAACGCTGTTTGTACGAGTAAAAATTGCCGATATTCTCTGATATTTTACCTACGGATCTCGGTTTCTCGATTTCAACTAAACAAGATCTTCTCCTCTCGGCTTTTCCGTTTGTTGTTGTTTTACTTTCGCGCAAGTTTGCACAAGCAACGAAACGTGTCATCGTACCGAATATTCGATCGCGATGATCTTGTTATAGGATAAAAGCGTACAAACATCAACGTCGAAACGAAACGAAACGAAACGAAACGAAACGAAAGAAAAGACGCGTCGGAATAAAATCGTCAAACCGTCGTTAATACAACGTTACGTTTCCGTTTGCTCTGCCAAAGGACGATTCTTTGAGCAAATTTAAAGAGTTCAACGGACACAAAACGATCCTTGCGATTAATTTCTCGCGTAACGAAGCGCGAATAGCGATTTTTTACTTTCAAAGAGCTGAATCACGAGAGAGAGAGAGAGAGAGAGAGAGAGGCATCCACTTCTTCCTACTTCCTGGGAAAAGAAATAACGATAAAAAAGCGTACACCATTAAAATCGGAAATAGAATGTACGCGCTAGGACAAAGACTAACGAGATCCATATTTTCTTATTCGCCTAGAAACAGCCGACTGACCGATATATCTCTGTATCTAATTGGTACCTTGTCCCTCCATCGGCCCTGTTTTCCGACGGAAACTCGATCGTAGTTCAACGCCATCGTTGCGCATTTCGATTCGCCGGCTGCACGGAAGAACGCGAAATAATTTGCAGCATTCGAGCTTCAAAACTCGCGTCCAACGTTTCTCGATTCGTCGCTGCGTCGAATTTCCAAACAGGCTCGGCTGCTTCGCGTTTCACCCGGACACTGGCTTTTTTCAAGGCAACTCTCGACGAATAACGATACGAGATACGCGCGTTCCTGGAACGCTGGCGCCAACGAATATATATATATATATATATATGTATAAAAGTTGCCTTAATTTCCACGAATCGGGCAAAACCAGCTGCTAATTGGAAATTTAGTTGGGTCGTGAACGTTGCTCGCTCCGCCTGTTTCGTCTCTGTTTGCTCGTCGAAGGAAGAAACTTCTCTGGAATATCGGAGAACGTAGGAAAAAATAGCGCGGAACGCGGCTAGTTGGTGAACGCGACCGAATCGTGATTCGCAGAGAACGCGCGATACAAAATGCAAACAAGACGTGGCGATATCGTTGAATAACTCGATAAGAGGGAACCGCAGAAGCCACAGTTTATATTCCTATCCACGGGAGCGTAAAACGAGCTCGTAATCGACCGACTATCTCAAAGTGCCACTCGTGTTCGTTCGTAATAGTTTACGGGCCGCATCATCTGGCATGCAGAGCGTGCAAATAATTTAGGCGACCAAGTTCTACCCCGGCTCTCTGACTACGAGATTCCTTTTGATTCTTGCTTCGTCCAACGTTATAGTTTAGTCTCGCGCGATTCGAACGTTCCCCCGAGACATTCGGACGGATAAAATTGCATCTACTTAAACAGCAATGAAATACTCGTTAAATATCGGGAGGCTCGATGTAGCTCTGAACTCTCGAGTTCGTAGATTAGATTTTATCACTGTTACGTTCTTCGTGTCATTTTCCAATCAATCGTTGGATAATTAGTCGCTGGTCGCGTATCGTCAGGAAGCTTCTTAATTTTTAGGAAAATATAAAACAGTCGCTTGATTCTTATACTCTTGATATGGATCGATTCTATCGGTCGATTCAATTGTATAATCATCGCCAATTCCGATCTATATCGATTCTTCTACCAAGTCCTTGCTAGGAACGTCGCGAGTCTTCCAGTGTGTGCAAGTCGAAGATAGATCGTGGCCCTAAACGCGGTAGAGCGAATGAATATTGCAGATCGTCGTTCAGCCTTAAACAGGGCAGGCCGGTATCAACAGTTGAATCGAAATCGATTGTCCAAACAGACTGTCCAAATAGGTTGAATCGTGGCGTAACTTGGAGCCACGCTCCAACGTGCCCCGTTCGCCATACTGCTTTTTCCGGTAGGGACCTACGCTATTATGCGAAAGATAAACATCGAGATACCGTGTAAACTCCCGCGTTCTATGCAATTATCTTGCGTGGCAACAAAGATACGCGATGAGAACGTTCGGAACGTGTACGGAAACCGAGCAAACGTTCGTTTAACGAGAAAAGTCGATGAAGCAAAGTGGCTTCTTTGAAGAATCTGTTCGGCGAGATTAGCTTCCCGGCTTTGAAACCAGCTATGCGTTAAACGAAAATTCTTTTCAAGGCTTACAGGTTTGGACTCGCCCGGCGGTTCAACGTCGCGAGAACAAATATTTGACGATGGCGTTTCAACATCGGAGAATCGTTCCTTACCTGCAACAGAGAAAAGAGATAACTCGTAAATAAAGAGAACAGTTCCAGAGACTCGTTAGCGATAATTCGCCGTGTGTTCATAATCGAAACTTTACCGACCCTTGCCTTACATCGTAATCGCTATTACGGTACGATATTACGATTACGATTTCACAAAGGCGGGCACTGTATCGTTGATAGAGTTCAGTTTCAGCTTCCACTTTAATCCTTCCAACTGCGAATCTTTAAATACAGATTACGCGAACGATATCGCGATAGAGAATAGCTAACGACCTCTTAAACCTTAAGTAGTTACCGGAAAAGTCATAAGATCGTGGGTTAATAGCCCGCTGCATAAATCAACTTCTTAGCCCTCTAATCTTCCAATTATTACCTCCGACGTCCATAATGTTATCTCATACTCGTTTATCATCCTCCTGCTGCTCGTTTTCCGTGATCAAGAGGACCGAATAATAAGACAAACGCGTCATTCGTTCTCATGCTTCTACAAACAAAAGGGAATACGGCCATCCCCCTTTACGAGGGATAAATAATTCCAAGCTCGTTTATTTTCATCCGTAAAGCGCACGCGGTAAAAGACGCGAGTTCGCGATCGTTCTTACGATCGACAGACTTTAACGCGGAGAGGATTATACGGCATTGTCAGGCGTTACACCGAAAATCCAATAATTTTCTTAGGCGAAATCACCGCGACCGTGTACCAACACGTCGCGCATTTATCAAACGCCGGTTCGAATGGCGTGTTGCATCTTCGATACGCCAATTCCTCCGGCAGTAAAACACGTCGCCGTATTAACAGGCCACCATGCGGATGGTTTATGCGCCGTCTATGACAATGAGATACGTCTTAACGATACAGCGCCGGGGAATGCAATAAGAAGCAATGGCAAAAACAAAGGGACCAACGAAATCGAGAAGAGAGGAGAAACGAGCGGGGAATCTACCGCCCACGTGTTTTCATAAGCGCTTTTCTGGAGATTTCGACGATTCTCGCAGAGGCTCGTTTCTCTATTACGTTGCGTATCTTTTTTCGTATCTTTGAAATTTATTGCCGCCTCTAAAAAGGAATAAAATAAGCTGATAAGCCTGCCCACGCGTTTTCAAAAGAGCAATTCTGGAGATCTCGATGATTCTCGCGTTTCTTCTATTACGTTGCGCATTTTTGAACTTTGTAAATCGTAGAATACCGGGGCCTCCGAGGAAGGACGAACTGATTTTTGAAAAATCACGTTACGTCCACGGAGGCGTCAAGCCAGGATTTTTGTTATCCGAAATTTCCCGTGTTATCGGAATTTGTCTCCTACCTCCGTCTATTTTAAACGTTTTTTAATCGGAACCCGGCGAGTAATTTTTTCGAGATACGGTACATTCCTATTTTTGACGAAATTGGCAGAACGGAACGACACTGTTGGGATAAAAATAGCGGGAAAACCAGGCACGCGCGATCGTTTCCAACGATTTCCGTTTAAGAAGAGAGGAACGGTACGCTCGTACGAGAAACACGTCGCGTTTATTGCGATTGTCGCTTCGTTTGTTTCGCTCCTTTCGACTCGATTGCTCGGTTCGCCAACCGACGAGAAAGTAAAGCTTCGAAAAGATGAAAACAGGAAAAAGGACGAAAGAACGGAAGAGTTATCGGCGATACGACGAGGTGCATGAGGCATTACAGAGATCGGGACTCGTGAAAGGATTCCCAGCCAGCCACGGATCAGGTAGTACGTGCCACGCGTGTGGTCCATCTCTGACCTCTCTGTTTTCGGGTCGAGTCCAAAAAGGTCCGCGTATAAGTATTCTGATGTACGATCGGCTGCGATCGTTACTCCTTCGTGGCTGCTTGACCTTTGTCCATTGCTTCGTGCCAGAACCTTCTTTATCGCGGGCCAATTCCTGCAAATATTTACGTGTCCCGTGGCACAAAGAATGGGAAATGCCCGAACGACATCGGCAATTTATAAAGGAGCCTGGCAAAATTTATAAAGGAGGTCTTTTTCAAATCGTTACGCGTTATTTATCGACCGGCGTAGCAGGTACGAAACGCGTCTCTCCGGCTTGACGCCGCCATAAACAAAGAATCGTCTTTCTTCCCTCGCGCGAATCGCCAGAAGCTGAGTGAAACCTGTAGAATTTTAATCCTCTTTGGAAACTCGAGAATACACGAATTAATGACGGCGATCGCGATCGCAGACGAGAATCTTCAGCGTGCGATGCCTGGAACGAGCTGTGTATTTAGAAATCTCATTCTACGATAGCTATTTTCTGGTCGCCGAAGCTGTCAAACGCGATTCTCACGGAAACAAGGCGTGGATGAATTTCGGTCGACCCGTTGACGCGTGCCACTTCCTCGTGGATTTGGACGATACCTTTCGCAAAATTTCCTATTCTTAAGCCGTTGCGCGCGGCTCGCTCTGTACGCGTTTGGATCGTGGGTGTTGAACGAGGCTTGGATCATTTTTTATTTTCGTGATCGTGCAGAGCGGAGAACGGTAAGCGGCGAAACTGGCACTCGGAGTATCGACGTTGGCTGTGCCAAATGTTCGTAAGATCGAATTTTTTAAATCCCTCGGTTCCATGAGAAATGGTCCTCGTTTTCGACTTTGGCCACCTAGTAAGTTCCACCGAGAGTACGCGTTCGGATCGAAAATCTCACAGTCCGGATACTATAATCCATCGTCTAGATAGATAGCTCGTCTAGAAAGTATCGTACGAAATGTTACGAAATTACCAGAGAAAAGAAAGAAACGTCGCGAGACGACAATCGTGATTACGTCGATCAAATTTGGAAGAAGTCTGAAAATTTACACGGGAGTCGTCGCGAAGATATAATTAACCCTTTGCTACTCGAGCGCCGAGCGACAGTCCCTGTTTATGCTAGATTTCGATCTCTCCAACTTGTAAGAGCGCGGTATTGGCTCGTAAATAGATCCCTTAGCTCTTTTTATTGTTTGTTAAGAAGCGTGAAGCGTTACGCTTTAAGACGCAATTATAAATTACATCGATCGTTACATACATTTACGTTACCTCCGCCCGACTCGAGAGATCATCGAGCGCGAAGGCTTAGTAACGGAACGCTGAAATCGTACGAATATAACGATTAATTAATCGACTGCTTGAACACTTTGAAACATTTTCGACGCCTCGAGTCCGTCTATTTACGAAGAAACGTATCCTCGAAGAAGAAGAAAGTCTCGTAAATTAACTTCTTTGTTCGGAGCTGGAGACGTTATTCCAGTAAATCACAAAGAAGAGACGACGGCTCTCTCTCGAGGAATTTCTCCTCGCGCCGCGTACCTCGTTACCATCAAACGCGTTATTTCGTCCGGTGATCCTGGAGATAGAGTTGCGTCATCTTTACAAGACTAGCTGATATCCGATGTCTTCCACCGGCGTCTAACGTTCCGCCGTGAGAAGCCTCCCAGAGGGCAGACAGGTACACGACGTTTCATTCCTCTAGCTTTGTCACGAGCATTCCCATGGACTTGCTTTCAATTTCAGGGTTGCGCGTGCAAGTATCGAGGCAGTCGGGCGAACGTAGATCGATATCGGCACTCGTAAAACTTCCAACTCATACATCCCTCTATTCTGCTGGAAATTTTACATCTCGGAGCAAAGGCCCTTAACGCGTTCGTTTCTTTATCTGATACGTTTCGTTGTCCAACAACCTGCCGCGACACATATCGTAAAACGTTCGAACCGTCTCCACGAAGTCGAAACGTATCTTCTAATCTAGAAGATTAGATCGATCGATCTGTTCAACGTTCTTACGAAAGGGCTTTGCCCGTCCTGTTCCAACTTCGCTTTGAATTCGTGGCTTTTGCTTGTAATACGTTTACTCGGGCAACTTTTGTGTCTCGTAAATTACGTACGCACAGGCTTTTAAGAAGTTTAGCGATATTTCGCGCAAGCGGAATCGATTAGAAACGGAGGTAAAATCGCGATAGAGCGTGCAAACAACGTTACGCGGTGGTCGACGCTCAGGGACAAAAACGAGCGATATCGGTAAAGTTTTATCCGGTGCGTACTCTTACGCTACTACGCGTATTATTCTCCGAATAATTGGAACAAATATTTACGTTTCTGCGTAAACAACAAGCTATATTCGGCGAAACCCATCAATACCCGTTTCCACTACCTGCCCGCTTATTTTTATCCCCGATCTATCGACCCACTTGTCAAAATTCACGATGCCTCCGCCTCATCCACGAACACGCTATCTTCGTGGTCTACCTGGTCCGATTGCCAAGAGAATGAAAGTGGCCGTGATAGAAATAATACGCCAGGCGTCCTACCGGACTATTTCAAACGAATCTAACTCGCGTCGACGAGCGACGAGCGTCGAATACAAAACGACGTGCCCTGTAAAGTCCTGTAAAGCCGAAACTATGCGCGTTCTCGGACTACCGTCGCGCGTTCTCTGTTAGGTATTAGATAGAGGGTCGAAACGAGAGTCACGGGGTTGCTTGGAACGAGTCGAGATATCGGTGTTCGACATCGAGCATCGCCGCGGCGTGTAGACACGATAGGAATCTGTGGACCGTTGGATTCTGCCTAATCGCTCAATCCTATCGTCCGTGGCTGTGTCACGGGGCAACCGAACAGCGACACGAAACTGTCCGATGTCAAAGGCCGAACTACCGTTCTCGCCATCTCCGGGTAAAACCGCGACAAACGTTCGATTCGCGAATTCGAGGCGATTCTATCGAGCGGAGAATTAAACTCGGCTGCGTGCAAGCGAATGCGCTGATCGATCGTCGTCCAGTTGGAAAGGAGAGATTACGAAAGCGGAGATCGGAAGGAAAGAGCACGAACAGTCGTATCTATTCTCCGCGGAAAAGAAATCTCGTATCGGCAAAATTCTTATATTTTGATATTTGATTTTGGAACTAAACGCAGGTTCCTTTTCAATCTGCTGTTAAATTCTCCAGCTATTTCTCGTCAGAGTATAAAATATTCCGTCCCTTCGCAGTTAAATATATATGTATGGGTTCCATGAAACTCGGCCAATTCGTCGTTTATTTTTTAAGAAGTCAGAGTCGATGAAAGTCGTTCGAAGGAACGACAAATCTCCGTAGACGGGTAAAATTCTTTAAAAGAAGGACGTGGTATTAAAAAAGGCAAAGAACGAAGAACGAGAAAAGCAAGAGGAAAGAGGACAAAGAGAGGGAAAGAGAATCAAAGTCTATTAATCGTAGTATAAACGTTTCGCGCTCTCATCGGCGAAGAATCTTTAATCGAGGACCGTTAACTATACAAGTAGAACAAAGCGAGCCGCGGATCCGCTTGACGTTTCGTCTCGTTCGCGATAGTTAAACCAGAGCGTGCAACGCATACGAGACAAGGTAGCAGTTCACGGAGTTGAATCCGAGAAGAAAAGGCGTCCCACTTCCAAGGTGTTCGCAGCTAATTGCATCCTTCCGATGAAAAACGATCTAGCCCGGTCTCCAGCGGAGATAATCGTGAAAAATGTGCGAGAGAATTACTTTGCCGGTGGTCTAAATTAGCGGACGGCGAACGTTGCCAAGTAGTAGGCTAGCGATTTAATTTCAGTTTAAACGCGCCTCGTCCTGTAGAACCACTGCCAACTGTTCCAGGCACACGGACACACCGCTTTAATATTCTACGACGCATTTTACGAGTATCATTCTGGAACGGTTTCTGCCGCTCCAATAACTTTAATCCCGGTACAGAGTCGGATAAGTCCCGGTCCAAAGTCCATTAAACGAATCACAAACGGCAACAAGACCGCCCATGAATTATTTCGATTTTATCACTTACGGCTCTCTTGCGTAATAAGTTGCCAACTAATTGCCGCTCCATTGACAAATTAGAAGTTATCATTTACAGACTTCCCTTGTACGATTTTGCGATTTTACGTCCAACAGCACGATCGAACGATCGATCGTTCGTAGAATTTGTTTGTCGATGCCGTGCAAGCGCATTATACCTATCGATGCTTGCGAAACTTTGCCAGTAATATCAATTCGAGCGAATCGAAGACGGTCCGGTTCTTTCAGTCCGCGAAAGACATCGAACCTTTGTTTCTGCGAATACGCCTCGATCGTCCGTCTTTCGAAAAAATATCACGCGTAAGGGAGCCCAACGCCTTGCGCCTGATTTCAATAGTTTTGCATATCGCATATCGACGCTCGGCGCGGCAGTTTAGTGGCGTTAGTCGAAAAACCGGCTCGCGGAGACCAGATACAAACGAACATTGGCGAATTTAAATGCCAGCCCGGACCAGACTTGTCCGACATTGTCGTCGCTGCGTTCTACTTGCGTAATCGTTCTAATCGCGATCGCGTAATCCTAATCGTTAGCGGACATCTTTGGAAAATGGAAAATCAAAGGCCGTGTCGCGTGGAAATGAAGTTAATGGAGAAACGCGAACTGTCAGTCGCGTAGACGCGTCACGCTTCTTGCGCTACGGTCAACACTTAACTTAGTTGCACGCTGACGATTCATTACCGTTTACAGGAAACGTTTTCTACGAAGGAACCGTTTCTCATCGCCGTGCGCGAACGTAGCCCGATGGACGAAACTCGAAGAAACTGGAAAGCGACTGGAACCGCGTCGCACTATCGTCGCTCAAACTTCGTTTCACGATCCATTAAGTACATACGTGGAACAATTTGACGAATGCGTCGTTGTTTGATCGTCTCGGCGTGTATTTATCGCTTTGCAGCACCGTAACGCTGCAAGCGTCGAACGCTTCTTTCGATACGATCGTTTGCTTAATTTAAACAACGCGATCGATCATTCGCTATCGATCAACGCGTTAAACGTACGATTCACGAGTCTGAAACTTCCGATTAAAGAGAGGAGGTATCGATTCAGCCAGCGGACTCAACGCCACGCTGCGAAACAGTTCCATCGTTCACTGTCCAGCAGGCAAACACCGACACAGAATTCAAACAATCCGACCGACAACCGGATCGCCGCTTGTCGAACGTTGAACACGCGCGAACGAACCGTCGACTACCGCGTGCTGCACGCCTCCTTCGAACGAGATTCCATAAATCAGCAAGACGAAGAGGAGGAGAGGAGCGTCGTTCGCGGAGACTCGACGAGGGAAGAGAGTTGCGCGATAGTCGATCCGACGATCTTCTGACTGGCGTGCACGGAGCGACGTCGCGACGCTTCGGTTCGACTCGTTCAGCCAAGGGATCGAAGACGCAACGACGCGTCCTATCCAAGTACCGTTCCGCGGATGTAGCCGCGAATAATTTAACGCGCGCTCACCCGCTCTCCGCGAATGTGTTACAGTGAGATTATATCATGGTGCATCCGTTACGCGGCGGACAACGCGTGCTTAATATGCATGCACGGCTTAATTTACATTAGCCGGCGCGCGCTCGCCTTGCATTATGTACGCGGAAGCGAGCTGTGGGGACGCGGCAAGAACGACGGATCGCGTCGTAAAACAGACGATACAGGCAGAAAGGGGCGCGCGAAAGAAGGGTGAACAAATGGTTAATGAAATAGTAATTTAACGTGCATGGCTACTAGATAGCAGGCGAAATTCATTCGTGAATTTACATCTTTCTATTTGGCGATGTACAACTGCCGACGACAAGCTTCCAATCGGAGTTTTTCCAGGAACATTCGTATTTCGGAACTACGGTGACTATGTTAACGATGTAACGTATGGTTGACAATAATTATGTATTATACGTAAATACTTCTATGAATAAGTAAACGCTATATGTGTATATGTAACAAACTTCCATTCGTTACGAAACATTTCTATTTGGCGATGTGCAACTGCCGACGAGAAGCTTCCAATCGGAGTTTTTCCAGGAACACTCGTATTTCGGAACTACGGTGACTATGTAACGATGTAACGTATGTTTGACAATAATTATGTATTATACGTAAATACTTCTATGAATAAGTAAACGCTATATGTGTATGTATAACAAACTTGCATTCGTTACGAAACATTTCTATTTGGCGATGTGCAACTGCCGACGAGAAGCTTCCAATCGGAGTTTTTCCAGGAACATTCGTATTTCGGAACTACGGTGACTATGTTAACGATGTAACGTATGGTTGACAATAATTATGTATNTGTACGTAAATACTTCTATGAATAAGTAAACGCTATATGTGTATGTATAACAAACTTCCATTTGTTACGAAACACGAACGTTTTTCGTAAAACTTGTATTGGCGCGTCCGATCAGAAACTTTTCTGATCGATAAACTGTAGTGGTAGAAATTGATTCTCTTTGAGCTAATGTTTCAGTCGTGCACGCCATCGTACGTACGTATTTGCACGCTTGTAAATTATTGCAAATATCTTTGAGCCTGCCGTTAGTAAATACCGATAAGAGGCAATAATTTGAAATGGATGAAAATTGGTCTTGCAGACACCTGAGACGAGTGGCTCTGAGCGAGCTTGTTTAATGTTGGAACGTCGGCGCGATTAATGCGTTCGTTCCCAGCCACATTCCGAAAAGATTACATGAATTTTCTGAAACGTTAGCTATTTGTTAGAGACGAATATAGAATTTGATCGATGCGGCTAAGTATATCGCTCGTTTCAATTTCAGCTCGACGGAGCGTTTGATCGCAATTATGGCACAGAGTATAGGAATTCGTCAGGAACTGAAAATACAACAGAGATATCGATCTTTCGATCGAATCGCATCGGGCACGGGTGGCCAAATACTTGCGTACGATAGCACAAGTACTGGCGCGAATGAGACAATTGAAGATCGTTTAGAAGTACGCTTCTTCGACGTATTGTAAATTACGCAAGTCTCGGCAAGTCTCTCTGGAACACTTTTGTTTTCGCAGGTTGCTCGAAACGATCGAAGCAATTGAGAAATTAAAACAGGAGCATATATGTAGAATACGCGTGAGAAACAGCTTTCGAATGGCAGTCGTCGATTTATCTCGCGCTCTAATGTATTCCATTTGAAAATTATTTTCGACGTACACACACCCGACTACGGTTTCATTTTTGTCTTATCGAAACGTCGTCATACTCCTACGTTTTCGCCCTTTCCGAGATACCATAACAAAAATCGCCACGGTGAAACGACGCGAGTCGCTGGAAAATTATCGCGGAGAACTCGACGCCTCGTTCTAAATCACGATAAACGAACGAATATAGAGATTGCGCGGAGAGCTCGTGCGAAGTAGCTTGGAACGAGAGGCCCGTGGAAAGATAGAGAAAAACAGAGGATACGGGTGGAGAGGAAAACGATTAAACCGATAATATAAAGCGTGGACGAGAAGCTAACGAGCGAGGAGGAACAGGCACGAGAGAGGTTTGTTGAGCTTTAGCCTGATGCTAAAATGAAATTAGCGTGCAGCAACGTGTACGAAGGAAAAGCGATTAACCGTCCGCGTCTATGGCGACCGTCTTTCCTGTTTGTTCTTCGGACAATTCGATTCGTTTCGCTTAAGAGATTCGCGAGTCGTAAACGAAGCAGACGTTTCCTCGTCGGATACGACGCCAGTGATATAAATAAAGGCGAGCGCGAGATTACCAATGAACGGTTACAAGGGAAGAAAGGTATTTCGAACGGAGAGAAAAACGAGCCGCGCGAAAAGAGATTAACGGCGGATCGGGAAATTTACGAGAGAGTACGGCTAGAAGGATCCTGCGTCCGGGAGGATATCTCGATACGTCCTAATCGACGAGGGTTTGCGGCAAGAGAAATCGCCTAATACGCGGATGGATGAAACTCGTATAAATAGCGTCGTGCGGCGAACGAAGGGAAACGAGGCTTCAAAGTATCGCGATTCTACGTAGTCTCGGTGAAATTAGTCGCGGCGCTCGAATTTAAGTCGCTCGAACGAAATTTAAGTGGCTCGAAGGCCGGAATCGGCAGCTTAACTTCGTGTTTGTATTCGTACGAGTGATTCGACTCGGAGTTTACGGCCGTGCGAGTCGACACTTCGAGTCTCTGTTCGCACGGGTCGAGCTGTTTGACTCGAAATCGAGTAACCATGATCCGAGCAGATACAGAAGAGAAAAGGAACAGTTAACACGGTGTGTATGCTTAAACCGACTGTTCCTTCTTGCGAATCAAGGAACGGTTGTAACGTCGACTCGGTATCTTTGGCTTAAAAGAATCAAGAACGAATCTCAAGTCGACTGAAATATCGGATTTACAGTCGGACAAAGTTGCTTCGCGTTGCTCGAACTCCGCTAACTCGACCGATCCAAAGCGGATATTGGGAACGTTATTTTCTGCGCGAAAAACAGAAACCATCGAAACTTTCTCGAGGAACGAGAACGCTATGCGTAACGATTGTTTCGAAAGATCGTTTTAGAGCGTGTAGCAGAATCCGTAACACCGGTTGATCGTGGAACGAATCGGATTACCGGACCTTAATCGGTTAATATTCTTTCTAAGCTGCTAATGAACCGATACGCGCCAGTCGTTAGACGCCGGCGTTCGAGAAACAACTTCGTATAATGAATGGTACGCGTTTTTGCTCGCGGTACGCGCTTGTCGGACAAATCATCGCGAATGAATGACCGACGGGATGATATCGTGGTATCTACGATCCAGCCAGCAATAATTTACGAACCGGATTAAGAGACGCGTGTTATTACCGCCGTGTGGCTCGCTTGTTTACTCCTCGATTTCTCTTTCGTTAGAGCTCGCATCGAGGCAAAAGTGCCGGGATTCCATCTACGAGATCAAACTTTCGATCGATATTTCGCGTCTTAATAACGCCTATCGTTTCATCGTTTAGCCAACAATTTGCCAAGCTTTTCATAATCTTTCCGTTACGAGGGAAATATCGTCGCGTTCTGTCGATTTCGTTACTTTGATATTCGATCATCTATTTTATATATTTTCTTCGCGCGTGGCTCTCAACCCTTTCAGAACCAAATTCCCTTTCGGTTCTTTAGGCTCTAGACAATTTTTTACTCGTTGACCGTCGATTACACAAACGCGCCATTTCTCGTTTGTTCCAGTCAAATATATTCGTCGTTCGATTCCTTAATAACGTTCCAAGCACGATACGATCCAGCAACGTTACGCGCACAATCGAGGCTGAAAAGCGAAGAAAAGCAAAGACGGGAAAACTGGACAACTCTGCTTTACTATGTTGTCCCGAAAGTTTCTTTCCTTTTGCAAGGAAACGATAGACGCACAACCTCTTTTCGTTCGATATTACTTTATTCAGTCACGCGCGATCCATTTAGTTCTGTTTCTATTACTACGATCGTACGTGATTCGACAAAAATAATATAAAACAGAGAAAGAACGTGGCGCGTCCGTTATTTCCTTGCGAAACGAAAGAAACTTTCGGGACAACCTCATACACGACACGAAAAAGCAAGTTCGAAAGAAATTCTACGAATACTACGAACGCGTAGCGGAATTAATCGTAAGAAGAGTTTGCTCGAAGTGTTCGTGGCAAAAATTGGCAACGATCGATACTTCGAAATAGGAAAACAAAAAGGAAAAAAAAAACGAGAGGAACGCGGTCGAGTTTCACGTCGCTGGAGAATCCATCCGCGGCACGAGGATCAACCGTTTTTCGATAAACATCGCCGCTACTTGCCGCTAATTCTCGGCTCGTGTACGTTCAGCCCGCAAAGTTATTCGCTAATTAGCGAGTTATCAGCGAGCGCGGCATCCCCTGGCGGGCTTTTACGCGCAGCCTGTGACTGAACGTTCTAATCGCGCTGCATTCATTCGCCTGGAACTTCCTGCGACTGCACGATTCGCTGGGAACAGTTTTTGCAACTAGCTTCCGGTATTCTCTCCGATCTCTCTTTGTTCTGCCTCTTAGTCGCCGTCATCAACGCGTTGATATTTGCGGCCGTTGTACCTTTCTTCCGACGACGATTCCACCGACAAAAATGAGATTTTCTTGCGACCCAGGCGACCGCGATTGCCTTTTAGAATAATCCCACCAAATAGACTGCCTTTGTTTCCGACGAGTGCTTTGTTAACGGCAAGTCTGTCAAGTTACCGTACGAATATCGCTTCTTCCTCGATTTAACCGCTATCCTCCTCGACGTCGAGCTGGCGGGCTGAAAAATCGAACAACGCGAAACACCGGCGCTAAAACGAAGAGACTCGCAGAAAATCAAAGTCCGAAATCCTCGCTAGATCCGAGTAACCTTCCGCCTGATTCAAATGGAATCTTGCCACGAAATCGTCTGCTCGTTCGTAACACTTTATCTCGCTGAAGCCGATGTTCGCGTTATTTTCTCGTCCACTTTGGTTCTTACGTCGAAAGCCGGCAGTGTCCACCAGTGATACGCGAGTTCGATTATTCTCCAAGTTCTAGAGCGAACCTCGAGGTGCCGAAACTTTGTTAAATCGAACGACCCCGTCCTTACCCTGTGTACGTATACGTACGCACGTTGGCGAGCAACTTAGGAAACACAGAAAAATCGTACAAAACGAAAACACGTGGTTTCTGCTGTTTAAAAACGATCTCGCTACACGGTTACGAAGCGCATCTAGCCCGAAGCGTACGATACGCGTGACATGGAACGGCGATTAAAATGCACGGAACTGTGGCGTGTCACGCGATGCTCCTGCGTCGCGTCCATTAATCATACCGCGGAATATTCGTTAATCCGTACACGGAGAACCGGAACACGTCCGTTAATTCTTCGCCGACCTCTGACATATCAACTCGCGGCACGGAATCTGTTTCTCGAGGAACCGCTAATAGATGCACGAACCTCTCACCTATCACGAAAGTATAGCGACCGGCTACCGCGTTTCCTCGAACCGCGAACGGGCGCGTTTCGGCGCGAAACGAAAATGCCACCGCGACGAATATAGCGCACTCGGACTGGGTCAACCGGCAGAAACTAGGTGGCTGACATTTGCATCGCGGAAAACGCTCCAACATTATTATCGTACGGCACGCGAACCTATTCCGGACACGCGTTTCGTTGCCTATCGACGGAAGAGGTTCGGCAAAATGGAAACTCGAGTGGAATGGAAAATGGAACGAGGAGACGAGGTGGTAAACTTTGAATCGTGGATCGATGCATGTAGTGAGGACGTAGACGTTTTCGCTGGAAAATATAAGGAAGAACGACGGTGGCGCGATGCAAGAGTTGACCGAGACAGTTGTATCAAAGACGGAGTATTCTACGAGAAGGGAGATTTCTCTCGAGACATTGACCTCGGTACTTCTCACTTCAAGTAAGCTCGAGTGTCAAGATGAAAATAGCGGCTTTGGTGATGAGGTCATCGACATGGAGTGCAGGGGCCGAGGTATACGCCTCGAAAGCGTCTCAAGGTGGCAAAGGTCGAAGAAGTAGGCGCGGTAATAAAACTCGATGGTGTCTGGCCACGTGTCGACGAACGTCGATTATCAAACGGGCGAAAAAGAGAGGAGGAAGACGACGACGACGACGACGACGACGAAAGCTTTGCCAATTTCGAGACAAGCGTCGTTCGTTCTAGCCACGAGGCTAGTCGCTTTCCTTCGAGACGATTCCGCGAACAGCGACGCTTTCAATTTTTACAATTCCACGGTATTACGATTGAAACGGCCCCCAGGTGGGTTACGTCGAAGCGTTCCCATCTCCACGGATCCCGACTCTCAAAGGGCCGTTCGCTCGAGTCGTGTCTGCAATTACGAAAGTGCAAGCCGCATTTTACGAGCTTTCCCGGTGGAAGTTGCCAACGCTGACGAGCAACTTACGAGATACATAGACTTTGTCGTATTCGTCGTCGTTGCAGCCGCGGGCTGCAAATACCGAGAGTTCGACTTAACTCGCAGACAGTTCAACTTCTCTGATCAAGCTGCGAGATCGCGATGAAACCTGCAACGAGCGAGGCGCGTGCGAATCAACGCGACTTCGACGAATCGTAAACCGCCCACGTGTAACGTCTGTGCAAACGTACAAACTTGCGTTGCCTAATTGTCAGAATTCTTCCTCCAGATCGCTAGAGAAACCTTCAACGTGTAGCAACGCCATCGTGGTATCGTATAATGAGATTAAGGAGTTCCTCGAGCCAGACATTGGCTGTAACGCGTAACTTTCGAGCGGTGGTACGGATCGAGTTTCGAAAATAAGGAAATTTACGACACGATGGGTTTATATCGCGGTGAAATCGTAAAAACCGAGCGAAGGATTCTCTGGGTTGCGAGCGATATTCGGATTATTATCTACGATGAAACCGTAAATGCGATTAAAGCGGAGAAGAAGTATGTTTTGCCTGCGAGATCTCGAAAACGGAATGACGCGAGCAACGAAATCCCTTGCCTCGTCCACGTGGAAATCGAATTCTCGTTGTAACGAACCTCGATATCCCGTATATCCGAGATACAAAGGACGTCGCATCTACGACGATACGAAACGCGTAACGCTAATTGTAGAGAGAAAATCGTAAGAAATTGCACGTCTCGCGAAGGATCAAGTCACGGGATCGAGACACTTTGAAAGTTGAGTACGATCTGCTCGAGAAAGCGACGCTTCGAACTCGGCTAGAAGAGACTTCGACCTACGCCAGTCCTAGATCGTGAAACATCGTGTCTCAGAACCTCGATCTCCATCGTAAGCGTTCGAATATTTTCCTGCTTCGGCGTGTTACACGCTGCTAAAGTTTCATATTCGCCAACCTAATAAAACAATGACAATCTCGAATCGTTCCGTCACGAAATCAGCTTGTCTACACGCGAGGCGAGCGTGCAACGTCTGGAAGCAGAGAAGATCGAAAGGCAAGGTGCGGTGACCTATCACCGTGCAGCCGGTTACACGGCAGGCCGACTATCGGCAGCGAGAACGCCGCGGTAAGAGTGACTCATCCGCTCCTAACCGCTCCGCTCTCCTCGTTCCTTCAACCTTACGCTCGTTCCGTTCTGTTCCACTTGGCACCGCCGTGGCATGGCACAACGCGCCACGATATCGCTTTTCCAGCTCCTAGACGTTGTTGCTCGTCTAGGCGGATCCGCTCCGCGTCCGCCTCGTCGAGCTCGTTGCATTTCGCGCTTGAAGAAGGATGCTCGGCCAGCCGACGCGTCTGCCTCCAACGACCGTTTCGTTTTTGGCCTCGAGCTGACAACAACCCTCCGCGTTGCCACATCCATTATACGCTGCTAGTCTTTCGAACGCGGTGCCAGCGTATTGTTCGCCGCATAGAACGGATAACGACAATTTCGCAACGCGAGTTTTCCGTTCTTTTCACAAGCAGGCTTGCGTAGTCGCTCGCTTTCCAGGGACATGCTCGAGGCCGGACGCTGCTTTTTCAAGATTTCTACGGTTCTCTCTTCGTGTCTTTAGCCTGGGTTCGAGTCGCGGTTCGTCGAGGAGGTTCCGAGCGATTCGAAGTTTCTCGGCGGCGGGGCAATTTGTTGGTAAACGTTTCTTACGGAACAATCGGAATCGCGGTTTAATTCGAATCCTCTTTCAAGAATTCGTTGACGAGGTTCGACGAGGTTTGCAGGATCTCGTAGAATTCGTCGACGATCGTTCGTTCGTCGAGAAGATTCGAAGCGGTTGGGACATTCTTGAACGATTTGTTGGCGAACGTCGTTCGTCGTGGAATAACGAATCGCGATATTCTCTTAGAATCTCTAGATCTCTTAGAATTTGTTTGCGAACGTTTGCCGTAGAACAGCGAATCCTTCGTCCAATTTATCCCTTGTATCTTATCCGGAGTTATCGTTGACGGGATTTCAAGCGTCTCTTCCAAGGTTGTTCGCCGCTGGAAACGGCAAAAACTGGCGTTCGAAAGTCAGGTTATAGAAACTTTAATATCACTCGCTGCTGCGTTAATGAAAGAACGGTAGAGATTCGCTCGGTATAACTCAGCCAAGTGGATATTTCGCCCGGGCAACGACCATCTCCGTTTCCAGTACAGAAATCGTGATGCACCGATTACTGCACTCGTTACACCAGTCGTAGCCTGGCCTGCCGACGATATTTTGAGTGACGTTTAAAATTACTTCGTGCCAACTGACAGGAGATCCGTTCTAACGCGTACTAAACTGGTTCGTGGCACGAACATCTTGGCTCGGTTAATTTTCTCGAATTTGTTACGTTACACGGTGAATTCTCCGTCGAAGGAACGGCAGCATCGCGAGAACAATCGGCTCGTACCGTACCTCGATAATCTCTCTCGGGACGTTTCGTTCCTTTCCCTCCAGCCTTTCCTTTATCGTCGGATAGCGATTCCAAGTAACCCTCGTTAGTCATCGACTCGAGTCAAAAACGATCGAACGTTAAACGACGTAAGACGACCGAAACGTAAGAAACATTGTAGCGATCTCGTTTTATCACACGCGCCAGTTCACCCGACGTAACACGCGCTGTCGCGTCGAGTAAACGCTTTCGTTTTACGTATTTCATCTTTCCTCTATATCGCTCCAATACGTTCTACGTTATAATTACTCTGCTTCTCCTGCCCCCCCCCCTCTCTCTCTCTCTCTTTCTCTCTCTCACACACTCTCTGTCTGTCTGTCTGTCTGTCTCTCTTTTTCTCTCGCGTGCTCGCCGCTTATTATATTTCACGCTGTTCGAACGAATTATTCTCGCGAGTCGAACCGAACTAAGCGATTCCGGCAGGTACGTTTGAACGATCGCGTGGAAAGCGCGGACAAACCGTGACGCTGGCGTCGTTCGTAAGAGAGAATCGTTTCGAGGCAACCGTCCCCGACTTTTTTGGCCGAGTGAAAAACGCGTTACAATGGCACCGCGTTCGATGATAATTTCGCGCGACGTCCGCTTTTCCAAGCGCCGGGTTTCCAACGACGCTCGACACGCACCGTCCGCTTCGTTGAACTTGTTGCGCTTCGTGCTTCAAAAAGGTTGCTCGATCAACCGGTATGTCTGGTCGGCAGACATACCGGTGCTTCACTCTCGGACGGCTTCGAGATACAGACTGCACGAAATCGAATCGACCCGCTGCGTCTCCATCTCCGATCGTTGGCAACTCGATCCTCGCGGAGAAACAGTTCCATTCGTGCGTCGTGAAATAGTCGGAGGAACGTGCTTTGACAAAATTCACAACTGGATGAAAATCGAAGAGTTCGTCTCGATCCACGTTCTATCTATTCTAATCTACGTTTCGCGCTCCGTCTTTTGGCCGCTCGATTCTTCGAGAGAACAGTCGGAAAGGATTGTTTGGCGAACCGGCGAATTGTCAGGGAAATATTCCGCGACGAAATTTACGACTAAACGGAGACTGAAAAATTCGCGACAAAGTGTAGCTCGCGGAGACTGTATTTCGAAATTAGCCAGACGCTTTTAATTAACACCGGGGTTACAGACGACAGAAAACGTTGCATCTCGGTAACGTTTGTCCCACAGAAATCGAAATAAAGAGCATATGAGAAGATACTCGAGAAGCGCGTTCGAAAATGGAAAAGTTTACAAAGTTGATCGAATGTCCGTTCGCTATGAATTTATTGCGCGTTTCCTCAGGTGATTTGATTTCCATCGTATTTCGAGTTGGTTTTGATCGATTCGATTATCGCGGCAACTCATTCAATTGGTTATTTATACCGCTCTAGTTGTTCCAATATTAAATCGGAGCAACCGAGAGCTATGAAACCGGAACGACATCGCGTTCAAAGGCCCGCAAATTGAAATTAACGGTAAGAGAGAACGTTTTTGTAACTTTGCATCTACGATATTTTCAAACGCTGGCCAAGTGAAATTTCAAATCGCGGTAACTAAAACGCAGGAATACGACAAATACAAAACGCGTTACAGCGACCAAACGACGTTACCTACGGCCAAAGTGATGGACACGGTGAAATACAGCTGCTGGGAAACATCATTAGCGCGATTTACGGTCTCCTGGCTTTTTATCATACAAATATATCGACGAAGAGTCGAATTAAAGGACGACGTTTACCACGCGGAATATTTTGATCGATGATTCAGCGTCATTCGCGAAAGACGAGCAATTTGAATTACGCGTCGCGCGGCTTAATTGCCTGCTTAATAATCCTTTCGACGCTGACAAGAATCGGTAAATTGCATCGAGACTCGTCCAAGAGACGACGTGCAAGTCTTTCTTCCTTTGGTGTTGCGTCCAACGCGGTAAGAAGAAACGAGCGCCTGAAGATGCGACGCGTAAGCGTTCGATCGGTTGATGTCCGTTGCAACGACTCGTAATGAATTCGTGCATTGCGTTACACGAAACCGCTAATTGATAAGTAGTACCGCGTCAAATTCATCGTTACTCGGGCATTTATCGTCGAGCGCTTAAATTTAAAAGCTCGTTCTCCGCGTAATAATCGACGCTCGATACTTGTAGCCGATATACCGTCGGATTTGACGTGTAAAATACAATATCCAGTATCGTGTACTTTATAAAACAAACCAGCCGTTGATATTAATATGTATGAACGCGCCGGATATCTCCTAGTTTGCTGTGGCTCTTAGCTCGGACGTAGAGTATTCTATAAATAAGAACGAGACGAAAATGTTGCGCGAACGTAAGGCGATAAATCGTTCGGTAGAAAGTTGTGGGAAAAATGTGAAACGCGAGGGAAATTGTAACGGCCTCGCTCTTAATTGTAATTCTTCCGACAACGTTTAATTCGATTATTTCTCGACTAACGAGACTTTTTGCATTTACCGAACGATTTTACCTTGTACCTCTTACTCGCACAACAGCTCGAAGAATCGATCCTAATTTGCATTACATACGCTGCTCTTGATCTCCGCATTCCTCTGCTATCTACGTTTGTAAGTTGAACCAAATAAACGTCACGTTACAATTAGTAATTCTACAATTATTAATACTATACATATACTGTATAATATTAATACAGTTATTAATACTATTAATTCGTAATAACATTAAGCTTACGGACTGTTTATAACATTGCATATTTACCAATAAAAAAGAGCAAGAAGGAATAATCTACGTTTTAAAATAATCGTACCACGATATATTAAAACTTGTTAAACGGTTCAAGCTTCTCTACTACAATTTTCTATTTAACTTGAGCGGAAACTACGTGAACGGAACTATGCAGCCTAGCCTGACTGCTAAAATCATCTTGTACGCAATGTTTGCACAAACACAGGATGTACGATCGATGCAAGGGCAGCTATTGATTATCTTCGAGCCCGATATTCGTTATCAATCGGGCAGTTCCATGGTCTAACAGCCACGGTTCCTCCGGTCTAGAGCAAGAAGCCCAGACACAGCTAGTGATCGGTCCGCTGAATTTCAAGCGCTTCATGCTTGAAAAAGGTTGTTCGGCCAGCCAGCAAGTCTAGACCGACGACGCCAGGTTTCACCTGAATAGAACCGATGGACCAACGTCGAGACGACATTAAGCCGCGCCTACAATGGGCCGATTTTTTCGAGGCTGTCGTCTACACGCCACTAAAAATTACTCGTCGATGGCTTTACGGCCGAAAGAAAATTCGTCTCGCGGCTGTGCTTCCGTGAAATTTCGTCCCACCATCCGATCGTACGCGGTTTCGCGAGATAATCTTCTCGATGAACGTTTCTTTCATTCGTACGCGACCTTTTATTCCCAAGCTTCCCTTCGAATTCGAGTCGAGTCTCGGATTAGAGAATTTTAGCATCTCCGTGAAAGTTCAGAACGATGGCAATATCTTCGCGTGCGACGTGATAGTTGAGTTGGAACGATCGGTTTTGCCAAGTTTCGGCAACTTTCGATAATGTTCGTGAAATTGAAATAGTTACATTTCGAATATTTAAAACTCGTTCGTTCGTCCTTCTATTAAACGATTAGGATAAACGATATTCGCCTGTTCTTTAAACTCTGAATAACCTATGGATAATCGTCGAACGTAGATACAAAGTCAAGTTGCTGTCGATTATTATCGGAAGAATCGTTAGAAAAATAACGTAGCGATCGAGAGACAAGATTCTAGTAATTTTAAGCAACGATCGTCCCAGCCAACGATACAGCGACGTGTATAATAACAGTAGGAATGTAAAAAACGACGGAAACGCGTAACATAGAACGGAGACGACACGGTTGAACATAAAACTGCATTGATAAATTCTGTTCGAAGATTCAACAGGCAAATTCACAATGGCCGCTCAGAGCAACCGGTGATCTCACAACACGGTTAATTACGCTATACGCTGCTTCTTTGACACGCGTAATTTACCAGAGATGCCATGCCAATGCGTCGTGATTTTTTTTTTCTTGGTCAAAGAATACAAGGTTTCCTTTGTTCCAAAAACAAGCCACGTAATTAGAGAATGTACCGTTGCAAAATGGAAACACAGAGCGAATACACTCTGTAATCAACTAATCACCGTCAGGATCGTACGTCGACTACGAATCGCTTGTCCTTTTCATTTACATTTTGCCTACCAGTTTGCACCGCGGAACTCGAGAGAAACCGCGAGATACATTCTGTATAGCATCTGGTAAACGCTTTGAAATCGAATACGAAGCTGCAAACGGTAATTTCTGGGCGAGTTTACGTGTTTTCCAAATAAAACGCCAGACATTACTTAGAACGGTGTTTTCCGAAGCTTAAAATAATTTACAAACATATCGATACCTTAACTCTCGGCTTATCGTATCGCTGATTTATACATTTACCGGCGTATAATATTTGGTGTATCTACTTTTTCCGTAACGCTCGACCGACAGGTATTTTCTATTTTGAATTACGTCGTGTCAAAATCTGTTTGGTACGTTTGGTACAAAATCGCGTACGGCGACACGAGAGTGAAAAACTCGATAAACGTATACTTATCGCGTTTTCCGCCTCTCGTCTTCGTCCAGGAACGACGAACGTTCCGCTTACTGTCTCGTATAAAAAATATAGATCAACTCCGGACGAGTAAATCGTGCGATCCGTAAACAGAATTACCGAGCACTCGGTCGAGAAGGAAATTTGGTCGCGACGAGCGCGTCCTTTGGTCATTTCGACGAACGAAATTGAATTTTCGGAGGAACAAAGGCGTACTTGGTTGGCCGTGCTCGACAAAAGCGGAAGATAATTCCGCGTTGGTTATTTCGATGATTCGATTTACACAAAGGAGTATTTCGGTCGCTTAATCGGATAATCTTCCCTAAATTCGCTCTCGCGGACGATACAGCGGCAATAACGAAGGAATAACAGGGCCAGCCCGTGGAAAACTGCGTTAGCGAGAAGTTCTTTCGAATTGATGTACAGCGGGCCAGGATATTGCGTCCTTTCAAGGGGAATTTTAATAACCTCCGTGTTATCAAAACCTCGTCTGATTCGATTAATCGGTTCCTCGTATATTCTCATCCAGCAAGGTAAAATTCTCGGTACGTGCATCCAACTTGTTAAGCGTCTACCCTCGCTCCTTTTGCCGAATTCGACGATCGAGTGAAACTTTCGTCCCAATATATGAATATTTCGTTCCAGTTTAATATAGCAGACGATTAGGCGGCACTGAGACGAGAAATCTGGATGCTTTCAAAGGTTTTAGAAGGATATGATCTTGAACGGAAAGAGAAATTTTAACTTTCCCGTTGAAATGGATAGAAATTGATGGAACGTCCCTTTTTGGATCGTTTTTACCGAGCCGATCCGCAGAAAATCACATGAAGCAATCGCGGACGGTAGAGACGTGATTCGAAGAGAATCTTAAACCTCGATACTTAAAAAATGTCAAATATCCAACTTTCTCCTTTGTGTAGTGCATTATCTTGTCTTCCTGAAAACGCGTAACCGTTATGACACGATATTCTTGCGTATGAAATACGCGAAACTCTCGGACACGTTCCATCGCGATCGCTGTAACAAAATAGCACCGATACGTTGGACAAATAATTCGAGAAATACAGCGACTAGAACAAGTAGTACTGCATAGCATCGTGTTCGTTGTAGAATTTACATACCGATTGAGTCGCATAAAAAACAGTTTTCCTACCGTTTAATGGTATTCTTACACGAGTAGAGAATCGTAATACTACGAAAGTGAAATACAGTATCTGATAAAGACCGTCTCTGTCCGAATCGTTTTAACGAATCGATAAATCGATAAATCGATAAATCTACGGACCGACAGACGATTAAACCGTATTTCTAACGTTATGCGGATCATAGTTAGGGGACACGCAACCGCGTCCCATTCATGGTCGATCCGGGCCATTAAATTTCGACCGTACGCGTTACAAGCGCAGTTGCGGTTTTACAATCTCACGCGTGACGCGTTTTACGTAAACGCTTGGATTTGCCTGGTTTTTGAACGCGCCGATTTTCACCAAGCGCGACGCTTTTCACCGCCGAACGAACTAATTTACCATTCAGCCTGAAAGAACGTTCAAACCGACGTACCTACCGTGTGTGTCCCGGGAGATCTTGAAGAATTCATACGCGCGTGAATAGCTGACACGCCACAAAGGATCCCTACGTTATTACGTTTCAAAGTACGCACAGGTGGCGATAATATTTCAGATACACCGTTGTTTTTACTAGTTCGAGAGTGGTGAGAAATAATGAAACGAATGGAAAGAGGAAAGATGGAAGGAGAGAGAAACGCCATAAATAAAGTATACGGCGCGTGGTTGAAAGTTACACACGCGTGGTGATACGTTATTACGAATGTAAAGTGTCGATTGAAATTTGGAATTTTTTATGAAATTACGGGGACGATGCTATTTCGAAGAAGAGGAAACTTAACAGATGTTATTATGGTATACTTAAAAATATACTTTAATAACTGGTAACCATTTCTGTGGTTAACTTCGCTTTCCCCGGTTCATCCTAATACTTGTAAACCAGAGTGCGCGTAACTTGCGATTTATACCATATTTTTTGATACATCTTTCGCAACTTACTACGCTACACGTCGCGAAACAACAATTAAAGCTTAACCAGCTGAACCTAACCGGCTAGAGTTTCAAGGCGAACGTCTGCTAAAGCACGAGAAATAATTCCTCAAAATCCTGGCACGCACGAAGATCCATTAATCCTGATGCTATCAGGAAGGTCTATTCTCGTAGCGTAGCGACGTGTTTCGAGTCCAAACACACCTCCGTGTGTTTCGAATTAACGGGGCGACTCTTTTGCAAAATCTGACCATATAACGCGGAGCAAAAGGGAAATTATATATAGAAATCGTATAGCTGTCGTCGTCGGAACCAGAGGTTGAACAACGTTCAAGAGGCGTTCGTTTCCTTTTTACCCTCTCGCCAACGGGGGTCTAGTTCGCGTTATTATCTTATTGCCGGTGGCTTGTTGTCGCGTGCGAACGTACGCGAATTTTCAACGGTCTATAGCGCATAAAGGAAGCCAGAGGCTTCGAGAACATATGGAATTGCCATGACGCGATGGACGAATTGAACGCAAACGGGCAACAGCTGCCACCACGCGCGCACCAACCACCCCGCCAAAGTACAATTATAGGCTCCTCCACCTATACAAATAGTTGGTAATTTCGCGGAAAGCGAAATACGCCGATGGACGAATCGCGAATGGCATCGAGGTATTAACGCTCGTCGTTGGGCATCTTGAGATCCTATGGTTGCGCGTTTATGGTTGCACGAGTGGATCCGTGAGACGCGTTGGCTGTAGAATGGCCATTTTCCAGGCCATTTTCTTTTCTTTTTTTTTTTTCTCTCTCTCGCTATGACGCGTATGCGCCATCTTACGATTTTGATTGGTCTCGCTCGATCGCCTCTCTTTCGATGAAAATTCACCGTCACGAGTGAAATAAACCGATTCCAATTGATCGTCCGATTCCATTGGTCTACGGTGTCCTACTATAGGTCGGTTTGACCCATCGCTTGCAAGCTCGCGACGTAACAGACGTAGGAATGTTCCTGTCGATCGATTGGATTGATCGAAGCAGATGGAAGGAAGCTCGGGCAACCAGAGAAAGTTAGATCCTGAACGTTTCCAAGATTGAGGATAAAGATTTATTACGTTGCTCGGACTTGACCGAGACGCTCGAACGTTATAAATTGCCAACTAATTGGTCGATACATAATCCTGCTGGCGCTTGAACGTTATAAATTATAAACTAATTCGTTGCTATATAATATATGCTACCGTGTAAAGGGATGCGACGTGGGAATAGAAAGAGATCGTTGCATACAGAGGCGAATGTGTATGCGTTGTTAGACAAGGACACAGGCTGTCTCTATGCAGCGTTCTCTTTCCATTCCTGTATCTCTACGGTGGTAACTCACGAATCCATCTTTGCACGTGCTAACAATGTCCGTACGAAACGTTTTCCAGAGTTTGATCTCCTCGGACGTTGCTTGTCTTCGGGTAGCAAAATGTCGTCGTTTCGTGCAAGAATTTCAATTTCTTTGGACGCTATCTGTTTCCAAGTGGGGAAAATGTCGTCCGTTGAAATCGTACGAGAGTCTCGATATCTTTAGACGTTACCCGTTTTCCAATAGCAACGTGTCGTTACTCGTCGAAATCGTCAAAGTGTACCACGCTTGGTAGACGAATATTTCTACGTGTATACGTGCGTTGTATCGTGAATTCGAGATAATAGACAGCACCAGTTCGTCTGTTCCTGGAAGCCAGGTCTGTTTATTAGTGGCAAATCTGCTTCTTCTTATCCCCTCGATCGCTATATACGGAGTTGGGCGAAGAAACTGTGTCGCGTGTCTGTGGCCCTGTTCCGTGGCTGCGTTTAGCAGTTTCGTAATGGGCAAACTTGAACACGTTGTTCAAACAAGGTTTCACGAATGCCGGCATTTCGACATCGGTATTGACAACATCTCGCTAGCGATACGATAACTAACAGCTGCTACTAAAATCTATTTACATAATCCGCTCGAGCTTGTACCCGAAACTAAACGTTATCGGAAAATCCTAACAAACCGAGGCTGAAAACTTTCTATGGAAAAATTTAGCTCGATACGATCTTACAAATATCGAAACTTTGTACCAGACTGAAATTCGCGTTTCTTCTGTTCCAATCTACTCCGAGCAACTATCGCGCGAACATTCGTGTTTCAGCCTTCTTCCTATTCTCGCAAAGCTCGTTTCGCGCAGCACGTGTCCCCGAAAGAAACGGCAAGTTAAAAATTAATTTCAAAGATTTAAAAAATGGCTAAATAAGGAACTACTATGAAACTACCGCGAGGGAAAAAGTCCGTCGCACGATCGTTCGTATTTCATTCATTATCGCGTGTTCAAACGTTCGTTTCGGGCAGCGCGAGTCCATGAAAGAAAGCGAGCTAGAAATTACTTAAAAAAGCGATTTCCTCTAATTCTCGTCATAAAGATATTCGTCTTCCCCGTTCCCAAAAATCCAAAAATACCGAAAATGAAGCAAAAATCAAACGATCGCTGTTAAGAGCATGTACCACGCTAGTTTGATATTCGGTTCTCGAGCGGATCGCATGAATAACAAGGAATCCAAAGTGGCATTCTTTCGTTAAAATATAGAGGTAGAAAGCACCTGCCGCGCAAAAGGTGAACAAACGCAAAGAGGAAAGGCACGTTAAAAGGTATCCGCAGCAGTTACACGAGTATGACATTGGCCGTGTACGCGATTCGTGTACGTTGCATCGATGCGGTCTGTGCGCGTGCATGCCTCGCTCGTATGCCTATGCAAATATGCGTGCAGCAGCCCTAAAGAGAGGCTCGCCTCGTTAAATTATATTTAAAACGGCTGCAACGTTCATGCCGGCTAAATTATCCCCGGCTCGTCGTCGGCATTCCTCGCGCAACACGTTCCCCTGTAATCGCTAATAATTACGGAATAATTTGTGCACGCCTGCGTGAAGCCTCCTGCGCTTCGCTACTTGTCGTATGGTTCGAACGCACGCAGTCGAACGCGAAAACTGGTTTCGTTTGAATTCGGCGCAAGGGAGGAAATGTGCGTTGTTTTTCTCCTTGTCGATACGTAATCCTCTTCTCTTGATAATTTCATTCCGCCGGTAACGTAACTGAAATTCCGTTTATTTCGAGGAGAAAAAATTATTCCCTCTCTTTGTTCTCTTTCATTATCGAAATTTCGGAATTAACAGTCGCCATAAAGACTCCAACACGGCGGGCACGACGAAATACGACGGTTACGTAAAATCGAAAAGATACGGACGTACGAGTGTGTAACTTTGAAATCGGACGACGCTGTACGCGTTTAAAACGACGATGCGAATTACTCGAACGAAATTTTCTTAATCGTCGTCCACGATGTCGAGACAAAATATCGCACGTTCTTCTGTATAGAAGAAATACCTGCCAACGAGCGATTTCCACTTGTCGGATTTCGCAGAATTTTTATTACGATTTACGTGACACGGTTTGACAACTTCCGCGTGTGAATTGATCGGATCCAACGACGAAGTTTCCGCGTCGATATTTCCATCCGCAAGCCCTCTGCTGTGTTTGCCATTTCTACGAGCGTAAATTTCCATTAAACTAAAAAATATCTCCGACGTAAATTCCCCGGCAACAGCTTTTCACGTGCTCCGAACGCTGCCGCGTGTTTTAACAGAGTTTTCTCTAGTTGCAGCGTGATTCGTTCACGCGGCCAATGACGCGACGTCCTTCGGCACAAGGTATACATCCAGCTTGTTAAACCGTTTAAGGGCAGAATCGTTAAAACGTCCCTACCTGTCCGCGAGGAGGTTCGTTGAAGCGAAACGTTGCTGCAGGAACGCGTCTTGCCAACCGCGAACGGGTGCAGGTGCGAGCCAATTAGCAACCCCTTGTTCTTACGTAATGGCGAACACTGTCGTTGGAAAGCGGCCTGGTCCATAAATTATATTATTTCGCTGCTACGTAACGCTTAGTGGAAATGAATGGACTACAAATTACTTTGCCTAAGGAACTTACAAGTCTCTGTACACGCGTAGTACTTTGTTCGAAGAAGATCGACTCGCATTGTACGCATAGTTGCACTACGTTTCTTCGTTGTAGCTCTCGGCCATTTGTTATACGCTTTACGGCTTGACGATTTTTTCTTTTTTCTTTTTTTTTTTTGCTTTTCATATTGCGTATCAATAAATTGGAACGTTCGATAGGTCGTTAAGAAACTGTCTTTGCGTAAAATTTGGACACAAAGCGACGGTAAGAACAATAAACGTGGTACGAATTACGTGCTCGGGTCTTCCATTTTCTAGAATCATTTTTACTCGTTATTTACTTGTTGTCGCCATAACTGTAAAAGCTACTTGCTTATCGTGCTTAGAGTACACGTTGTTGAAGCAGTTTTCAATTTTTAATCCCCAAGCTAACAGTTGCGATGCGAAAATTCGGGGCTTTGGAGATTAAAAAGTGGACATTCTTCGAGTTTCAAAGGAAAACGATAGGTAGAAAGTTGCAGGAAAGCGATTAATATTAATGGAAACGGGTAGCGTTACGCGAGTGGCGAGAAGATAAACGAAAGACACGTATATCGATTTCGCTTCTGTATATATTGGGTCCGTCGATTCCCTTGGAAAAAGAAGTTCGAAAACGATTTTCGTTTGATATGTAATCGCGTTATTAATTGGTATCTGGTACGAACGAGCTGAATAAATTGAGCCAACGAGGCGAGATAATTTTCAATAAACAACGAGCCACGCGTATTTACATAATTACTAATGGCTCTGTAAATACAGACTCGCACAATGTTTCTCCTTCATGCATTTTAATGAATGCAAACTAGTAGGTACGCGAGTCGCCCTTTTCACCCGTAGGAATTTCATGACGTGCTGGATCCATTAAAATTCTGCATTTGAAAAATATCAGCCTGGGCCCGGCAACTTCTTTCTCGTTGCATCTTTGAAAACTTTCGCGGCAAGAAGCGTCGCTGCCTCTGGCAGTGGGAACCTTCGGAAAAGCTAAGGTTTCCCTCACTACGCGAAAGCTTCTTTCCATCTCCTTCGGCGCCTTTTTCCACCATTATTCGTGATCCGCTGTAAACACGCTGAAAGCGAAGCTGCATCGGAGAGTGGCGCGTTCTTTTTCTCCAACAAAGTCACGGTTTCGCGTGCGATTTAAAGGAATCTCGAATTTTGCGTTCTGTGCTTCCCAATGGTATACCGCAGTTCCATTTGAATTCGTAACTACACGACATTCTCTTCTCTCTGTTGATACTTTTCCTCTGTTAATATCAATACCGTTCGTTCGTACGATAGAAACTCGCGCTCGGATACAATGGCGCGGAAAAGTTAGCCAACGGACGGATCTTTCGCTTTATATCCCAGAGGAAATATTCTCGCGAGTTCTTACTACGCTACTTCGCACGGCAATTCGCGATTTATTCTCACGGATTACGATATTCCACGGGATAAGACGATTTGCTTCGCTTTAAACGTTTCGGTCTGTAATTGCAGCGCGGGAAACGGAGGATATTCGACAAGAAGCGGAGACGAAAGTAGGTTAAAACAGAGGTCGCAGGCTAAAGAAAAAGCTGCGAAAAAGTTTCGCGGGAAAAACGACGGGCATCTTCCGGTAGATTTTCCTTAATAACGTAGCAGGTGTTTGAAAAATAACTGCAACGCAGCTAGAGTCGAGACGTTACAAACTCCGTTGCTTTCCGAATAACGGAAGAATTATTGCTCTTACGAAAATCAAGCCGGGTGGAAGTTTCGGGGCAAACGGTAATAAATCATTCGTTATTATCGCGCGCGGTAGCCGTGCCTCTTTTTCATTTGGCTTTTTCAATACTCTATCGTCATCAATCTTACTCCGAAATATTACGTTCTGATAACACCAGAACGAATGAGCGTTGAATACGCCGTGTGCAAAGACGCGCGAGTTTACCGTTAACGTGTACGGTAATTTGAAGAATAAAACGCGAGAACTCGGACAAATTGTAAATGTAAATTCGTACAGAGGATACTTGTAGGATAAAAGAAGCTTTAAAAATAGAATCATAAAACGTTGAGAGAAAATTCGGAGCAACTAAAGACGCGAAGATTCGAGAAAACAAACGGAAATATCCTGCCCTGTGAAGACGCCGCTTCGTTGATACAAATCGACGTTAAAAAGCCGAGAAACTACGTGGTCGAACATTATTCCCGTCCCAGCAAGGGGTTGTCGACGCTCCACGATCATTTTCTTTCTGAGAACTCCGAACGCACAGGTGCTCGCTGCTTACACGCTCGACGCTCTCCTCGAACAAAAACAAATTACGATTAATAGTCGAATTCTCTGTTATAGGGGTGAACTGTCGGTGGAACACAAGGCGATGGAACGAGTTTCGCTCGGCCGCCGAGGAAAGATTTTTACCGATTCGTCAGAATACAGAGCCAGCTGTGTCAACTTACGACCAAAGCGACGTACTTTCTCCTAAACGTCAAAAATATTCGATAATTTGTCTAGAACGCTCGCCACGAATCCTCGTGTTATTTCCGCGATATACGAATCGAGTGGATCTGTCCAACGACCAACGAGTTTCTTCGAAAACAAGGTCAAACCGTTGTTCGTTAAAACATCGGACGCTGTTTTTTTGAATATTCGAAGATGAAAGCGCGGTTCGAGATACGACGTACAGCGGCTTTAAACTCCGCTTAACGAACAAAGACTCGAGCCATAATTTCCATTGCCACTTCGTCATCCTCCCCCACGGCGTTCCATCGACGATCCGGAGTAACCCACTGACGAAGCACGAATCCGTTCATTCATCGGACGAGCGAGCCACGCGCCACCCACGACAAAGGTCCCTCGTAACCTCGTTTCCTATCACCCCTAATATCCTCCCATTTAACTTCCATTTGCAAACACAGCCTGTGATCCTTCCTAGAACCTACGGATGACAGATGCTCGCACGCTTCGCGCGGTGCACGGTGAAAACAAATCGTGATTTAACAAAGCGAGCAGAGTGTGTCGCGAGAGCCGAGCACCGCGACGAGTTTCAACTTCTCACCCGCGCGCCATCTATTCCGGGTTTACTAGGAAAAGTGCCTGTCCCGGCAGCCGGCAATGCAAAGATGTATAAATACTTGAGAACCATTTCCCTCCTTTCCTTCCTACGTCTCCTTTCTTCCTTCGCGCCAGTACGAGTTTCGCCTCGCCTCCTTTCAGCCCTTCGCGACGTCGTTCTTCCTCCTTGTTCGCGGCACTCGCCGCTAATTGCCAGTACGAAAAATTCGACGGTAGATGGAACGCACCGAGCATCGAGTCTCGCTTTTCCGACACGGTTTAACGCGCGAGATCGGACGCGGAGATCTCGCGCCGAATGCCACGGCGAAACGTTCCTTCTGCCAGAATCGAACCCTCGTGATCGGTATGTATTACGTCGGACTGGTGTCATGACGCGTTACTAAGTTTTCCGTTTTAGAAAGCTTAATTTGTATCTGTATTTCGTGCTCCACGCGACAGATGTCTTTATCGCGTAAAACAGCGTGTAGACATTGGGACGAGGTACTGTAAAATTAAGCAATTCGTTCCGAGGATTCACCTCGGAACGTCGTTGGAATTTTTGCTACTCGAGAGGTAAGTCTTCTCGAGATAGAGCGTTCGAGACGAAAGAACTATCTTCTATCGCGACGCGCCTTGGTCTTTGAACTTTCAAGATCCCAGCCTTCTGGCAGACACGGTATACGCGACACAATCGTTTATCGCGAACCTTTGGAACTGAGATTCTAAGAATACGTATACGCAGATAGGGCGTTTTTAAGCAAATCTCTCAACCTTGAGTCCCGTAGCGTTAAAGTTTCCAAGTCAAAGCCACACGGTGTCGCACTTGCAGATTTAGAACTAACCCTTTGGATAATATCGTTCGGTACTTACGCGTGCTCCGAGATCTTCGACGAACGTCAACCATTAGACAAGAAATTTCAACTGCCCTTACCTGAAAACAATAGAGATACCAATCAGATACTGCGAGATATTTAAACGATCAACTAACGAATACGGACGAATGCGTGAGTGTGAACGAATGATAAAAAGTCGGAAATACAAGATATCGTAACTTCGAGCTTGTAAAATCTTTGTTTAATGATAAATTACGTTGCGAACGTAGGAAACGTTTTTCTCGCAGCCGCTTGTTTCAAGGCGACAAGTTTATCGCACGCGCGTAACTAGCCACGCGAACAACATCGAAAACTATCCCGTTAGCGACGGGGACAGGCAAGAAATTTATGAAGGAAGAGCCTCGCGGACGAGAGAACGTATCGACCTTGAGTGTACGTGCATGATCGGTGCAAAGAAACTCGAAAAGGTGAAGGACAGGGCTCGTCGAAGGTCTGCGGCCACGAGACCACACACGACGCGCGCAATTTGCTTGAAACGCTTTCAATTAACGCGAATTACCAATTAAACCCTCGGTAATCTTATTGGCCAGCTTTTTACCGAACGCACCGCGTCGAATTTTGCGCGATTTATCACGCGAGCAAGAACGTTGCGTTACGATCGTGACGCGTAATTACGTTTAATTATAATACAGGTCCGCGATACACATTTTCGTGGAATATTAACGGCTGTTTAAACGCAGGCGTTCTCTTGTTTTTATCCATTCCATCTGCGTTAATATACTCGGAGATATACTGGAAAATGTCTCTTTTAAACGCAAAAGCACGAATAATGGAACGTAAGAAGGGACACGGTCGTAAAATGCTCGATTTAAGAAACGACGGATAAAGTTAAACTTCAACGTGTATCTCTGTACGGTCAGGTTGCGACTATCGGATTGATCGAGCCGACAAAATCCGAAAATATAACTTTTCATAGAAATTGTATAAAGCCGCGGAGGAGTGGGAACAGCGTTCGACGATGTATAACAAAGTCCTGGATAAATACAGACGCCTATGGACTTTAACCATTCCTTCCCTCCTATATTTATCCTATTCTTCCAAAAAGCACGTTTATGTTTCTCCGCGAAGCTCTTCGGTATATCATCGCGCGTATAAAGCGCGTCCTTCTCACGCGCGAACGAGTTTCGCGCACGATTTGCAAAATAGACGTTCGCGTAGCTTATACGCGTCCTTTCGATAATATATCATAATTATTACGAAAGGGGCGCACAACGATCCGTATTTACTGTCGGATTATATTGCACGGCTGAATTAGCTGTAATGCATCACGTCGCTTAAACGATTTCACCGCCAAGACGTATTCGCTTCGGCCGAACTCAGGGTCCCGGTAACTTTGTGTTCTGAATTATTAAGCAACTTCTAAGCAAAAGAGGATGACAGTTCCGTACCACGCAGCTTGGAGAATTGCCACATTCTGCTTGGCATGCGGTCCAGACAGTAGCTCTATGTTAGCATCGAAACGCCAACGTCGCGCTTCTTACACCAGTGCGTCGGTTCTTCTGACCAGAACCTTCTCTTTCAAATTTTTTCCCTTCGCCGCGGGTTCCTTCAACGTCGAGATAACGCATCCAGAGCGGCACCGTCGCAATCCCAATAAGAAACTCGCGGTCGTTCCTTTGGCGCGTTTCTGCACCGCCGTTTCCTTTCCGATATTTCGTTAATAATATCGACGAGTTGGATATTCGGAGAATTTCCTTCGGGTTCCAACGTAAACTCCTTCCATACGGTATGTATAATACGTACGAAAGAGTAGGATAAATCTACTTTCACAACCCAATAAATTGCATCTGCGCTCGGATCAACGAATACTACACGTTCAAAGGGACATTCTTTTTATAATAGTATTAACTAGTAAATTGTTCTTAGTACATTGAAGCAAGTGTCGTAGTTGATAGAAGCATATACTCTATACGCTTTCTTGAACCGGAAACAATGGGGTAAATAATGCTCAAGTTTCGTGTCCGAATACCAATACCAGTCACTAAAACGCCTAGATAGAGATACGTCTCATTTTCAAAATCCCAAGTGTTTGACATTGGACATCTATATTGGATATTCTGTATCTACATTTTCACACTGGATCAACATTTATTCGTATTCTGCCCGTGTCCGACCATGATGTCGCGCGTGCTACCTTCTACTACTACTTCAAATACAGATTCTAACGCGCGCAACTACTTGTGAATTAATTATGTAGAATTAGTTATTCATTATTCGGATTACTTATTAATTATTCGGATTACATTGCGGAATATAGAACATTCGTTTAACCGGGATAATCCTTGAAGAATATTAAATTCTTGAATCGTTGGACGCTAGCCGAGTTAACCTTCTCTACTGAAATGATCGTAATCTAGCTCGTTTCAAATATTCAATGCCGATGTATCCAATGACGAGCTGCTCCGGATGATCGTAACCGAGGGCATTCAGTGTAAATGAATGGGAACACATATTTAATTCGAAGCCTCGAAAGTGTGTCGGTATTTCCTATTTCTAATCTGTAATTCCATTCTAATTCTAAGAGAGGATTGAACAGCGTATCTATTTATATACGCGTGGAAAGAGATCGCCAAGAAGGAAAGAAATAGCGAATCTTTCCGAGAAGTAGTCTCGTCGTTCAATTCCAAACATATCGAAGATACGGCCCACCTGCCGTACTTCGTGCAACAAAATTGCAATGAGAGAGACAACCAATTAAATCTTTGTCCAAAGTTGCTGCAGTGGCCGATCTTATTAAAAAGCAAGCAATTGCGGCAACGTTGTTCCAGATTGATTCGTCCTCTTAAAACGCGTTCGACGAATTCACCGAGTGATTTCAGCTGCCGCCTTCCCTCGCACCTTTCGCCAAGTAAAGCTTTAAAAAAGAAAAAAAAGCAGAAATTTCGACCGTGTCTACCGTTCTCGGCCGAGAACTTAATTAACAGAAGGAACGCAGCTCTGATTGACTTACAGCGTAAGCAATCCTATGCCAAAGATACGCAAATACGTTCTTTATAACGTAGACCCATTTTTATTTCCAGTTGTAAGTACTACGCCGCGATTAATTATTTATAGCGCTTTGATATTCGCGCGTATATCTTTTCCATATCTACAAAGATTGGCTTCGTTTCGTGCATGAGAAATGGGTAAAATACACGCGCGCGCACGCATTCTCATTAGTGCTCGAATTAGTCACACCCCATAAATCGATCATCTACGGTGATCATCTATCGTTCGTCGTCTACAAATATCGTTTGCATGCTGATTAATTAATCCCAGGCATAGCAAACTTCCTACCGTTTAGTACCATTTGCATAAAATGTGCTTGATCGGAAAAAACAGCGGATACGCGCAGACGTTTTCTGTAGCCATTTTACATTTACAGATTAGAAGAGCGACAAGCAGACATCTCTTGCCCCTGTTGTGTCGTCTCTCTGGCAACCTTTTCAGTAGTTAGACTCGCGTTACTCGGCCAGCCATGTCCCAAGAAGATACATCGAATCTGGACTATTTTCGCGAGTAAATGCCCCTGTACGTCGCACTTGACGCGCCGTAGGTGCGGAGAGGCGTATTTCACGGTGCCAATCCTCGCGTCGCTCGTTTCAAACAAGAGCAAACCGGGCATACTCTCGTCAAGCGTGTGCACGCGTCCAACGCGAACGGGCCGGCCGATTGGCCGCCAGTTTCGCGAGCAAACGCACCTGCTGCCGCTTTATGCGTCCAAGCAGACCCATTTGCATGAACATATGCCCTGGACGAAGATCTTGATGGGAACACGATAGTTATCTACAACGAAACGTGGATGCCGCACACGAGTTCGGACGCGATACAACGCGACTCCAAACACTTTGGTCGACCTACGTCGTAGACAGCGATGGGTGTTTGAATCTCGACGTCGAAGCGACTCTTTTTCAATGCCGAGTTTCTCGAGACTACGAAGGTACGAATCAGAGTCGCGTTCTCGGAACTCGTCAGAGCGCCGATCAGCGTTCGATCCGTAATCTACGGTTTCGAGCGCTTCTTCCAAGTTCAACGTGCGAATTGTAAGGACGAACGACGCAAATAAATGTATTTACGAGGATATTTAAGTCCTTCGTTGAATACATTGAAAATGCTCGTCGAATATCCGATATTCATCAAGTCGATGGAACCGTCGAGACTGCCAAAACCGATCAAGACTTTCAAAGATTCCAAGCTTCGAATCGAAGCGACTCTGAAAGCTGGTTGCGCGTTCCTCTGATCGTAGACTGGACCGTGGGCTCGTGATCGACGATCGCGAACGACGTTCTAGGTGGAAACGAGGTGAGAACGAAGAGACGCGGAACGAGAGCGATGGTAAAGTCGGTCGCGACTGCTCTAGCGCTTAAGAAGATTTCGTGGATAACGCGGTGATTTTAATAAGCGTAATTAGCGTTGCTGGTATGTAAACGAGGGGCGATTCGCGCGAGTGTGTCCGAGTTCGGGGGGAACAAACGAACCAACGACCATTAAAATGCTTATCGTTGCCGTTCGATCTCGAACGGTTTAGAACGATGAATGGCTTGGAACGATAGGTCTGCAGGGACGCTAACAGAGACGTCGAATAGAGACATCAGAGCTGCGATGCTTGAATCGAAGCGACGTAGAGGCGGAATGGAAACTCGTTTACTCCAACTTCGTTTATCGAAATGAAATTTCTATTAGCGTCTGATTAAACGCACTCGCACTGCCTGAATCTAATTGCAAAAGAAGGAAAGATCGGAATTAACGAAGAGAAATGAGACAAGTTCTACCGTGCTGTCGTATTCAAACGCTACAACCCAGATCAAGCTTCCTCCGATTCCGCGTTTCTCTAATCTCGAATTCTCCCAATTCGTCGTTTTCACGTACGATTCCGTTCCAACGACTCGATCGCTCGTCAAAATTTATCAAAGACCCGCGCAAACATACCGACACCTGCGTTAAAAGTGAAAAAGGAGAAGAGCAGGAGACCCATCGATTCGGCTGAGTCACGTCGCGTGGTCGAGATGCACTCGGACAGGCTTATTAAATTCCACGGCACGCAACTAGAAATCCAACGTTACGACGCGCGACCGTCTGAATTCTCGCACGTGCCCGAAGTCGTTCCTCCTCGCTGAATCACTCCGGCTGCGTACGGTACTCCTCTGAGCAGTATCATAGCACCGGTATGTCTCGTGTATAAAACGGCCGTGCGACCAAAGTTCCAGCGTACCTCGAGCTGTCGCGCGCGCATCTCGATACGTACTTACACGATACACGAAAGCGGCGTGTGTCTGTTGGCGCGTGACGAACAAGCGCGCGTATCCGGGCTGGTTGCACGTGCGCGTTCCGCGTTTCCCGCTGGCGAACGCCACGTGGGCGACGAGAGCCATCGCGAGACAAAAGACCCGGACGGAACCAGCCCCTTTTCAGCCACCGAAGGTCCATTGTAACGAGTTCGAAGGAGGAACGACGCGTGAAAGCCTCGAGAGTGCCTTCGTTTCGAGAGCGAGTTTCACGAGCCACGTATTCAAAAACGATGTCCCTAATGCTTCGCGTCCGGCGCCCGTTTCTTTTCGCGGTGAAATCCATGTTTTCGATGACGAGGTGATTCATCGTGCGACGTAGATACATTCGCTTGTTGTTACTCTTGTTGGAAGATTCGAGCAGATTGTATTCTGTTTGATACTTCGAGCATAACGATATAGACGCATAACGAGAAGGAAATAATGGAATATAAATATAAACGAAGGGAGTAAAAAATAGAAACGCTGGGAAGCGTTCAATTTGCGGATATCTTCGACCAAACGTTACCAGGTGTCGTAGCGCTTACGATCTGCAATGACGATATTTGTACAGTTCGTGCCATCGGCGAGAGTAACTAAGACAGGCAGGTATTAAAATAAACGAAACGCCCCATATGTTTCATTATGATTCGAGGCTTTCGGGTCTAAGACAAACGCGTCCAACGGTAATTAGGTGTATCCTCGAGTTGATTTAGCACTGCAGGCAGATCTTAGCAGAACCACAGCTACGATAAAAAGTTGCTTTCCTAACAAAATACAGGAAATCCTTGGAAGTTAAAAAGCATTCCAACGATCTCGTTGACTATCGATTTTTTAAACTGTTCGCGGATAATTTACGATCGATGCCGATCACCTTTAATCGATCCACATTGATAAAGTGTTGCACGTAACGTTCTTTCGTTTCTCGTCTTTTTCGCTCACTTTTCTTTTCTTTTTTTTTTTTTTTCGTGCTCAGGTATTTAAAGTTTCTCGTATCATTTACCATTTAAGTCAAGTTGCATTGTACGGACTGTATTTGAAATTTCAATGTACGTTTTACGTTCGAACATAGGCAGGAGCGGTTGCACTTAACAGGTGCGTCACCAGAGAAAAACCGTGATCCAAGGATGATAAGCTTTATTATACCATTCAACCTTTTTCCACCGTTACTTTTTGCCCCCTTCGATCGAGAAACAGATACGGTTGGTACCCGATCGCGTGACTCATATCGCTGCGAAAGAAAAAAGAATCGATCGACCGTATCAAGATTCGAACTCTGATCTTTTCGTTCTCTCGTATCTAATATTTAATAAACGACCAATCGCTCGGAACTGGTTCGATTTAATTGGATGACTGGCTGAAAATTCGTCGGTTTTAATTTTACGAATGCCAATCGGACGTGTCGATAACTGGATAGATTCTTTCGACAAACTTCGTTCGAATATTCTTGCGAGTGGAAAAAGAAACCACTGTCGTCCCGTACGATTTACGATCAATTACAGAACGATAACGATTCGGGCCTAATAAGTTTCACGTTTGCAAATATTTGCATCGACACGCGTATTTGCGTATCAAAAGACATTTTGCAATGGTTAAGAACGGCCGTACCTGCAGATAAGCGCGTTAAAGGCGTAACAGCGAACCGTTACAACTCTGGCACATAATAAATATCGTATCCCAACTCCGTTGCAAAATGCATATTCCGCGGTGAGAACGAGTTTCCATCCCGCGCGATAGATTTATTGGCCCATTTTATAAACCCCGTTTATCGTTATCCGACAAAAGATAGACCAAAGATTTTCCCTTGGATAACCACGTCGCTGGTTATTCTAATTTCGCCAAAAAGGCAATGCAACGCGCGTCGGAACGTAATCGTGTCGAAAGACCTCGCTGCGTTTCAGGTAATAACACCGTGCCCACCGATCGATCGATAGATTCTCGAAACGTAGATCACAATGGTTACTGGTTGCGATCGAGTCTCGTTGCTCCGAATAGGATATACTGTTTGGCATGTATTTACCGTGCTCGTACAGGGTGCGTTGGAAATCGGGGTACGATCGAAAAGAGAGTGGTTTCGCGTAAAAGAAAGAAGCAAAAGGTTTGTAATATGTAAAACAAGCAAAGCACCTCGTCAGGGGCCTTGTTTAACGTTAGAAGATTGATTTCGAAGATCGATTTCGAGAATCGATTTCGAAAACCGATCTTGGAAGTTGATTTTGGAAACTGATTTTGAAAATTGATTCTGAAAGTTGATTCTGCAAACTGATTTTGAAGATTGACCTCGAAGATCGATTTTTTGAAAATTGATTTTGCAGATTGATCTCGGAAATTGCGTTTGGGAATTGATTTGGAAAATTATTCACGCGTTGTTCCATCGGTGGTTTCTGTCCGAGTTGGCACTGACTGAATGAAAAGCAAAAAGAACCACAACTTCCGTACGTAAACGTAAACGTATTATACAGCTTGGACGGAATTACTTCGCCAATGAAACGACGATTAAACAGACAACGCGCGATTCTACTCGTTCTAGCCAATCCAACCTTGCAAATCGATTTTTCCCAAAATCAATGCCTCGATCGAAAACGCTTCGTAGCAAACCTTTTCTATACGATCATTCGGTCTTCGGTTGCATTGGAGTTTTCGTTCCACCCTGTATATTATCGTATCCGTAGTATGTACACTACCACCACACGCGTCTCTGTCTCCCATAAATTGTTCGATCATTGACATTTTCTTCGGCGTTTCTTTACGTAACATCCGTTAATTATCTGCGTACAATCGACTCGGCTGACCCAATTAATCGTTCGCGTTGCAACAAATGCCACAGCTAACGGGAGAAAGGGCTTCACCTTGCGAACCTTCCTCGTAGTTACTGATTATTCATTAACTCGGCGGAAGAGAGAACCGTCCGAGATATTTCCCGACGTTCGGCTTATCTCACCGACGGTTATCAATCGCGCGTCTTTCATCCTTCGATCATCGCGACTTCGGACGTCTGTCCGCGATCAGAAACCACTTACAGAGATAAATTCGCGCGGAACGCAAGAGTATCGATCGAATTGGATTCGCGTAATTCACCGTGAAGCGATTCGCGTCCGAGAATGATATACGTTGATAGGACAAAACTGTTTCGCGATACGACTCTCGTTTCGTCTTTTCCATCATCGTCGCGCCATATTTTTCAAGGTACGCGAACGATACTCTTCGAATATCGTGATTCGTGGTAGTCTCAATATCGTTCGACGTTAAATCGGCGTCAAATCGAACGACGTTACTCGTGTGCGTACATATTGTACACGTACGCGTATTTTATTACCGTCGTTATCATTCGCCTGCTTGTTTCTCGGATACGCACGAAGACGTTACGATAAAGACGTATCGTTCTCGTCGTTATCGGGAAAAAGTTAACGCGCGAGTAGCGTGATTGTTAAAGCCGCGAGAAGAATCTAATACCTTACGGGCCTTAATTTCGATTTTTCGGTGTCAGTCTTGAGCGCGCTTCTCGAAAGACGCGGAACTACAAGGGAAAACCAACGTTTTCGCTTACGATGTTCTTTTTATCGCGAGCCGCGTTGTTCCAAGTAGATTCGTATTACTGGCCAGACGATCGAAATACGGCAGAACCTGCATTATTCGCACTAATCGTGGCGCGAGCCATTCGGACAGTCGAACAACTTCGTTTATCGTATCAGACGTCGCTTACTTCCAACTACTTTATAAATATTCATTTATAAAGGCGACTGAAAGTTTTCGAACGAAAACGATACAATTTCGTGAAACGCCTATTCTCGTTTCCCAATCTTTTCTTTTTTCTTTTTTGCAAGAGATTATCTTGAAACGCTAGTTCGTAAAACAACGTCGAGGTAATCGAGCGAGGTTCTACCGTGATACTAAACGCGCGCAAACGACAAATACGCGATCATGGTCATGGTAGGATTAAAAAGGCAAGGTCGCGTAGCAAAGAGCCTAACCGAGCGCGCATGAAACATGTTCGTCACGACGTTCCCTTCGTGACTGGCGCGTTCACCGTTTAATTGTAGCATTGCGAAATTAATTAGAAAAACGTTGACCGGGCGCAAACGAGACCGTCCGATTTATTCCGGCTGCACGTTAATCGATATGCTGGAAGCAAGAATCGACGCCTGTTTGCATAATGCGCTCTCTCCACGACTCTGCACCACGGAAAAAGTAGGACGTTCCCTCCATCGAATTGGTAATTCGCACGACCAAATATCGTACAATTATCGTAACGCGACAATTAAAGTTATAGCGCGCGTGTCGTTCCGTCGTACGATAAACCGCGTACGTTATGCGCATTATGGAAATTGAAAAGAATCGACGCGGAAACGTACGTTAAACCGTAATAACGAAATTGCTCGATAGAAGATCCTGCAGGCACGAATTCGTTAATATCGAAGAAGATAATTATTTCTCCGAGAGAAGCAGCGTTCACTTACGTAACCGTAACATCCGTTGAATCTTCTTTATCGGACAGCCGAGGATAATCGTGTCTTTCGGAAACCGAACTGATCGACCTTTCGCTGCTAATTTCTCAATTTCGTCGTTCGGATGCGCGACCAATGTTCGATTCTCGGAAAACGAGTCGTCTACTCGCATAAATTCGTTCGTCGTAAAGAATTACACGAACAAGTATACAAATTTCGCGATGGAGTTTAAGAAGCGACGCTACGCTTATCGCGTCATCGCCTTTCTAACAAACTGCGACAACGTAGGTTCCGAGCGTCGATATTCCCCTGGAAATGTAAAAGCTCGGATTCCGCAAAATCGAGCGATCCACCTACAGAGGCTAGGACTCTGACGAGAAGTCAACTAGAGAGTAGCAGTCTCGGGATTCGATTCACGACCGTCGTCTAGCTGGAAGAGACGCAACCGATGCGCAACGACGGTCCGTGCCAGCTCCTCGATAATTAAAGCAGCGAGCAAACGGAAGCGACCCGAATAATTTTCGAACCAGTTTCGCGGGCAAGAAGGAAGCTGCACGGCACGTGACTACTAACGACAGACAATCGTTCCAGCGACTTTCGACACGCGTATCCGGTCCGGCGAGATCGGCTGGCAACCATCAGAAATTCAGAACTTGTCCCTGGCAGCCGGACGAACGACTGTCCCCGCTGGTATACGAGGCGAAAAACCGGTGCATTGACTTTGCTATGACGTAAAAGAACACGGCCCGTTTCTTCTACAGAACGTCTGCGGAGCTCCTTTCAATGGGAGTCGCTTCGATTCACGTTTATTCGACTTCCTCTCGTGCCTCGAGACGCGACCATTGGCGTACGTCACGACCAAGGTGCGACAACTTTTGTCAAACAACCCTTTGTCTCGCGAAAATGTTCGAAGACGCTGGAACCGCGAACAAAGGGCCGCGCACCCTTTCAGACGGATACGACGGTTTTTTTAAAGGAGCCCGAGCGATACACCACCATGGTAATGCATCTGCACCGAGTCTCGAATCGCGCGACTTTCGCAGTTGTTTTTGGCAGCCACCAGAATGATTATTCTGCGTCGTTTCTTGTCGCGTATTCGGCTTTGTGGATTTTCTCGGTAACGGAGCAACTTTGCATCGAAGGGCTTCGAACCTCGATCGAGAAAAATATCGATCCTCCGCGGACAATGTTTTTCGCCTTTCACCGACAAACTCGATTCTTCGTTCGGTCAAGCGGAATTTATTACCGTCGCAGACTTTCGAGAAATATGAAGAAATTCCGACGTATCGCGACTCGGAGAGGCGCGCCGCTTTTAGATTCGAATCAGCTTCGCCAATATTTTGACAGTCGCGTCTCGTTTACGGTGCTAATGAAATTTCAAAGTGTCCCCTAATAGTTCTCTACGATTATCAATGACGCTACTGTTACGCTGCTATTCGATCGCCGCAAGTCTGGCTTAGTAAAATTTAAGAAATTCGAGGAAGAAAATCCAAGCTTGACAATTTCGCTCGCTACGACTCGATATCGCGATTAGTACAAATCGGTACGTACCAATTTTCCAGCACAAATTTCTTCCGCTTGAAAATTCGATTCGAAGGAAACGAATTCACGTAATTTCCATAATTAGAACCGGTTTTATCTCTCGAATCGCGTAAGCAGATTTCCATGGGGATTAGGAGCGCGAAAGCGTCGTTGCGATTCATCGACGAATCTTACGTAACCCCGGCAACGTATCTTTAATCGGGCAGAAAGCAACGCCCCGTGTGTGCACCCCTCGGTGCCTACAGCACTGCGCATGTACCTCCCGACCAGCGCACTGGCGAAGGTCAAAGAATGCAACTGGGATGGTTGATATAAGCTTCGATTGAAATGCAACTCGCGAGCAAGACGAGGACGCCGACCAGTCTGCGCAGTGCGTTCCACGTTCGAAATTCATCTCGCTTCCTTCTCATCGAAACTCTGCCTCCTTTGCCTCCTTCCCTTCGTCGCCCAACTCGCCATCGAACGCTCAACACGACGACACCATTGCTCGTCTCTCCGTGTCATTCGTATAAAACTCTGTTTTATCGACTTTGATCCTTTTCTTATCCAATCTCATTAGTATCGTTCCAAAGTTTTCCGATATGTTTGGACGCGTCGTTGTTCGTTCGTCCGAGTCGAGCGTCCTTTAGTTACGCGCGTTCCTCCGTAGGACGTAGCAGACGCGTTGCATAGCGTCGTTCCCTTATCCCTGGGCTTTCAACGTCACCTTTGACACAGGTTGCGCGCAGTCGGTAGTCGCAGTTAACATCTGTCGCCGAGCCACGACCAGCGAACCGAGGGACATTATTGTCCAGATAGCGACTTGCATCGGCAAGACACGCGCGACGATTGTTAATTCGCCAGAGTACAAAACATCGGACGGCTATAAGAGGTACGTAAGTACGTGTTCGATGAAGACGTACGATTCAGGAAAGACCTTGACGCTTATTGTCCTATTGTTCGGATCGAGTTCGTAGGTCAATTGCATGGAATAATACCGACCGACGATTCGATATTGAGAGAGCAACGCGCGTGAAACACTTACGGTAACAGCGAGTCGAGGGCGTCTTGTAGAAGAAACGATCGTTATTAAAGAACCGTCGGGGATTTGCAATTAGCGGTTAGCATTTAAGTAGTATTTAACGAAGATATCGGGTTGTCCCGAAAGTTTCTTTCCTTTTGTAAGGAAATAATAGCTGCACGACCTTTTTTCGTTTGATATTACTTTATTCAGTCACGTACGATCCATTTAGTTCTGTTTCTATTGTTACGATCATACGCGATTCGACAAAAATAATATAAAACGGAGAACGCGGTGCATCCGTTGTTTCCTTACAAAGTGAAAGAAACTTTTCGGACAACCTACTCGAGGAATACGGTATACGCTTCGTTGTCGCGTAGTGGGTGACAGACTATCCAAGATTCGAGATTCGAACAACAAGAGTCCGATTAACTAGGTCGCCAGGAACTAATCGTAAGCGAAACGATTCCAAGGATCTGGATACCACGTAATAGCAATCTGGAATCGTAGGAGTTTGTGCAAACCACAGTCTCAAGAAACGACGTAGTACCGACTCGAAACAGTGGAAGCAACGCGATCTTGATATCGCCAGATTTACCACGAATTACCGTCGAGTTGAGTCCTCGAAATCCACGACCGTGAGATGGCCTAAAGTCGAGAGAAAGATCTGTCTCAAAACGTTCTAGCGTCGAAAGGACGCAAATTTTGTAATTGTCGAGTCGTAGAACTCGATCAAATGCACGATATTTATGATTCCAAAATCGTCATTCGTAATTGCCGCGCATGGAAAATCTCAGATCACGAGATCGCGAAGAGAGTCCCTAGAGATTAATAAGAGATGGATCTCACGATCGTGATGCTGGAGATCCTAGGTTTTCTGCGGCTGTTTCGGGTATCGCGTTCTCTCACGATACTTTTACAGTTTCTGCTATAATTTCCATAGCCCCTTTGTTCTATTTTTAGAATTCTACGTTTACATTTATCCTACTTAATTCTGCGTACATTACGTTTTTACAGTATCAGTTTCTTCACACGTTCAGCTATTAGAAACCTCGTTACGGAGGTAATGAGTTGGAAAATAAATTATCTCGCTGTGGTAACTAACCTGTTTTATTTCATCGAGTCGGCAACTTTATACAATTACTTGGATGCAAACATGGGAAAGCTGCGTTAAAGCTAGGATTGCGAAATAATCAAGACTCGCGTGTTTGCGTCTCTTGGACGAGTCCGATTCGTTCGAGACCGCGTATACTCGTGCGAAAAAGATCGTATTGAAATTTCAGTGCGTTCGCGAGACGGATATATAACGCAATTTTTCGCTTTCTTCCTCTCCTGTAATTAGTTTATTTTGTCATTCTCTGGGAAGGCATCGGCCATACTCTGAAATTATCAAGATCGAACAGCGATATCTGCATGCTCTTTCTCTCGATAATAAAAACCACGAGTCATTGAATTTCATACGAACCTTGCGCGAACACCGACACACAATGGAATAATACCTTCGAGATCTCGATAAGGGAGCACGACTCGACGTACGATGAAACGAAAGAAAAAAGAAGCGCTTATTAATGTCCACTCGATACGATCACTCGATGCAACGATCATAAATCCAAGAACCATCGTTCCTATACGAATACACGTATGCATGGCCAAATGTTTTTCGCGACTTTTGAAAGATTTCGAGCAACGACGGGGCTCAATGAATCGTATGTATCTGGAACTGAATCAGAATCCTGGTGGTTGCCAACGAGACGACGGAACCATCGCACGGCTCAACAACGGAACGATGAATGGCAGCGATTGGGGGGAAAAAAAAGGCCAATGTAAAAAGTAAGAGAGACCCTCCGCGATCACAACGCGACATCCAAGAGCAAGAAGCTGGCTGTTCGCTACCTCCGGATTACCAGTTTATCGCAGCCTTAATCAATCGGCCATAAATTGGCAAGCTGTCCCAGCTTAGTTGGAAAGAGGACCGACCTCCGCTGCTGGTTTGTCGTTGATCCATCGCTTCCGATTTCTTGGCGATAGAGGATCGCTTCTCCCGGCGTATATTCATTTTTCAGCAGAAGCGCAGGCCAGCCTCGTTTTTCGTAAAACGATCACCGCGAAGCGAGGCCCGCGTCCGCTTTTGTTTCTCCATTTTTCTCTCGTCCCTTTCGGCCTTTCCGTCTCGCCGGCCTTTCCGTCACGACGTCGTTCAACGACTCGTCGTTATTCGTCCTGCGAAAATCGGCGTTGGCCTCTCGCGAAAATCCAATTAAGTCGCTTCTCCGTAACGTCGTTTCTCGATGGAAACACGCGAGATCGTAATAATTGCGCGTTCGTTGATCGCGAACGATCGAGCGATATCGGCGAAGACACTGTCGAATTTTCAGCTCCGACTTCTGTATGATCTTTCCGTATTTCCACGATAAGAAAGACACGCGTCGTTGCTCTTTAACGCATCGACCGCCGCGATGGTCGTTTCTTGGGCTGCAATCCGATATCGCGAAAGACAGACAATGTCTGTCGGTAAAAAGTCAGCAAATACCGTTGTGCTGTGGTACATCTCGATCTACCGCATGGCAAGGTATATCAAATTCGCGTGGCAGTCGACGCGTTTAACCGACAGCTTCTATCTTCGTAAAGTTTAAAATACACGCGTAAAATATATGCTCGCTTCCGATAAATAGCCTTCGCTCGACGTCTACGGAAGTAAAACTTTGTCTCTTGCGGGGTTCCGGCGGTCACGGGACAGAAGACAGATGCGACTTCCCAAGCTTCGTCAAACTATTAACGGATCGTCCGTGAAGGCCGCCAACGATTATTTAAAGTCACCGTTTAAGACTTGTCAGACCGGAGGAGCCGAAATTCGTGAGAATAGCGATGAGTGCCGCGACCTAAATCCTCGCGCGTGTTACGTACGATCGTTTCCGTCGCGAGGTCAAGAGTGCGACAGAGTGGCCCTTCCTCGCCTCGAGGAAGCAGGAATTCTATTACATTCGAAATAGTCGAATTCTTGGAAGTTCCGCAATCGCGCTCGGATATAGTAGAAAATTGAGCCAATACTGCTTGGCTGGTTTCGCAACCGAGGGAAATATCTTGGCTCGATCGGCTTTCGCGAGATTCCGGTTCGCCAGGCGACACGGAACATCGTCGTCGCCGATTCTCCAAGAAACTTTTCCCGCTCGTTCGAGCTCGCCTCGAGGACACCGACGAACCTGCTGCGATCCGTGTTTAATAATTTATACAGTGGCTCGCGAGTATTCGTACGCTTTGGCAAACTTTTTCTATGCGTTTTGTTGTACCTGCATTCTTGCGCCTTCGGATTCCGTACAGGCGCACGAACGTTCTAATCCCGTCGATTTTTATTCAACGCGCGATAACCATCCACAAGCGTAAACATCTGCGTAATCGTTCCTGCGAATTACGATCCTTCGACTTTCAATTTCTGCTTTACGCGTCGATTCGCCGACAACGAACTTCCTGCCGCGTCGGACTATCCCAAATACCGTCGATATACGAGCCGTCCGAAGAACTTTCCGACTATCTTAATCAGAGGGAAACGCCCTCCAAACGACTCGATCTTCCGTTAGACGAAAGTCGGAGGAAACGAGCCTAGGCCGGATCCAAGAGACACGCTTCTTTCGTTCATACATTATGCAGCGAATTCCGACACTCCCGTATGATTCCACGAACAAACGTAGCGGTCTCATCCATCAGCCGAGCTACGCGGTTGTCGTTGCTTAGCTCGATGTACCGATAAATCCACGCGATATACGCGCGCGTACCACGCACGACGATTGCTTTTGTTTTCGACGGATGGAAACCTCGCGGGACGACACGGCTCTTCGACCTTACGTGGCCAGTGCAATCGACGAAATTGCAGATTCCGATCGACACACTCTGGCAATTTGCTTCTCGATCTCGTTACGTCCTAACTGCAATGCAGTTGCTTTCGGTCGGTATAGATCGAGCGTGAAATTTATTTTCGCCACGTACGCCAACTTATTCGCGGCGGTTTTGCGTTACGAGACGAAGCAACGATTTCTCGTTTGCAGTCGACGTCGAGCCCTTCTTCGTCGCAATTTATTGCTTCATTTTATCCGCGCGTTTGATGCATTCGGGACTGATAAGAATGGAATTTTGAAACCGCTCGTCGTTCTCTTGGCCTGCGATCTTTATTCGTCTTCGTTTCCCTTGGATCGAACGAAGCTTCGAAACGTTCCGTAATCGTGATTTATGCGTTCAACGAAACCTTGCGTCTCTTCTGCTCGCTACGGCGCTTGTGAATTAAAAGCAATGCAAAGTGCCAAGTTACGAAACGCCGGCATGAGAGATCAATTATTCTTGCACCAGCTATCGGTCTTAATCATCGCGAGATTTCACCCAACGCAGGCTCCTTGCAATTATATCAAGTTGTGAAAGCAGGAACGGGCTCTGCCAGAGAGTTCCTATCGTAGGCACCGAATCTACGCGATTATTTCGCTGCGCTTCGCCTCGCCTCTAAATCCGCGGTTGGCAAGATTCCCGCGTTCGATCGGTCTACCCCAGCAAATTTACTTTTAAGTCCTCGTTCATCCCCGACAGCGACGTATCGATCCTTCAACGATCGCAATCCCTTCCAACTTATTGCTTTCGACTTATTTTCCTCCGTTTAAAAAGTTGACCTCCTTCCTTCCCTGCGAGAGAAATCGTTCGAGGGTCGTGAAAAATTCCGATCAACCGAACGAACGATCGATGTCGGATGGAAGATGGGGGGGGGGGGAGAAGAAAATTGGCATCCTTTTGATTCGACGCGAGTTCAATTTCACAAAGGCCGAATAAACTGCCAAAAAGTTCGCGATCGATCGTTTTCATCGCGCGTTATATCGAAACAAAGCGTGTCATTTCATTTCTATGCAACGTATTTTCGATGACCAGCACTGCAAATGGAATAAATTCCACAAATATCCTCGAATTTTGCTTGCTTCTGCTCGTTCGTCCTTTTCTCTCTCCTTTCTCTGTCTTTTCTATCTTTCTCCTTTTTTTTCTCTTTTTTTTTTTAATCATCGAATTCTACAAAGTCAGCACACTCTCGCGTGTACAATTGCACTAATATTATTATCGAATAATAAAAGACATTCGAGTCTATGCGTAAATTCTGATCGCTCCATGTGACGCAAAGTTGCAACATTGTAAAAGAGAGAGACTTGCAACTTTCCGTTTTACCGATATTATTAGTCTGCGAATTATTGCGCAAGAGGTCCATAACGACGTCTGATAACAACCACAGTGATCGTTAAATAACATCTAGTTACGTCCACCAGCATTGTGGATCGATTACGTAACGCTCGTACCGCTACAATACTTATGAATCGACACAGCGAACCTGAATGGCCATGCTCTTGAATTCTAAATGCGAGATTGGCAAGATTCCCAAATTCGATTTTCGCATTCCACTAATTTGCTCGTCGATCTCGTAGCACTGCGGCTGTCGCGCGATTTCTAATTAGATGTAGGAACGTCGTGAATTATCGTTCTATCTAAGGAGTACCAAACGTCCATAAATATATCCACACGACGCTTTGCGCAAGGCAAAAACGGAAGCAAGTCGCGTGTACTACTCTCGTTCGTAAGCATCAGGATATCGGCTGAACTTGCGCGTAACGTAGTGAACGATCTAAAATTGTTAGCTGTCGGTCTTAGTCAGGGATTAGAATTTTGTATTTCTACGAAATAACGATTCAAGGTGGCGAGCGGCAAATTGCGAAAATTAATCGCAAGAATCGCATACGAACAACAAATTGTCCGCTACGCGATCGTTCGATTCGAAACGCGTTGTAAAGGTTGAGAACGAACGAAACGTTTCGATCTAAATTATTTACAGCGCGCCATCGAAAATAACGACATATAGAACGTGACAAAGCAAAATACGCTCGGTCAGATTTTAATTACGATATTGGACGCACGAGTTGTTTGCAGCTCAACGTTCCAAGCGATGTTTAATAATCTCCCGATCATTTATCAAGGTTTACCTTGTTTTTCCTTTCTTTTCTTTTTTTAAGTTTCTGCAAACGAATGTGTATGTTTGATCGAAAGCGGAGAAAGAACTTGGGCAAACAGATTCTTTATCCAGGAGGAAGAACGTTTCTCCGCAATGAGAGCGAAAAATCTTGTTCGGCGCATCTTTTTATCCCAAGAATATACTTTGATCGTCCTCGAGTAGGAATCCTACTCTCGAAAATCGAAAGACGAACGTAGCACACGCTTCTCGCTTCTGTTCAAGGTACGTGAGGCTTGAAAAATCGGACGTCTCGCTGCAAAGACCGAGAAGAACACGTATTGTTCGCAACGTTCTGTCACCGACAGGGGCGCGTAAATCTTGGAAAGAAATTCGTGCGAGCTTCACCGGAATTCCATCGAGTTACGTTCATTCGTTTAAGATCGACGACGACGACGACGACGACATAGCACCTCGAATGCAGCAATGGAAAAGTTTCTCGTCGTAAAGCAAATTTACGAGCAGCGCGGAAGGAACTTGATAATATTTCGCGCATAACGTTGGATACTTTTATGGGGACCCGTTTGTTTCCCTCTAAATTTCCATGGATAAATCGACGCGTTATTGCGTTGCAGATACTCGAATGGCTGTCGTTAATTGCGGCATTACTCACCCCGATAGCCCGAGTGCTAACATAGGCGTCGTCGATGGAGGAACTTGACGCCTAAATTTATGATTTGGAAATACGCATTAGCCGGTGAGACGATAGGAATTGTCGAATAAGATCCAAGTTCGACTCTTTACGACCGCGAGATTTCATTCCGAGTCGGAGATTCGAACAACTTCTGAGAAAACGAAGCCTTTCTTCGTTTAAGAGGAATAATTGCAGTTGCAATCTTCGTCGCGCGTCTTCCATGCTTCGCTAGATTGAAAACCTCGTGCTCGAATTTCATAGTCGATAACAAGTTGGGGAGAGTCAATGTTCGTTTTATACGCGCGGTTCCTTTGTAACTCGCTGGATCGTCAATTCGATGCTCGATAACAATTCGATGCCCGACAGATTTCTTCCTAACAAGTAACCCCACGATATCCAGGCTTCGTCGTGGCGAAACACGCGATCGATTAAAAATTCCAGCTCGATGTCGCCGCGCGTTTCGCCCACGCTACCCTTCAGGAGGATTCGACGGTCCACCTGCTAAAAAATGCTCTACGTCAACGAAGGGTAGAATTGAATAGCTGATATCCTTTCTACCGTGGGTTCTCCCGTCAAATCCAGCGATTCTTCGTTGCTCGAACGCGTTGAAATTTTCATAACGGCCACGAGCGATTCTCTGCCTTCTGGCGGAACGGTCTCGCTGCGGGAAGCGTGGAGAGGACTCGCGCGACGACCGGCTCAACGCGCAAGAGCGCGGAAAATTTGGCGTTTCGCCGGCTGCGATTTCAACCAACGATACGCGTATATTTCGCGCGGCCAACGTAATTACCTGTGCAACGTGGCCAAGGAAAATATGGCGGAGCGCGCCGCGCAAATAAAGGCTTCGAGGTACGCGCGTTTAATTAAATTTCAACGGTGCGCTGGTGCGGCTTAAACAAATTCGAAGCTCATTGATTTTCCTGAGAAAACCAAGGGTGCCGTGAAAAATACGCTCGTAGATACATACTCTGTGCCGTCTCGACGTTTACGTTTCAATCCTCGCGTTTAAATTCCACATCCTCTTCGATCTCAGGCTGACACGACGATCGATCCAGTAACAGATTATATAAAGGCTGTGCGCCTGCAATTAACGACACGTGTTCCCGATTACCGTCGAACTAAACGTTTCTCGCGACATCAGTGCGTATTAATAGGTCCAGGCGAAACCCGCAGCGATCGATACGGTTATCCGCTGCGACGTTCGCAAATAGTCGCCTAAAGATCGCAGCCGATGGCTGCAAACCATCTGGCGAAAGTTCATAGACGCCGAGAAGATACGATTCGAACTCTACGCTTTTGAAACTGATTCTTCCCTTTGCGATAGAGAGACCAGTGGCGACATAGTTGGGCGTTAATTGATCGAGGATCGAGCGATAGTTTGTCACAATACTACGAATACTTTGAATTCCTTAAATTGCACGAAACCGTAGAATCGTGGAACAATCACGCGCGTGACTCGATTTTGAAACTTACCTTGCTTTTACGATCACGCCGACGTGGACGTACAATGTATAAACGACGAATTTTATTATTATGAACAGCGTTATTACATTCGGCGAACAGAATAAAAGAGACTAACAAGAGCGTAAAGGAGGTGCGGGCTGAGGATTATTACAAAACCTACCTGAATTTCGTAAATGAAACGACATAAGCTCGCACGTACGTAAAAGCGAATAACGAAGAATATTTCGTCGCAGTTCGCGTGCAATTTTTCCAACGATACAAAACCGTGAGCCGAAATCTCTTCGGCGAATGCTGCGTCCATTCTCGGTTAAATTAAAAAGGATTCAGAGTCGTACGACTGGAACGTAATCGTTTTACGCGTACAAGCATCGATACACCTGCGTACCGCGATATAACCATAAACGTAACACGACTCTACCGACGGAAGGAGGAATTACGTCTACGCGTTCCTCGCAGCGAACGCTACACGCCGCACCATCCTGCATATTAATTAATTAAGGGACATCGATTAACGGTCGTCCAATCGGGTCACCGCATTGTTCACTGAATCAAAACCACGTACACGTGATGTAATATACATGACGTAAACTTGGATCGAAGCTACATTTATTTATCGTTGAACGCGGCATACGCTACCGTGCATAAACGTTTTTCAGCGCTTTTACATTGTCGCAAATATATAAAATATATTTCCAACGAACGATATTAAAATTCAATGTATTTTCAACCAGTTACGCGTCAAAACTAACTTTTTCTTAAATTTTCGGATTCGATGCGCGTCTCTCTTGCTCTCTCGAGCCCTGTGTAACAAATATCGATAAGATCGTGTTAAGAGCACGATAAAAATGTCGATCGTTCGATCGAATCACATCGTACGTCTCGAGAGATCGTTCGTTGCTTCGTTCGTCCGGTCCGGTAAAATTATAACGAGTTTATAAAAGTTTTCAGTTTGACTATTCGTAGGTTAATTACGCGTTGTAAGTTGTAAGTTTCGTCGGTTTCATCCAACCGATTTTATCACCGATACAATATCTTGCGTTTCAGCTTAGTTTCGATAACAAGACCATCGAAACTCGATGTACTTAATGCCATCTACCAACTATTCCCGTGTTCTCGATTAATCGTAAGATTCGCGAGTTAGATTTTTCAACGACACGCGTAACGCATAAAGATAACTAGCCTTACGCCACACGCTTCGTTAATTGGATAACGATTTCTTCTACTTTCGATCGCAGCAGATCGCGATCTACGAGTGGAGAATTGCCAACGCTTTAATTGCTCGTGTGCACGTGTGAAGTTCGCCAGCGATGTTATCGTGCTTCCGTTGATCGAGCAAAACTTCTTCGCTGCCCTAAGAAAACGCTTAGACATAAATTTCCAAGCGCAGAAACATAAATTCGATGCACCGAGCGAGATGCAAAACGAAACGAAACAGGTTTGATCGCGCGTATTAAAACCTCCTTGCAACGATTTAATCCTGCGACATTCGACAACCTCGCCTTCGAGCTTTTGCGCGCCTTTATATTTCGTAATTCGCGATCCTGGCGAGTCTGAACTTTGACCTCGATTTTATCGCGAGTCCACGATCCACTCTAAATTCCCAAAATTCTACCCCCCATTCTTCCTCCGCTAATCTCGTGGATTACAGCGAATCCAGAGTGCACGGTGTGTGTTTCCGTGTACGTGTCTGGGTATTTTTAGTCAACACCTGTTCACCTTCGAGCGTATCTCGCGCGACTGCAATTTTTAGCGCTCTCGAAAAACGATAAGTGAGTAACGATCCTGCAAGGTGTCGGCCGCAAAAGGACCGGCTTATCGGTTCACGGACGTTTCGCGTCGGATACTGAAAGCAAATGGAGAACCGTCGCCGTGTAGAAAGGAAAAGATGCAGCTCCGGTCACGCTCACCACCGTGGAAACCTCGATATCGGGGTGCGTAAGGATGTCGACGATCGTTGCTTCTTTTCCCCTCTCTCGCGCTAAACCGCCCTTACTCGCTTCATATTTTCCGAAGAAAAGTCGCGTTTCGATTTTCCTCGTGGTACTCGCAATACGCGGAGATAGATCGGCAAGGTTCGATTCGTCATCGATGCTTCACCAACTAATTCGTTATCGATATTTCACCAACCGATTCCTCATGGCCGATAGATTATACACAAACGTATTTTAACTCGGATATATGATTTAGGATATATCGTAATAGTTGCGTAATGTATGCCTTGTTCCCCCACTCTTCGTAGACGACTCTAATACGATTTCTGTACGTTGACGAAACAGGGATTTACGCGTTACTGGCCGAGTTAACCGTACATGACAGTGTTGAAGCATAGCGGCTAGACGCGAAACGAATTAGAACGAATTAGGTTAAAAAGTTTCGCTCCAAGCATCGTTCGTATATTTTGGAAGAGTGCCGACGCTCGTTAATTAACGCGATACGCGGTACAGATACGGCAAAGTTACTCGAATTCAATGGCTCGTGAGAACTCGGAGAAGGTTAACGCGATTCGACTAAAGTCTTCTTACCCACGCGTATATGCTTTAAAGGAACATAACTCGTCGTCTTAAACTCTCTTCTAAATTTCCCGCTATCGAGCCTGTTTCGCGTCGATACATGAAATATCGGAGAAACGTTCCCGCGACTATCCAACGAGGATGCATCGTCGTTCTAAGGAGCAAAAGTTACCAGTTGGTGGTAATTAGAGGAACAACGAAAGAGCGCAGGAGAAAATAAGCCGCGATTAGGGGCACGTTGTAATTCCGCCTCCTGGATCCTAAACGATTAAGATCGAGCCACCACAGAGAGCCCTTTGTTCTTGCATTCCCGTTGCACCGACATAAATATCGCCGAAACAGTAATTCGAGACCACCACCCCCTCTCGGGCTATTAAACCGGATTCGTAGCCGCGCAGGAAGGCCGCGCTCTTTTTTGCCCGAATTTCACCAGCTACCGCCTCGCGCATAATTCACGTTTTAATCGCAGTTGGACCAACGAAGAAAGAAACCCGAGTCAAACGATCGTGTACGCCAAGTTGAAGCACGTGTTTTTAATTCTATTCTTCCGAACGAATGGAAACGCGTTTATTTCGGTTTACGCGGCAAAGTTTATAAGATGCTAAGGATGGAGCTACGTATTTCTAACTACGGTTGTGCGATTTAGCGTGTATCTGGAAGTTTGTGGATTCGAAAGTCAAAGAGCTTTAGCGTGGGATAGCGTTCGAACGTTCCGAGGTGCGAGACTTTGGGAATTAGAAAATTGCAATATTTGATATCTCGGATATTTGAAGATTTTTGCAAAATTGCAATACGTCAAAGTTAAAAAGCTCGAATACCGGGCAGTTTGGAAGCTTGAGGATCCAACGTAAGAGAACTCGAGGCTCCAAAGTTCTATCTGTTCTTCGTCTTACTTCGAGAAATTGATCATTAGCGACCGTTAAATTCGCTCTGATATCTCAACGTTGCAGCGGATTTATCATCGTGTCGCGCACTATCCGACACTTTCCACGTGTAAATTCCGTTATCGCTAATTTACGGTATGATTATTATTCTACGCGCAATAGACGCGATAAGCAGAAGATCGTAGATTATGTCTGGTACACCTATTGCTTACGCAACGCGCATTTATCACGGCGTTCACTCCGAACGATTGTGTTCACCGTGTTCCGTAACGTTCGAACGATTGTAAGTCTGTCACCGCAACGAAAGTTTCCATAAACGTGCAGTAATAAAAATCAAGCAATTATTACGAAACTTTGATATAACGGTACCCTACTATGATCCATCGATGCGTTAAATATATTTATAAAACGATCACATTGTGTGGAACATCGGTTTTGTCGTTTTTTTTCTAATTACATTGCCAAGCTTTACGATAAATTTAGTAAAATTCAACATCTACATAAAATTCTAGTGTATTAAATCGGAGCTATAATTTCACGAGAATCTAATATCAGAAAAGCGTGGAGGAAATTGAATCTCTCGTAAGAAGAAAAGAAGGTACGAATATATTGTGTAAATCGTATTGTACAATTTTATTCTACGCAGCCGAATTAATAAAATTCGATACAACGTGAAATTCCAATATGTTCGGATATCAGTCCTATTTATCTCGACGTACCACTGAATTTCCTAAATATTCGCAGTTATCAGATACCGTTATTTCATACCGTAATTAAATTTCCATTTAAATAGATATCTATCAAAGTCAAACGAAAATTCTATTCTTTGTTAAACATTTCCAATGAATATGCATGTCCCGTGACACGTCGGAGGAATTAAAAGAATTTTAATTGCGCTGGAGAAGCTCTTGTAAATAATACAAAGGGCCGAGGTCAAGAAGGGCAAGCAACGGGAGCCAACTTTTCATCGTTTCACGCACAAAGAAAATTCGAGACGCCTCTTTTCAAAGATTTTACCCTGAAAGCGGCTGATCTCTTTAGAGAACTTAATGCATGCGACGCGAAGCAGTCGCTTTATATGCATTGCGGAAAAACACCGAGCAGACATTCTGAAATACATGCTCGTCGCTTGCCAACTTCACATTCGCGGACACACGATCGCTGGTTTAATTACTTCAACCATATCGAACGAGAAATCGCGACGCCAGTACAAAACCTGCCAATACGAAGTCTTTTTATTTCCATCGAAACTCTTTTCAACAATAAATACGCGTGACTCGTAGCTCTTTCTTCTTCAATATCGTTAACATCGCAAAGTACGTACGTTTGTTTAAATCGTACAAATTCTTGTTGTATCTTTTTCTTTCTATTCTGATTTTCCACTCGTTATTCTAATATATTTTGCGTAGCTTAATAAAACGATATGTAAATCACTTTGTTATCGTATAAACATATAAATGACGATTCTGTCGCACGTATCTTTCTTAAACGGAGAGATCTTTCAACGCTAGGAAAACACGCCTGGGTCGAAAGTAATTCATAAGACGCAACGAGATCAACGCGATCGGTAACAGCAGAAAATTGACCGAATAATGATACGATCCACCAAATTCTATTTTCGCAGAAACAACGTCACCGGTCCTCTCAACGTGCGAACGATGATTTCAGAGACTCGAAAATACCAAATAAAATCAGATGGAAAGGGAGCATCGGAGATGTACGGAACGGAGCTTCTATTCTGGTATTCGTTCTATTACCTGCCGCACTTGCCAAAGTCGATTTTTCAAGCCGATTTCTTCGCCTACATTTACTCTCTCTCTCTCTCTCTCTCTCTCTCTCTCTTCGCTTCTACCGGAAGAATCATTCACGAGATACGCGTGAAACTTTCCGAGCTGTTTCCCTCGACCAACGAGTGTTCCTTCGGAAATTCTTGGCGTCGGAAAAGGTGGCAACTATTCGCGTCGAAAATCACAAAGCAGCGGAACAGTATCGAACGCGCATCAGCGAAGGGTGAGGGAGCCGCCTCTGGAACGACTCTCTCGAGTTCGAACGTCCTCTTTGAAGACAGCCCTCACCTTGCGAACGCTGCTCGTGTGGTAGTAGGTCAGTAATGCCGAGGGCGAGCTGCTGAACTATATTCGCCAGTAGACGACAGGGTGGGGCACGCCGGGCTTCCTCAATCAATAAACCTCCAACCGGCGACATTCGGATTCGGTCGGCAACTCGACCGCGTCACCGTAACAGGCAAATGCCAGGATCCGTCGTGGCAAACTCTGTTCTCTTCTCTTGCTAATACGCGGCGCGAAATGTCTAAGGTTCGAGTGTATCGTTGGATCAAATACGCTATGAAATGGCCGGAGACCTTTCTGAGTACAAGATTTCGAACATTTCCACAGCACTTTTGTTCGGGATTTCCACCTGTCGTTCTTTACGACTCGAACAGCACATGGTCTGGCTCAGAGACCTTGATATCTTTTACCTACTACGCCGTAAATATATACAACGTTGCGGGACGTATCCGACGTTGTATTTCGAGAGAGTTCATTACTTCTCGAGAGGCCTAACGGGTCATAGGTATTCTTCGATCCTGGGTCGAACCATGGCCTAACGTGATTAGGATCGCAAACGGTTATGAAATGCATGTATGGCATGTATGGAGGAACAAAAGACAGAGGAACCAAGATTGGCAGTTTCCAATAGTTCTCTTCGAGCGGTCACGCAGCAAACGTCGAGACACTCGCGTCGTGTTCCCAATCACTCGGTCACAGTCTTAATCCATCGAGTCAAACGTCGTACGAGTCATACCTGCGTAATTCGTCCGAGTCGAGTCTTGCATTAACATTTGAATCGAACAGTTCGTTCGCAATCCATGCTCAGTCTATACGCAGTCTACATTCACGCTAACGTAGTGTTATCAGTGTATTAAGAACTTGTACGCTCTGTGTAATTCATATTCAGGCTATCCGCAGCCTACGTTCGTTCTAACGGAGTGTTCTCGAGTGTACCACATACTGTATGTTCGTTGAGATCACTCGAATAGAGCGAATAAACAATATAATTATTATACGTGTCTCCAATCGTTGCGATACCTCCATCCTGAACGTTAAAGTCGTTCACGGTCAACGATATCAGCGATATCAGCGATCGGTTGCAACTGGCTGGTCGTCATAGAGTTGAAGATCGCATCAACTTTGATAAAACGTGCGACAGGTTGGAACTTTTGATCAAGTACTTCGAGGAATCTGAACTCGACCAAAGAAATCCGCAGGTGAACAACGTTTGCAATGTTTTAGAAGCGCGTCTCTCGAAAAGAGAAGATCCAGACGAGACAGATCGGAATCTTTTATCGAGCGTTATATTTTGAGAAACCTAAGAGGTACGGATTAAGCAGACAGATTAAGCTTGACGAAATAAATTCCAAGCTGAATGAACAAACTGTCTGACGTTTCGGGAGTATTTCGTGGAAGAAACGAGCTGAATGGGATAGGTTCAAATCTTTCGTTAGGTATTGCCAGAGATGGATAGACAAGGAACGAGGCTTGCAAGTGCGCGCAAGATCGACCGAGTGAATTCGATGGTCCCAGGGCTGTCTCGAGAGAAGGAATCTAGACAAGATGGGTTAGAATCTTTCATAAATACCCACTTTAGAAAAGTTAAGAGGTAATTTCAAAGTGTAATTGAAACTTGGCCATGTAAATTCGAAACCTTTCGCGTAAAAACTTCAGCCAAAAGCTTGTAATAGCTTCAGTTTGCGATATTAAATTCCAGAGAAATCGATCGAGTCTGTGTTAAGCTTACCTTTGGCTCTGGTTCTAATTTAGCGAGACTATAAGGATAGGAAGGTACGTTTCGCGGTGAGCATATTATATAGGACAAAATATCGTAAATGGAGACGTAACCGAAAGCCATGGAAAAACCTACAGGCATGTGTCGCAAAAAAATAAAACAGTAAAAGACGATGATACACGTGGTTTCTTATCTTTCAAGGCACGAGTATCACTTTTGCTTGAAATTCGATTCTTTCAAATATCGAGCCGTATTCTTCGATCTTATACGTTTTGGAATTTAAAAGCAGCTTGTATAATCCGAATATATATACATCATAAATGTGGAAAACGAAACATAACCTGTTATATGTAGTATGTAGATAGGTACGTACACGTGGTACGTACATACGTTCCATACACGCGAGTAGTCTCACCCCGTACACGTTGAAAACGATCCCATAGAACGTTATATCCCTGAAGGAAATGAGCCGAACATAAGCAGGAAATTGAAGGAACGTTGCATTAGATATATCGATCTTGATACTAAGAGATGAAATTACTGGAAGATGAGATCGCTGAGAGAACGCGTATTAAAAAAAAAAAAAAACCTTTCCAACGTTAACATCGTGGATTTTCTTAAAAAAAAAAAAAAAAAACCCCATCGAGTTTCTAGGAAACTGTCCACCTTTTTACAGACAAAATACTTTTTATATCGTTATCAGCCATAATCGATGTTGCATAGGTATACCAAGTTGAGAATATATTTAGACGAAGAAAGAAGGAAAACGCTATCATTAAGTAATTAAAACGAGCAATGATAAAAATGAATTCAAGATTAGAACGAGAAAAACCGGTCGGATAGCGTTATTTGTTTGGATCTCGTCGTAAAGGAAATACGTTTACCTGTTTCCCATAATTACAAAGTTCTTGGTACCCGAATGAAGAAATTCACGCACAGATCCACGGAATACAAACGCGCACGTTTTCCATGATTCTAATCTTTAAAGATACGAGTTCTCGCGGTTCCCGCGAGAAGAAACTATCGTCGTTTCATCCAGGAAAAGATCGTATGCTGTTCCATCTCGCAGTGTACGTTCGTGTGTCACGATATGACACGGTTCTTGCGTCGGACGTAAACTCGGCGCTATTGTTATTGAATTACACGTGGTCGACACAAGCATAATCGACAAACGGAGTGGGACGGAACAAACTGCAAGAAGTAAGTCAATCGAGGCAAGATATTAACTCGTTTTGCAAAGAAAAACGAGGCTTTCCTGAGTGTTGAATTTTCAAAGCAATAAAAGCGAAGAATTTAAGCGTGGAATTGCAAGATTTTATAAATGCGGAGTAAAAACAACCCGAAGAAACATAGCAAATAGCCACAGAAACGAGAGAAAATACGCTACCGATCGACGTTAATCGACGCATTTGCGATCGGTGATTTTATGAAAATTTGAAAATAGAAAATCGCAAGTTTCTAGAAATCTACAAATATTCTTATTTCCGGCAGAATCGTCGATGCTAATAATAATCAACCTATCCGTCCTAATCCTCCAAGACGTAATACGATATTAACAGTGGTCATTGACGTATTAATAATTGCCTGTTTTTCGCCCGATGCACGCGTCGCTACGAAAAGAAATCACCTTGCTTCTATCGCGATTTCTACTTAACAGACGACTTCGTGCTTTCTCTCTGATCGTCCGAAAGAACCCTGTCTCGTCCACATTTCCTTCGAGGTTCTCTCAAGGTTCCCTTAAACTCGTTCCTTCCGTTGTCGTTTCGTCGTCCAACGTCGTAAACTAATGGGGCACTCGGAAAATTCAACAAAGCAGCGCCCTTGGGGCGGAGTCTTATTTATTCGGCATACAGGAGTGTCGCGCACAGGCAACTAACTACCTTCCTGTGTCAAACATGCTGACCCTGTCCTTCTACTACAAACGATCCCGTGTTCTCCGCAAACAGCCACGCTATACCAGAGAACCACCTCCTTAACGCTCCGTTTCCACGCGGGACTCGAATTCGAGTCGATCCGCGCATTCGCCACGACGATATCATTCTTCTCTGTCGGTAACAAGGATTATCCGCGAATTTGTCAAACTTGCTCGACTGGTTTGCGACAGGGCGGCGATCTATCTTTTCGGAAGCAAATAATCTCCGATATAGAGACTGCTCCGAATTAAATACATTTTCGTCCCAGCCAAGTGCGAGTGCAGGATCTGATTGTATGGCCGCGAATAGGCAAAAGGTTGTTTCGTTACGCGAACAAAGATATTCGTTGCAGCGCGCCTTAGAACTAGAATTTTCTAAAAAACAAAATCTAAAGCACGTAATTCGAGATGAGATTAGCCGATCGAATACGTATCCTCGAGGTTATAAAATACGTATCCGATCTGAGATACGAGAGGTAAAACGCGGAAAATTATCGTTCCAACGAGGATGACTTTTACGCTGCTTAATATTTCCAACGACGAATCCAAAAAGAGAATCAAATTCCAACTCTTTAAACGCCGCTCTGCGTGGCGCCACTGTGTATTCAAAACTGTTATACCAAGGAGACTAATCTCTGCCACTTTAGCTTTGCCTATCGTGCCAAATTAGCTAATAAAACTCAACGATGGGCTTTAGCACGTCGTAAGTGTGACTTTCGCCGTTCAGTCTCGGAAAATCTCCATCCAGCGCACGACAGAAGACAACTGTGCAAATTATGATGCTCTAACGATTCACCTCGGGCTCGCGGCGATGCCCAGAGGATCGTATTTCGGTAGACGGAAGAGGCGAATAGAGGTAGGTAAGAATAGACTGACCTCCAAAACCTGCCCCGAGGGACTGCACCGAATTGCAACCGAGATGTACAATGGAAGCTAAGAGCGTATAACGAGAGGCACATAACGGTGTCAGTGCGAGCTCGTCAACTCGCGCGGAGAGAGACGTTGACAAGATAGTTAAACGTTCGATCGTGACTTTATCGTCGAATTTAGAAACACCTAATGCCATCTTTGCCGATGCTCCTTGCCGTTTAACTTAAAACTTAAAAACGCAACAACGAAGGATCGATCGCTCGGAGAATCCTTCCTTTGTATAAATTCTGTTATAATAAGTTATTGAGTCTGCCACGATCGTTCGGGTTATTTTTTAAATAGTCGCGTTTCTCCGTTATCGAGAACGCGTGAAAATTTCCGTGAGAATGCCTTCCCCGCGCGTCTACGTCCGTATCGAGTACGACGAAATAACAGAGTTACAGCGAGTCTAAGAAACACAGGCCCGTGGAAAATGCCTTTGACATCGCGCAGATCGTTTAACAAGGTAATCAACGTTCGAGACAGTTGCATAAAAATGACGCTGCGTTTCCTTAAAACGTGGCCAAACGTCTGTGAAAAATGTTCGAGCGTCTCGTTTCAAGACTGTAATTACGATCTTTTTATCCTAAATGTCATCTACGAATGATGGCTTCGGATGAGAATACAAACTTCCCTCGTAGACACACCTTCTTTCGCGATCAATCATAGAGATAAGTCACGCGAACGGCGTTACGGTATAATCTCGTATAAGGAAGAAAGCAATCGGGCAAACGAGAGCGAATCTGGTCGAACGACAAACGCGGCGAAAAATGCTGACAATTGGCGACCAATTGGTGAAATCGCACGGCCCTTCTTTTCGCAGAATATAGAGTAATGCGTGAATTGGCCGGGATGATAATCTCGTAATAAATCGGCACGAGCGTTAAGCGAGTATTTAAAAGCAACGCATAACCGGTCGCAACGGTATCAAGGGGCAAGATTTATCGAGCTATTCATGAAACGTTCGCCTATAATCTCTCTCCTAGGATGTTGCGCTTAATGGCGATACACTGGAGCGGGGCCCGATCCGCGAGCCGCGTGAAAATTAATAAGTATCGGCTACGCGTTCGTAAAGTATCGCGCTAATAAGAGAAAAATCCGACAGAGCAAACGAGGAAAGTGCCGGTTCAACGAGGTGTTTCTAAACGATCGTGCCAATATACCACCAACTAACAGACTGTAAGATATGCTCCATCTACGATCTCATAAGTACACGGCTGCCATGGGAAATTGAGGTTTACGCTAATTCGTACACACGAACGATGATCGTGGTAATTGTTCGTTAAGCGAAGCGTAACGAGGATATCTTTTCGACGTAAATCATACGAGTTATTAGAGAGAATCGGCGTCTTAGTTCGAACGATTTTCGCCAGGAATAACCAATTGCCGATTATTTTCACCGATAAACATCACCGACGACGGAATCCTTTATCGCGGCAAACTATCGTCGTTCGGTTTCATTCTCGCGCAAGATCGTTTAAAACGAAAACGAAAACGAAAACGAAAACGACTAGATATATTACGAAATTTCGTAGAAAGCTGCGAGGGCTTTTAAGCTGTAATTTATACGCCATGAAAACAGGTTAATGGTTATGATAAGCAGCGACCGAGGCCAGAAGGAGATGCGTCCGCGGCGTGTTAAATTAATACGACGGAGCGTGGCGGAAGCTGGATGCGATTGTGGCGTCTCTTTAATACCCTGGAGAGGGTCCCGTGACGGGTATTCGCTCGCGTGAATATTGAAAAAAGGACGAACGCGAATCGACGGCGCCTCGAGGTCGTAAAGAGCCGTCGGTCGAATTCAAATTTTAAAAAGATGCCGCGCGGTCGAGTGGGTCTTAAAAGTGCACTGGAGGTTTTAAGAGGCGACGTTTCAAGGTTAAACTAAGCTAATCCTCCTCTTCTGCGACAACTTTTCCACGGTTCCGTGACAACTTTCGAAAAGACGAGAAAGGGAAAAAAGGGGCAAAAGAAGAAGATGCGCGAGAGCAAAGAGGCGTAGAGGAGAGTCGAGAGGTACGAGGAACGTATCGAGGACAGTGATTAGACTCGAAGCAGCGGAACTCTTTCAATCCGAGCAAAGATAAGCCATTGTGCGCGTTCAACGGAAAGAAATCAATATCAGTGCGGCAACTGTGCGCAACTTCCTTTCCGCTTTGCTAGCCGGTTCGGTTTTCATCGGTAGACTGCTCTTAAAATACAGGGGAACCGTCCTGAAAGCCGATTGTCTCTTCTGGCCGGAAGTGGTTTCGGTGTCTAACCGCTTCCGCCAGAACGGACTTCAAACTTTCCGCCGTCGACCTCGATGGGAAAAGATGATATCTGCGGAAACAGCCGACTCTTACCTGCGGAAATTTTGCATCAACATTGGCCTATCCACGTTACGCGTCCAACTCTTCGTCGTCGTTCGAACAACGCTCGCTGATATTAACGAATCGACCCGATCTTATCTGGATTCACGGTCGAGAAACTTGCGTCGACCGTGTTCTTATAAATTCGGAACAGGTCTTAACCGCTGGGAACTTTGCAGTGGCAAAGGGTGTTCCGCTTGGTTAAACGCAGAGTTTCACTTCGAGATCCACCCACTCGATTTCTCGCGTATATGTTTCGCGACGATAACGGAGAAAAAGATTCAACGTTTCGTAAAGTATCTTACTTGAGCGTGACAAGCGAGACAAGTATCGACGTAGCGAGACACGAGTCTCCGATGTTGACGAATGAGTTGACGAATAGAAGCAGTTGAACGCGAACAACGCGTATTCGTTAACCTGGCAACTCGTTTCGTTTTCCAGCAAATTCAAGCTTACATCTTAATGGTCTCGGTTCCGGTGTTCCATGGCGTTTCGTGGCGTTCCGTATCGCGTACAACATACTTAAGGAAGAGTAAAAGATCCACGGGCCCGGTTATCAGGCTGAAAATAACCGCAGCGCAACTTTCGTCCGCGTCGAAGCGACCTCGTAAAGAACGTGGCATCGCGTTCGAGAGTTTATCGGCGATATTTTTCGCGGACGCGTCGTTCCAAGGGTTCGTTATAGCCCGCGTCGGTGCCAAAAGCTCTGGTAAGCGAGAAAGAGACGAGAAAGGGAAAGAAATTTGAATTTTACGAGCTCGGCCCGAAGGAACCACGCAGGCAGGCCTTCCTTGCTTCTGCCTGACTTTGCTGCAATTCCTCGCGACACTAAATTTCCACGTGACGCGCGCATAGCCCGCGCAATTTTTACGAGCTTTCATTAAGAGCAACGCGCGCGCAGAAGCGCTGGATAAAAGCGAGAAGAACCGAGCGGATCCGAGCGTGGATCTTTCAACGCGTAGACGGCATTATTGTCTGGCCCTTTAAAAATAGAATCGTTCAAACCGCAGAGATACGTTTCCTGTGCGCTGCTCAGGCTGCAGCTGGTGCAAAGGGCACGTTTCGTTCGACCGCTGTTCGTAGATCGGCAGGAGGTCGAAATTAAAAATAGGTCTCGTTAAGGAATTAAGATCTTGAATCGTGAATTACGAGCAAAATACCGTCTCTCACGCGGATTTACATTTTTATGGACACAACCAAGTCTCGCGCGCTCTGTGTACTTTTTTCCAACGTTTGTGTTTGAACAACGTTTTGTTTGCAATTTTTTTTATGCAGCTCTGTTTATTCAACACCGTGATTACGAAAAGAAATTCCGACGATTCGCTCGATATTTCGTTCTACGCTCGTCAGAACGAAACTCTGCTCGGTGCTCGGCGGGCTAAATTTTCTGCCGTTTCGTTTAATCGTAAGTTTAATTACATCAAATCCATCTGCAGCGTGGATTAAGAATGGAACGGAGCAGAAGCGGGTCCCTATTTGTATCGTCAACATTCGGATTTAAATCCCAAGGCTGAATTGTCGGATACGGTTGACGCAGAAAATAATCCATGCAACGCGGAAACGTACGTTCACGGAGAAACCATGCCGATGATAAACTATCGATGTAATCGAAGAGATAAAAATGTTCTTGTCTCTTGAAACAAGTTGTAAGACGTCTGGTTATAAGTCTAAGAGATAAGTACTCGGAAGAGTCTCTATCTATTGTTCCAAGATGGAAAATCGATTCTTACCGTAACAACGTCAAACTTTTCGTCCGACGTGGTCTCTCTAGTTCTCGCGAGTGGATGCGGTACGTCGTACGAGTAACTCGTACAGAAAGAGTAACGAGTCATTTAGGAGTTATTAGTTCCGCCTGGAAAACAGAGAAACACGAAAATAGGGAATGGGCGAAGACGCGAAGGCGCAGAGGCAGCGAAGCGTGTCTCTCCTGCCCTCTTGTGTGTTTCCCTTCAACAGCCCCCTGTGAATTCGCTCTAACAGAAGAAACTACAGCATTAAGGTCGTCGCTACACGAAACGTACCGTTCGTACGATTGCCGCGACAAGAGGGACTCGAACTCCGTTTCTATCGTAATATTTATGTAACCGTTTTGAGATGCCCTTTGGTAAAGAGAAACGCAAATATCGTCGACGTAACAGATTACCGGTGTACACTGCGTGAGCCGTCTTCCTCGAGAAGACAACGACGCGAACGGTTTAAACGATGCTTCGAAGTTTAGAACTTGGAACGTCCGGCAAGTCGCGTTTCCCGGCTCTCGCGCCAAAGCTCCATATCGAGACGATCTTTCTACTCGATCGTTCAATCGAACGTGTACATTCGTCGCTCTCCTAGGCATTTAAGAGATATTAATAACGTTACCTATATACGGGTTAACGTGTAATCGAATCAAACTGACACTGCTCGGTCTTGGAAATGGCAGGACATTTTTGAAACGGGTCGCGCCAGGATCGTTGTTTCGCAGAATGTTTCAGACGATTCGTAAATGCACCGTGGACGAAAGGAACGGGGAGGAAAGGAAAGGAAAGGAAAAATGCGCGTGAAAAGTTAAAAGCGTTGCGCGCTATACGCCGAGACAAATGCTTTCAGAGAACGGCACCGTGTTTTGATTTTTCTTGCAACGTTAATGTGTCATGCAAGTGTTCCGCGAAATCCGGCGAAATAACGGTGGTAAAAAAGAAAGGACGCGGGACAGGGTGGGAAGTTTGCTGACGACGCGCCCCGCGGCCGCGAGAAAATTTTGTACGTAGAAATTTATTTCGGATAACGACGCACGGTTGACAAATTCGAAAAGCGAGAAGCTCGCCGCCCGTGTAACGCCTTCTCGCGAGAAACACGGTGACAAATACTTCGCCGGAAACCAAGTAATAACATGTGCTTTCTCGCATTGTCGAAAATATCGCGAGGCAACAACCATCGCGCGCGAACAATGCGCGTTCCAAAACCTTTTACCCGTATAGTATGAAATTGTCCGTTCGTTCGTTGCTCTAACGACGGTACGCGCGTTTTAAACGCTGCGACTTTCGTATTTTCAAATCTTGAGGTTTTTCGCCCGCGGCCTCCGTTCGTCGCTCTCGCGAAAACGATTCTCCCGCGAATTTTCCAACTTGTCCGATCAAGTTTCGAAGGTCGAACAAAAGAAACATCCCTCTTCCTCGTAATTTCCACGAATCAAGCGGACTGTGGAGATTCGATGAAATAAAGGAAAGAGGCAAGAGAAACGAGAGACGTCCGACGGAAACGAGATTCCGAGCAGCGTCGTTAAGATACCGAGCAATTAGCTGCAACGCGGTCCAACGAGCACCCGCGACAGAAGGATTCCGATTTTTTGCCAGAAATACCGGCTGGTCGTCGAAGCGAATTCGCGGTTTCGCCCGGCGTTAAATCGAGCGTTCCCATAGCGAGACTGGAATTCGCGAATCGCGCCAACAAGGCGCAGGCGTTCTGCTAATTGGAGGGTGGCCACGATGCCACTGGGGGTTGCGCAGCAAATTGGGCTAATACAGAAGCAAACAGCACGACGCCTATAAATACGCGGCATCGTGGCACCATCTTCGAGAAGCAAACGCGTGGTGCGATGCACATTGTCGACGTACGCGCGCATATTTAAAGGTCTGTCCACAAATCGTCACGGCGCAACTACGTTTCTCGCCGCTCTCGATCCATCTCTCTTTGATTTCGAACGTATATTCCCTACGAGTTACTGTCATAATTCGTTTCACTGTCATATTTCACGCTTCCCTGACGAACGCTCGATGACGGAATCTGACAATCAGGAATTTTCTTGAAAGCAGACATAGGCTTGTCTGTTCGACCAACTTGGAAATCATATTTCCTAAGTCGTTAAATTTATTCCTTCCGACGTTCTAGAAAACGTCTAGATTACGAATCGTTTACAGTTACTATATTTTTCAAGAAGAAGAGAGCACGACCAACTGTCCGCGAACTTATCGATCAAACTTCGGACTCGACGCTGCTTGCTGTGTAACGCTCTACGATTATACCGTAGTTGCCAAAGGTTCTACAACGTACGTAAAACGTTCGAATCGAGAACCGCAGAGATCGTTAAGCCAACGTAACGTCGTTTTCTACATTCGTTGCAGAATTATAAGAACGATATTAATTCTCGGCCGAACGACGATACGACGACAAAGAGGAAAGCTAGTTTCACGTGTGAACGAAGCTTAACGCGCAAAGGCGCTTCAAGCGCTCGAGGGTGAAGAGGAGAGGCCTGCTACTTCTCACCCTCGAGATACGGGTAGCACGCCACGTTTCTATAATAAGTCCTTAACGACCTTTCTAAATGCAGTCGGTACGTTCACAATCGCTACCCACTATGTGACAAGAGCATCCATTAGACGGGGGTTACGTGGCCGCGTATCGTAGGGACGAACCGGCTCGACGAAGGGAGACTCTGTCTAACCATGAAACGACAGAAACGAACATTTCTTCCTTTCAACCGGCAACAGGAAGCGCCTTACCCCTTTGTGTTTTTACTTGTCATAATTACTTGGTAGAAACATAGACAAACAACAACTGCCAGCTAAGTTAATATCGTTTTGTTAGGAGACGTTCGGTAACCTCGCGTATTTGGTCTAACTCGATTTCTAGAATTCATTCTACAACACCTATACCTGTAGGTACTATAAGTTAGATATATATATATATTTTATCTACGTTGCACACGCATATACATTATATACGAGACACGTATACGTTGAAAACATATATTTACGGGTGATCGAAATTCTTTTATCTTGCAATATTACTTTGTGACGTTAGAAATCTGTCGAAACAAAGGAAATCGACGTTCCTATCCGTGGTACTGATCTCGAATTAACGAGAACATTAACGAGTTCAGCGAAGATGCAATTAGTCAAGTAATTACACGATCTTGGCGGGTATTTTCAACTTGAACGTGCAAACGGCAATTTCCGATGGTAATAGGTACTATAGACGTATTCGCTCGCTACTGGATTTTTCTTCTTATTTGAAATTAGCTCGACGCACGAATTCGTACGAATCAGCCAAGAAATGGAAACGACTGCAGCCGCGTGGTAACCGAGATTCCAGTCGAGCAATAATTACAGTAGTTTTCGAATACTTTGGCGGTTTTCTCACGCGACAAAACAGAGCTGGATTATTTTCAAGCGCGGCAATAACCCGGAATTATGCAATGCACACGTAGCTACCTATGTAAAGTGGAAGAGCCATATGCGGAGAGCGCTTACAGGTTGCAGGTGCACCTGTACCGCGGCAATAATTCAATGTATCGAAGCGACCGGGCACGGTGCACAACCCGAGAGGCACGAACGAACACGAAAGTCGTGGAGAAATGCAGAAATGATAAATTATGTGCAACGATCTGCCCGTTCGAGTTCTTCGTCCGCGTCAATTATTTAAGAAACAAAAGTTCTCGCCTGGAAGCGAACGCGCAAGAAACGAAGAAATATTTTCGAGTAGAGTCGGATTCGCCAGGATGCGCCAAGGCAATAATTCAATTGCCTGCGTCAGTGGCGCAACAAACGACCCAGCGAGGCGGCAGCGAGGTGAAAAACGCGTGGAACATGCGAAAGCCGAAACTTTCGTCGAAAGTTTCCAGCTGAAATAGAGGAAAGTCGGCGGGAATTGATTAAAAAAAGAAAAGGACGAATGGAGATGAAACGTTGCCAAGACCTTTCTACCTAGGTGGTGCTGTGGCAGTAAAATTCTACAAAGTTTAGCAACAAAGTACGACGACAGAAACGCAATGCTAGAATCCGACGTGAAATTTACGATGGTTTTCGATCGACGAGCGACGTTTTCGTATCTCCGATACTTTTAATCTTATCGAGAATTTGACGAAGAATTTGACGAAGAAGCTGCAATAATACGCGTTTAGTACCAAAACCAAATAAAAAGACAGTTTTGGCACGGCGAATAGCAACGTAGCTCAACTTTTTAATCTGTCCTCCGTTAAAGATAAAAGATATCACTTCTCCCTTGTTTCTCCTGCAGTCCTCGAATATTGCCAAATTGAAACATTGGACCAGTGCCATATTGGATCGATAGCGTAAAACTTAGAAGGGATAATCTTGGAATTATAAAAGTTCAAGTATCTAACTCCGCTGACGACACTGAAAATTCTCTTGCTTCGTCGGCGGAGTTACGTACAATGCAAGCAGTCTCCTACACGCGGGAGAACCCGATTCTACAAAACGGATGTACGCAGGACAGGTACCGTTACCTTTTAAAGGCGTATTCATGAGTTACATCGCTTGGAATTGTCGTTGAACGTAACCACCCACCAACAATGCCGCGGTTGCCTATGCGAAAACGATGTTCCATAGTTCCATGATAATCAATCTACGAACAAGGAAGTCACCGGTGCCCACTTGCACACGATTAAAGTAGAATCCGGCTGTTTTCACGTCATATTTCAGCGACGTATTTAAAAGCAAGCCAACAACGTTCCTCTCTCTCTCTCTCTCTCTCTCTCTCTCTCTCTCTCCCTCGCAGTCGAACGAACGAAAAAGGAAAGGATACTGCCAGCTCGTTCTTGAATTCCTACCATTCATCCGCGGAATGTCGTAATCAGTGTTGGGTTCATTCATAAAAATATCAGTGAATGATTTCAACGAGACGATGTGATTACATCGCAAAGAAACGTGTGGACGAGGCTTGTTTTTTGCGTGCATTTTTTGTGCAAAGTTAATCGAAAGGAATTATCGTAGGATATTTGTTCAACTTTATAGAGTTGATATTTCGTGTTAATCAATGGGTATACACCGTTCGGGATAATCAGAGAATCATTACTTTAAACGGTTTGACACAAGCGATAGATAGATAGAAGCGAAGAAGTTTGTGGGTTTGACAGATTCATAGCGTGTGTACGAGTATCTATAGCGACCACAAAAGTATTTGCGTATCTTTATATTATTTTTGTTATCGTTATACAGCGTTTGCATACTAGTTAATTTCGTACCATTTGCCAGTACCCTTGTACGACTATGAAAATTCGATAGTATGAAGATAAAATGTACAGAATCTGATGGAAAAAATGCTTCAATGCGAAATAAAGTACGCGCAAATACCTTTGTATCCGCTGAATAACAGTTTGTACGAACAAAGAGCGTACGATTAGAGAAAAAGACGATATCGAAGAGAACGTTACATAAAAATGAGCAAACGATGATTGAACCATGCGACTCCCCAATGATTTCGAGGAATTTATTTCTCGCTGTTTTTTCCCCCCAAGTTACCTAAGAATTACTTTTGCTTACGTTCTTTGAACACGGTACTGGATAGACAAAAGACTACGTACAACTCCCTGGAGTAAACACGCAAGACCGAGCCGCGGGAGCGCAAGTAGAATTTCTAGCATCGGAACGCCAACATTCCACATCCTAGAAATGTTGCTGAAGCATCGTTCTAAGGCTGGAACTCGCACGAAACTGTGGCAGGTAATCGAGTAGAAACGGAAGTTGGAAACCAGAGCGTGTTTTTCTAGGGAAAAAAGAGAAGAACCCGAGACGACGAGGCTCGAAGAAACTCAAGATATCCGGCGGTTTTGTGCGAGAACGTGCAACCCTTATGCAGAATTTCGCATGCGACCCTGTTCGTGATCGCGGGGCTACCTCTATCGACTAAACACGGAACACACTGGCAACTGAGCACACTGGCAACTGTACACACTGGCAGCTGTACACACTGACCTTTGAGATTCGACCCGCGATGCGAGAGGATACGTACGATTCGAGTCAGCCGAGAAAAGGTGAAAAGAGCAAGAGGATAAGTTCATCCGCGTCCGTAGTCCGGGCGAAACAATAGCGCCAGGACCATGTAACTCCGATGCTCTCCTATTTTGGTTAGATCTGCACGCGATTCGAAATAAAAATTACGCCTCGATATCTGTTATGATTATGATTTTAGCTATTCGATTTTAGCATCTGGCCAATGTGGCGATGTAGAATCGACTGATCGCGCGTGCTTGTGCGTTTGTTCAAAGCTACGATTACAACGGCTCTCGATGGAAGTTGTAGTTGCAGAAGGTACCGAATATACATATAGACTTGGTGGATTAGATTTAAATTATACAAGAGACGTCTACCGATTCTTGATGTCACCCGAACAATTCTGCGTAGCATTATATTAGAATATTATATTGGAATATTCGAAGCCAGCCTGAAAATTCGTATTTCAATTTTACGTTTATTCGTTGAAAATCTACGATACTTTACTCTCGTACCTCTGAAACACGAAATGGATCTTCAGATTTGATAAAATCCTACAACTGCTCATTTATTAGACACAGGCTCCTAACGAGCGAGCGATCGTTTCATTCTCCGACCGCAAAAACAGATGCTGTTATGTCGTAGCGCGTGAAACGTCCAATTTCTCCAGTCAAAACGAGTGTCCTTTCGTTCTTTACCGGAACAAGTTTGCTAATGCAGATACTAAGGGTAAAAATCAGAAACGATAGAGAAAGAAACTTATACAAATAAACCGTTGAAAAGCCAATGGTTACAACGATTGAAATTGTCGCGCGGCGGAAACAACGCGACAATTTACAAGCCTCGCGCACAGCGAGAATCCAACGTGTCTCGAAGAATTCACCGCGAACATTACGCAGCGCTGGTAGCCGTGCATCGTCGTTCAACAAACGACCAGACGTCGTTAAACCGCTATAAACGCATAGACCCGGGATATACGAGCGTTGGAAGCAAGCCATTAAAGAACGCGCCAACCACGACTCTAACGCGCGCCTCTAAATCCGCGATTCCTTGAAATCTGCGCGGCTCATCTCGCGAATCGAACGCCACGCGTAAATTTTCGGCGAGTAGGTGTGTCGAGTGGACACCAGGTTATGTATATACACGTTGCATCGTAATAAGCGAACATCTGTTTCGAGAGTTTGTAACGATAATAGCTACAGGATGATACGTTTTGATAAATGGAAGAGACCGGATAATATATATCGGTTTCAAAAGATCCTTCGCTCTTTCGTGGCGTGGCAAGATCGCGAGGAACGTAGAAACGGACGATTTAAAAAATAATTGCTTTCTGGTGCTCGAGATATCCTGCATTTTGTATGAGACACAAAAACACGTATTTTCAATTGTTTGCGCAAAATAGATATTAATATTTACGTGGCGGCCGATAACGTTTAGAGCGTGAAATTTACAACGCTGTTAGAGGGTTAATAAAAAAAAAAACTAGCCTTCTTGCATTTGATATTACGCAACGCGATTTCACTCCTTGAAAAGCGTTGTTCGATTTTTTGTTCGCGAATCGAGGATAAAGAAAAAGGAGACGTCTAGGCAGCGTATATAAATAGATTAAATTCTGCGTGTGGATATTTATATCCTTATATTAAAGAACTCTCCCGATACGAGTAATTCGAGCAAAGAAAATATTCTTAAACTCTTAAATATCGGACGTCTGGGATTTTGCAATCGTTAAGAAAAATTTCCTCGTGTCCTCTGTTTAACGTAAACCCAGCGGACGCTGATCAACCTAAAGAATGCCGGTAAATTAAATTTCTACCGACGATGAATCTCACCCCATCCCTTCGATAACTTTCTGAAGAAGATTACTTCTTTCGAGCAACCGGCTATGAAAATAGCTTTCCCAAGGCTTGAAAAATTCAAGAGGTCAGAATTCCGAATAAACGGAATCCAGAGGGACCTGCAACTATTTGGCACAGGTGTTGGAATTGGTGTGGACAAAGGTATTTCGTGTTCGTATTTTGACCGTACGTTGTAGTCCAACGTTATTAACCTCCTTGAATTGCAGAAAACGCGCCATTATATCAATATTTCGAGTATACAGTAGGATAAAACGGCAGGCAATTTAAAAGAAAATCATTTCGATTCTATCGTTCCGGCGTACAATAATACCATTCGAATGTATCCGTACGACCGCGATATCGATCGGAGAAATCGCAACCTCCCCCAAATCGATCGACTGCTATCGTTGATCACACGCGTACGACGTACAATATCGTTCAGATATTGTACTTTTACAAATGCTTTTACAAATACCTGCTGTACGATCGTCCAGTGTAATAGAATATTACGAAGCGATTGAGTTTTACTTCTTTTAAAAGCCAGTGTGCAACGATAAAACTGGTATTTATCATTTTCAGTCCTTGCTCAACTATTTTCTTAACGAAAACGCTTCATCTTCGGATTCTACAATCGTCGAGTGATAAATCAAATTCAAGAGGGTTCTCCTTCTAAAGGTAGAAAGACTTCTTCTTACATTGATCTATATACGGTAAAGAGTCTTTTAACGGATAATTTATATTCACTGTTTCGAGCGTATAGATATTTAATCCGACATCTTCGTACGAAGATAGAAAGTATTACTCTACTTGCACAGTTTGGTGAAATTCCAATACCGTTACTATAAATCGATGATAGCGTTCGGATGCTTCCGAACGGTAGTGTATTACGCATACGTTACACGTACGTTAAATACAAAGAGAAAGAAAGGAAAAGGGACAAAGTAGACGAAGAAAAAATGAACGTGTCTCGAAGCCTAACGATCTCTCTACCGAGGTAATTAATCTAACGATACGAATCTCTTTATCTCTCTCTCTCTCTCTCTCTCTCTCTCTCTCTCTCTCTCTTTCCAACGTCGCCTTTTTTCCTATGGACAAACGCTAATTAGAAGCAATATATTATCCACGGTCGCTTATCAACGGAAGAACTTGAATAATTCAAGGCATGATTACCGTCAAGGTGAGCCGGTCGTAGGGTCATTCTACCATGGTGTCCACGAGCCTCTAGCAATTAAATTTATCCGCCAGAGAAGAGCGAAAGACCGGCTCCTTGCCAAATGAAAAAGCGCTTCTACCGGAGGAATTTATTTGTTATGCCTGCGTCATCGTGGATGCCAGAACGATAATGGAGACTGCGAAACTCCATCAGCCTCCCTCTTTTACGGGTGGTGGAGACGCTTCGAGTTCGTGCTCGAGGTCGCGAAACTCTTCGTCCTTATCAAACCGACCGTGGAGAAACGGGTCACGGGTTTCAAACGTGACTTTGAGGCTGGTGGACTCTAGTCACGAGACACTTTAATCGATCTTTCTGCTGCGAGGAATATTGTGTTGGACGAGGTTTTTCGTAACGAGTTTCTACAGTTATGTTCCACTTTTTCGCGATTTATATGGCGATACGTCGATGCATTCTGAATGGATTATCGCCTTAAAGACACACTGACCGATATTTCTGCCGAGAACATTGCGTTCGACGAGGTTCTGGTAATTGCGGGGCAAATATAATCGCGACGAATTTTTACGCTTTTCCTTCGCCTTTTCGCGATTCGTATCCAGACTCGATGCATTCCGGATGAATCGCGAGTGCCAGTTTCCGTTTCATACGGAGAAGTAGAGGAGATTGTGACGGTAAAAGTGGCAGAGGGTAGCGAATGATAAGTTACTTTTAAAGAAAAGCTCGTCGTTCCAAATCGGAATTTACTTAAATTTCTCTATCGTAGGAGTCGGTAGGCGACGCCGGAATTGATTATAGCGCATAAATTGGATAAGACGTATTTGACTTACGATATGGCAAGGCGTGAAATATAAAATAGAAGAGAATCTAATCTCTGTGGCACCGGAGAAATATAAAACGGAAAACGCGTAATAAGCGACTGCGTGATATATACAAAAATCGGATCGATCGTACTGAGAAATAAGAAATGGCCGGCAACAACAGTAACAACGACAGCCGGAAAAGCAGATATATGGAAAGGGAAAATTTGATAAAGGGAAACGCAAAGTCGAGGAGGGCTTTCTGCACGGACGAATAGAGAAACCAAAGAAGAACGAACGAGAACGAAATACCAAACACATACCTGACACGCAGAAGATACGTTATATAGCAATACGTACAGTAAATCAAGATATATCTGTATCTTAGACAAACAGATAGTCGAAGAGCGCTCGTAGAAAACACTGTGAATGGCAAAATTGGAAACTTTTGATTTTTTATTAAAAAATATTCTGTATATAGATGAGAACGCTGTGGCATAGAATTTAAACGCACAATTTCCCTTTCTGAATAGTTATTAATAATGCTAGAGAATGATGTGACGAGTTTCCTTCCTTTCCTTTTGTTTTATTTCTATTATTACGATCATACATGATTCGATGAAAATAATATAAAACAGAGAACGTGGTGCATCCGTTGTTTCCTTACAAGACGAAAGAAACTTTTCGCACAGCCTAATAATTGTTTTTTTACTCTTGTCTATGCCATTCATCCAAACAAATGGAACATCGTCTTTCATTTACGACCAAGAGAGAACACGTACAGCATTTTCCACGGATACACGTTCCTTTCCATGAATTTGAACTACGTTAACGCACAAGTTCTCTTTCCCTCTTGGGAAATTCATTTCTTGGCACTTACGGCGTTTTCTATCGGCACCCTTCAATAGAGACTCAGCTTTAAGCAACAAGCTAAGATAGAAAGAAAACGTAGACAGCGGCGGACAGGCACATGGGCAAAAAGATTGCAATAGGAATAAGGCTCGGCACGATAAACGAATAGAATAGAATAAAAATACGATACGAGTACGATGCAAGAGTACTTTGTGTAACTGATATTCGGAAAGAAACGCGTATATTTAACGCTTCGATGAATGTACAAAATTCTTCAAATAAAAATTCTTCCATCATTTTTCCAATAAGTTGTATTTTTCGTGCAAAACTCGCGCGATTCATGTTCCACGTGAAAAAGCTATTCTCGTGACGTGGTTGAAAGTTCGCAGCTCCAAGCCGAGTCGTCGGCACTCTGGCGAGTTTATTGCGCGCCTAGCACCTAGCTGCGTCGGAATTTCGTGTTCCGCCAGAGGAACACGAAATCGCTGCAACCGCCGCTTAGCTTTTGCTATTTTTACTCCTTTTAGTCGGTGCACACGCGCAACCCAACCAGGGTCCCCGCGATTCAGGTTCGCAAAGCTCGCGTGTACTCGAAAAGCTGCGCGAAAGAAGAATGTAAAACCACGATTCGCGCTAAACGCTCTTAAGAATTGTACGGCGAAATAAATTACAAAAGGAAAGGAGACGAGAAAGATGTCTTGCGAATTAAACTTTTGCCGAAGGAAAAATAAATCGCTCGTTAATTCTCAATTATACGGATGTCTCTGTTATCTTGTCGTTTTGCCAGCGTATCGTAAAAATTACTTTTTATATCCAATTATTTGCCAACGCTTTTCTACGATTAAACTCGATACTTGATGATTATACGATTAGACCGTGGTGTTTTACCGATTTTCGGGAAATTTCGAAACGCAAAGATGCATAGAACGCATCGTTATGCTATTCGAAACAAATTCCCAATAATGAAGTTACATTGGTCAAAATATAAGATTAAAATTAAAAGTACAAAGTAGAAACGTAGACCTATAGCGATAACGAAACAAACAATTGCCTCCTTTTAAAAAGTCGTTGGCAGGATTAAAACGTTTGACTACTTCCTTCGACAAAACACGTTCGAAAGCAAGTAAAAGCCAACTCCGAGCACGAGTTCGATCACTAGCTCGAATATCAAACGCTGTATAAACACGTCTAACCGCTGATCAAGCTTCGACTACGATTCCAAAGCGGGTAACCGGAGGCGGGACCGAGGGTGGTACTCGGAAAAGTCGAGAATATCCAAACTTTTCAAGCGATGCGAACGTAAAACACGTCGGTATCGCGTCTCGTTCCCCTGTTTACGACCGATAACTATCAATGGAGATGTTTCAAAGGGAGCACCGACAACTGCGACAAGCGTTCCTCCTCGTAATTTCACGACCACCGAAAAGCTTTACGCGAAACTGCGTGAATCACGCAAGAGTATTGCGTAGAATCGCGCGTTTAAGCGTTAGGACACTTGCAGGAAACGAATTAGGCCGCGGAAATGACTATTGCATCTTGAAGAATGATTATCTCGTTTGGAAGCTCTTAAGAATCTCGTTTTCGCGTATTAAAAAATAAAATCTTTCCTCGTTTCTTCCTTCAGTCGATCCTGACGTTCGTACGGTAACGTAATTTTTATATTTTACCCGTTCTCGTCGCATTCAGATTTTCATCGAAAATTATTTTTCACGCAACAAAGTTTTTGCATTTATCGTGTTTCCGTTTTACGCCCTCTGCGTCTTAGTTTCACGTTCTATAGTTTTACACCTTTTACGAATCTTTAAATTCATTTATTTTTAGACAAGGACGTACGTCGTAGGTTAAGGCGTAGGTACGTAACCAGTTTCTTCGAAAAGAAGGATCGATCAAGTATAGGTAAGCTCGACTCTAAAGTTAGATCGGCTCTCCGCATAATTTCTCTTCGACGCGTGTTCGCAGAATTGTGTTTGCTTGTTGCTAACCGAACAAATTCCGCTGTATAGGCAACAAAGTTCTACGACCACGACTCGAATATTCCGCATCCCTGGCACATATAAACGACACATTTAAAGGCGTGTTATTTCAGAACGCTCTTTTGTTTCTTTCCAACCACGCGCATCAGCTAGCGAAAGTGTTCCAATACTTGTTTTTCCAGTAAATAGCTCGTAACGTTCGTATACATTTTCAGGCTGGTTTCAAATTCCACCGATACAATCGCGACAGTCGCTGTGCTAATAAAATGCTAATAAAGTTTCCAAATATTGTATCCAACACGCACGATGCAACGTCGTTACAAAAATTTATCGCGTCACTGTAGCATTTACATCGATTAACCAGATCCAAGCATATTGAATCTCGAACCAATTAATTAATAACTCGCTCGTATCGTTGGAAAAGTTTGGCGCTGCGAAGATGAGACGTAGAATCTGATAGAAAAAAAAAAAAAAACGCCTTATTGATAAAATAGGGGCGCGTGGCGATACTTTTCGTAGCCACTGTATATACGTAAAAGATTTCTACGGAGAGTGTTCGAATATTTTCGTAAGCAGTCGCGTTATACGTTATACGTACAAAGTTGTGCGCGAGTCACGATTAAAAGTTCGGCGCCGATAAATCTTCGCTTAAAAACCAATGTCTCGGTTATCGGAACGTACGAAAGAGGCGAGAAGAGAAGAAAAAGGAGTTTTCGCGACCACTGCGAGTCTCGTGTGACCCAAATACCCGACGGTAAAGCGTTCCCTTTGGTGAGAATCGTTATCGAGTCGATCTAGAGGTTTCGGTTCGCTTTGAAAGAATCTGAGGCGGCGACGCTTTCCTCGAAAATACGAGGAACGGAGCGAAATACCCGAGTAACCGCGCGGAGGGAGGGCGCATCGTATTTCCACGAGCAAGAACTTTCGACAGGCCAGAAACTCGGCCGGAATTTAACAGCTCTGCTCCGTTCGGTACGATTTCTTGCTCCTTTCGACTTCTAATTGGCGCCGCGAAAGCAGCCCGAGCGGCCGGATTTGCCGCTGGAATTTCGTCCGTCCATCGTTATGCGCCGACACAATGAAATTCCCACCAAAATGACTGCTATTCCAACGCGTGAATTACCGCAATCCTCCTACATATCTGTACATTTTTCAATTGATTAAAAAGCACGCTCGTTCCTTTTTTCATATCTCTTCTAATTAAAATTCAAGAGAATTTCTTCTTCGCTGCTATTATACCGAAGATTGATTCGACCGATAATTAACGGCCGTTACACGCTAAATTATCCTCGGCTATTGAAATTCTCGTCGGTCGATTCGTTTCATTGGAAACTAAAACGAAAAAGGGGGAAATTCTTTTGCTCCTCGTCTCCTCCACGTTTCTTCTCGAAAATGCTACGTCGTTTCATCCGATATCTACGATCCGTCCATTCTCCGGCTATCTTACTTTATTTGCGAGAATCTGGCGAAATTTGAGCACGACGCAACCCGATTACGATGATCCTTTCTTATTTTTCGTAGCGCGGCGGCTTATTCTCTTTTTCATGCCGTGCACGGCCCTCTTTAGACGCTTCTTCTCTCCGCTCCTCTCGTCTCTTTTCATCTTCCCCCACTCCCCGCCCTCGTCCATTTCTTTCGTTCCTTACTCATCAAGGCCGGAATATCCGGAAACGAGAGAGGATTTCGCCTGATCGAGTTGCACGCTTCTCTCGCGCGACAGATATAATTGCGAATGAGATTACACCCTCGTGCAAATCCTATTCAACGGTTTCACGTTGCTCGCCGTTTCATGCACTTTCGCGAGATGGATACAGCGGCGTCAAGAGAGCAAGGGGAAAAAAAAAGCTAGCCGAGTTTTATCGAATAACGATGCGTTCGTCCATTATACTCTTCCCAAAAGGCCACCTAACTGCACCTTATTCGACGTCGGGCATATGATCCTGTCTCTTTTATTTCTAGCGTTTCCTGTTTCTCCGCGGCTGTGTACGTAACGACGATAGAACGCGTTCGGACGAACTCTATACGAGCGGGAATCGTATCCGTAATTTCGAATACTTGTATCTAATTAAAATAGCAATTATCGCTGTCTTCGTTTATCGAGCTATCCTTTGGCTTGCAAATACTTTTTGCACGAAACAAGATGGACGGAGAGATATTTCTTTCATCGGAGAATAATCTTCTATTCGCAAACTTCTTTTTAGTAGAAAACAATTTTTACCGTTGAGGGTATTTTTGGATATTTGAACGGAGGAACGCGTGGATAAATTGAATATAAATATATCGAATGTAAATTGAAAATAGAAATATATTTGAAACACGAGTGTAAGTATAAGCGTGAATACAGTTTCAGCCGGTCCAGATCCGCACGCTGACAATCTTACTTTCTAACCGAATCCCCGAAGCCATCGTCGCCTGTCTATCGTCTATAGCCCGTGAAGGCTACCGAATTTGCAAAAGTATCGAGCGGCTTTGGAGAAAAGTAAATGACTTTATTCGTATACTGATTTTACACGCGGCTTACTCTCTGACGAAGGCCCAGGCGACAACGACAAAACTCTCTTTTATTTAGCACTCTTTCGTCTCAACGAAGACCTGAATCGTCTTGCAACGCTCGCATACGCTCTAGGGAAGAGATGCATGCATGTATTGCTCGCTATTCGCTCTCTCGCTCTCGCGCGTACAATACAAATGTACTACCTATTTGACAGAATTGTCCAGCTTCGACACCAGATTTTCGGGACAAAAAATACAAAAATAGAGTATATAAGTACCGCCGCCGAGCGACTTAAATCTAGCTTCCAACCGTAACGATGCAAAGGTAAATCCGACACAAAATACTGTACGGCTACGTCGTACCGTCACGTATATAAAAAATATCCAATATCCAAATATCAAATATCCAAAGACACTTGGTAAATGTAATTCATCGTTCATGCGAATGTACATACATGTAATCTATATTTCCTGGGCAAATAACCTTTATTATATATATATAATTGGCTATAGCCCTCGTCTATACCCTTGTCTATGTACCTCGTCAGCGCAAGGCGTGTTGCAAGATGGCTATCAGTGATCGAGAGAACTAAACAAATCAGACGTAGAGTTTTCTTAGGAGCGATAACCACTTCGACATTTACAAACTCTATTAAACGAATGCGAACGTCTTCCTGCAAAACGTAAATGCACGACGCGTGCGTATAGCGCGTTGATCAGAGATCAACCAAAAGCAGGCCAGGAAAAAATCACGCGGATATTTATCTTGTTCGACGAACAGTATCCTCTCTTCGTTTATACGTATGTATCTAGATTTGCGTTTAGAAAAAGCTACTTGCGAAGACTTAAAGGGATATTAATTCCAATTTCCACTCGGTGGACCAGAGCCATTAAACTCTGTTGCACACAGGACAGGAGAAAGAAAACTCCGTAAATTATAGAACGTCGAGGGAAAAACACGACGAATTAATTAAATAACCCGGCGCAGCGCTTGGAATGGAAATGTCGGAACGATCGGCGCGGAAATTTATAAAAGGAAAGTCCAGCTCGTCCATTTACGTTCGCGCCAACAAGCAGAAGCAAAGTATTTTGCGTGAGATAAACCAAGCGCGCGAAATTGCATTGTTTTTAGAATAACCGCCGTCCTCTCCTCTACCATCATCCGCTGTCCTTTTCGGTTCGTTCCCTCTCTTCTCCCCTAAAATTCCCTGTAACTGTATCGCGCGATACACTCCACGCACTTCCTGTGGGTAAATTCCTTGACGAACTAGTTTTCAGCTTGCGTTTGCGTTTCGACCGCATCGCGCGCATTTTCTCGCTCGGCAATTCCGCCCGCCAGTTAGCATTTTCACCGAACAGAAGCTTGATCAGGAGTACCGTTACGAAATTACTCGCCCGACAAATTTATATTGAATCAATCGAGCCGATAAGGCCGAACAGAGATCGGTGGTTTTCGATAAGTCGCGGACTGGAAGAGATATAGGTATCCGATATGAATCTATTAAACGAGCAAAACGAGTTAACTCGTCGTTTGGATTGAAAACATTTCGGATATAACGATCGCTTCGTTTCATTTTTTTTTTTTTTTTTACCACTGATCCAACCGAAATCGATTTGTTCTTCTGCAATTTTTAATGTCGTAGTTATAGGAGCTTCTAGATTTATAAGAACGACGATCTCGCGTAGCAAAACGGAATAACGATAAAACACAGGGAAAAGAAGGAAGATAATAATTAAACTGTAGACTCTTACGTGCTTGTGAGAAATCTGAAAGCGCGAAGTTAAGTTTCGTCCCTTTCATTGTTTTCACGAGAACGTGAATTTCCTTAAATATCCACCGTCGAATAATAACTAAAAGAGAACGCATACACGGGAGAGAATGTAACGCGCGAGGTCGAGATTGAAAAAATAAAGAGAGCCGTTATCGAAACTAATGAAACAAATAACGCGGTATTTGACGAACGTTTTATGCCTCTTTCTTTTTCATCCATACTTGCCTAAGTTGTTTATCAAATTGCAACGTATTTATATCTATATATATATATACTTCGTACTAAATATTCTTCAACACATTTCGTGCGGAATAAAAATTGAACATAAATCGGCATAAAAGGTATGAAACGTGTCAAATGTTGGAAGCAACCTCTGATTACGCGTAAACGACGAATTTAAACAGTAGCTTCTATATATATATATATTATATATATATAATAAAATATAATATAATATAATATAATATATATATATATATATATACTTCGACTAAATATTCTTCAACACATTTCGTGCGGAATAAAAACTGAACATAAATCGGCATAAAAGGTATGAAACGTGTCAAATGTTGGAAGCAACCTCTGATTACAGGTAAACGACGAATTTAAACAGTAGCTTCTGCTTGTACGAGCCATTAAATTACGAATCATAGCCGATATTCAGAGGCGTGCAAGGTCGATGCAACATTTTATCGCTGGTCGTACTTAAAACACTTGAGGTCTGTTTTAATAGAACGGAGTTCCGAGCAACACGTTCGAAAGCAAATAAATACATGCACCTATGTGCGTCGGGGACTCGTTTACAACACGGAACAAGTGAAAAAGCCGTTTGAACGATGCTCGAGAAGATACGCGAAGAATTCACCGTGTTCGTTACGTCGATCATTTTTTTAGGCATGCGACGACTTCGTTAAGCTGTACGAAGAACGATCGATATTTTCGAAATATTCGAGAGGACGACGAAAAATACAAACGCGATCTACGAATTGGGTAGAAACGAAACTTTGCTAACGTGGCGTAGTCGAGCACGGTGTATTATTGAATTTTAATGCCCAGATGATTTCGATCTCGCTCGTCTCTCACAAACTTGAAAAGTCGATTCGAACTAGAAACCGTGCAGACGCTATTCTCCTCGATCTAAGGAAATTTTCCAATAATAAGAGAAACGAGCGAAAGATCTTCGATTCTACGTAACAACGATTTAAATACTGTCGTTATAAAGAGAGAACGAATCGTACGAAACGCTGGAAACAACCTAAATACCTAAGTACGATATTCGTATGGTAAAACCTAAAAATATAAGTTTCGCGTTTAGCTTGTATTTTCAAACTTACGTGCTGCCTTTCTTCCTACTGTTTTTCTTTCTTACAGTTCTTGCGTTGTAATAAGCAAAAATCATTTTCGAAGACTCGTCTCGTTCAACCATTTCGTTTCAAATCTAATCGACCACGAGCGGTCTAATGAAAATTAACGGGGAGAGGCCAGAGCGCACGCAGCATGCGTTACGATAATTCGTTTAAATTAGCCCAGGTAAACATCGGCATATGCAAAGTTATGCAGCGAGTTAAACCTTGGTCGTGTGAATCGCCGTACACCAAGCGCCTGGCATTATTTACGCCGTTGCAATTATGTTACGTTGATCCCGCGACCGTGTTGCCTGTATTATTTTAATTTATCACGCAAGTACGCGCACCGATGTTTATCTGAATTACAGTTCAGTTCCGATAATAATAGATATAATTCGTCGTTTGTGCTCTGCTTGCGTGAAAGATCGCGCGAAACTCGACGTGCCCCACCAGGTACGTTTTAATCGATGAAGCGGACCAACTCATAGAACGAGTAGAAATCGACGTGGCAGATGAATTAAGCCCATTATTAATTTTACGAAAGATAATTTTGTAAAATTGTGTAGTCTCGTGATTTAACAGAAATTTAACGGAAATAGGTATTTATTTTACGATACGGGACGTGATTTGTATTCGAACATGGAATATAAATTATGTTTGAATATTCTACGTATATAGGTGTGGTTCGTTCGTTCGATAGTGAATACGTTATCGCTACTTACACGGATATTGATAAAATTAATTTTAACCCAGCCATTCCAGCAACAAAGGAGGATCGACCTACAAAACTTTCAAATAGCCTGAAGATGCATCAAGAAGTTCGCGTGCCGCATCTTAAATATATTGCTCAACTTCGAGCCAAGCGTGAGAAGTTTAATTACTTGGCACGATAAATACCAACGAATCGATTATTTTACCACAAACTTTATATTGCTTTCTCCAATTAGTCTATCGTTCGCGTGTACACAGAAATCCGCCTAATTATTATCTTCTATATTGCCTTCGTTTCGAACAAACTTTCTCTCGAATTTCAAATTCAATGCCAATTAACCGAAGCACAAAACGTAAAAGTTCCGAAACTTTTTCACTCCAGAAAGAACGAAGAGAAAAAGCTGCATACGCAGCTGCCGTTGTTTCGGTGTCGAAACAGGCGAGAAAAATCGAAAAAAAAAAAAATTTTCTCTAAATAACGGGAAAATATAACAGGAGAGGATAACGTCCGTTCGCCATTCCGATTCCATTCGAACGAATTTTTCACTCGAAATTAATACCTATCGCTCCCGTAAGACCCGTAGTATACATGTGGCGCGTCCGTCCGACAAATACGATATGAAAAAAAAACAGCTATATCTTTGCTTCCACGAGCGAAACCGACGAGCAAACCGAGTCACAAAGACAACCTCCTTAGGACGTTCCACGAACAGAATACACGCAAGGAGATGCACGGTGGAAGAAAAATTCCACGACAAATAACGAAACGTTGGAATTTGTCTTTGATCTCGACTCCGTGTCCCGATTATTTTTCTGCCTTTTCGGTAAACCGAATGGTTAGAGAGATTCTGGTTCTTACGACGTTGCGCCTCTCGTTACCGACCGCATTATTCTATTGTTCCATTGTTCTATTGTGGCTAGTTATAGGCAGTACAGTTATAAATAACGCACTAACAAATTTCTTCGTCCCGTAAATATTGACACGAATTTACCCGTGTTCTATGGCACACGTATCTATGTGTACAGATATACGTGTAAAGTGCCTCACAAATATGTTTGGGCGCTTACCATAGATACTTCTCATGCTATATATTATGGTACATAAAAACTATCCTATGTACGTGATATATAAAACATTTTGAAATTTCATCGTAGTACTGTAACGAGAGACGACTGTCGTGATTGTGTTGGTAAAATTTCAAGCCGATCTAAAAGTGTGTGTAAAAGTTATTTATTGTAAATATACATATATTTGAGTAGGTGTCGTAGCATATATTATAATAAACACTGCACATGGATCCGTTCGATATCGAACTTATTGAGAACTATAATGATTATTTATTATTAATATACCAGCTCATTACGGTATTAATGAAATTTCAATATGTTTTATGTAACACGCGCAATACATTCATAAAAGGTTTCTATAAATAGATACATATTTGAATAGGTTTTGTGTTCGAAAGTCGACTTTGGATACTTTTCGAGTGCGCGTGTACCGAAATAACTATGTATGCCCGAATAAACTATTAGATAGGTATATCGTAGTTGAACATATCCGCAATATTATTTACATCGCTTTAGCATAGAGGTTATGTAGATTGATTGAAACGAGATATAAAAATCGATACCGATGACTAACAGAAATAACGCCGATAATACGAATATATTTGTTAATAGTTGATAAGAGTAACGTTAGGTATGACCAGAGTTTTCGGGTGAAATTTCAGGCGCAATTATCGTACAACGACCTCGCTTTCGTAATTAAAGCGTCACGTTACGTTGCTCTAACTTTACGCGGCAAGTTCAATGCACCGAACGATACCTCGCGATTATCGATTACCGAACGACGCCAATTTCTCGTATCGTTTCCAAACAAAGCAATTTATTGATATTTCTTCTAGCGGATTTTTTATAAATTAGGAAATTAATCGTTAAATAGAATTCTTACTCGTTGAGACATTTCTTTTTAATTAATATCTCTTGTTTCGAAGCCAAGTACCGCGTTGCGCACGTATTTCAAAAGTGACGATTCAAACAAGTTCTTCGGAAAAAGTAACAAATTATTTAGAAACTTGCAAAAAAGACAAGTTACTAAACACATAACGTTGATAAAATGGATAGATTCTACGGAACAATTGTCAAATATTATTTTCGTAATTTTTCATTCTTAACCTTTGAAATCCCCCTTTCACCGTTTTAATGTTTTTTTATAGAACGAGCTATAGGACATTGAAGAGAATCTCTTCACTCTACAATACGACTGAATTATTACGAATTGTAAAAGAAAGAAACATGTAAAAGAGCACTCACCTTTTTGATGGCTTCCAGCGCCGCTTCAAAACTCCCAGCATGAGTAAACCGATGTAAACGAGGCCCAGGTGCCAACGGGCTTCCGACTCCCAAGAGCGTATCAACCACCACAACCAAAACCAATCACCACACAACCACCGGTCAACCTCGTCGATCTTTCCGAAAGATCAATCTAGTCACCCGAGTCACGCCATGATCGTTCACTATGTAATTTCTTATTTCGCACCGTTGTCGGTCTATCGCGAACAGCTCGACACTTGACCAATCGATTCTCGCGAATCCGCTGCAAAAAAAAAAACAAACGAACTCTCTAATTGGTCTACTGATTCGCGCGGGAAGCTACGCGATTCGCGAAACGATCGAAACAAACTACCAATCGTAGCGCTGCTACCAAAAATTCTATCAACTAATTTGCCGCTTAATTTGAATCAACTACGGTCATAGAATCTATCTCAACTATTTTTTAACTGTATAAAGTCAAATAACATGTAAATTATTAATGCTTCCTTATCGACGTTTGCGAAACTTTTTTCTCCAGTAACTGACGATAAGAAAACTTTCAAGCTCGACTAGTAAAGAACTTCTACAGTCCCTGTGATCCGTTCTAGGGTCTTTGCACGTCAATACGGGTGAACGTCCTGCAATCGTATTTCAATGCAAGATGCGAGAAAAAATATGTTAATAGCGATGGTGTTCATTTTGAAAAAAAGAGTCAAAGAAAAATATTAAAAATGAGTACATTGTATCGATAACGTTATTAATTATCTTATCGATAAACCACTATCGATACAATATGCTTGAAATCGCCTGTATACTCGATTATGATTAATCAAACGAAAAATTATAAATTCAAGATAAAATAACACTTCGGAAAAAAGATGTCTCACTGATATGATCCTCGAAAGAACAAGAAATTATTCTTTTTTGGTCAACAAGGCAACAATTTATACATTTATCATGTGTGATCTTTAGCAATTACGCAATAAACGCGAAAGATATAGATATCGAAATCGATTAATTATTACTTTCTGTCCTTTGACGGGGAAAACATATTGACGATATCGCTGTCAAATAACGAGAATCTTCGTGACGGTAGACGTCTCCGCGAACGTCTAACGAGGGATGTCTGCTGTACAGAAGATACGTATGCCACTGATTAATTAGTCGCCAATGATGTCAGCGCTACCTAGGTATTTCTGATTAATCGTTCGTTGCAAATAATAAATTATAGATCGCGATAATGAAGCCAATAATTAACTTTGAATTTTCAGAAAAACCTGCACCCGCTCTCAAAATATTATCCACGTTTTTTATTTTTACCACGTCTACCACCACTGTCACGATCGAAAACTTTATTCGTATCGAGACAACTTCGAGCATAATCTACGTAATGTCGGAGAAACGAAATGGAACAACCTACGCACTACATATAATAACACTATCCCCACTATAGAGCCACAAATTTAATTGTATCACACGTTTATTCATTTCAAAGCACTAGTTATAAAACTACGTACGTATATCGTCGCATCGGCTCGTTAACAGAGTATAAATTCTAGAAATCGACTATAAATGGGATACCATTGAGTATTCAACCATTTAACAATGAAAATTTTCGTTTTCTTTGTAATCTAGTTAATAGTCTTTAATAGTCTAGTTAATAGAATTTGTACTATTAAATCACCAGAAAAATCTTTGAAAATGTGTTAAACCGGCTCTATATCGAATCACGACATTCATGTGAAATAATACAGTATTATTAGCTTAATAATCGCTATAAAGAGCTCACTTTTAAAGTTAATTGTCCCGATATTTCCATCTAACTTCCGAGATGTCACTTTTCTAGCAAACCGACGATACAATAACGAGATAATACCAAACACGTTTTTATTTCGCGTATTTATAACGAAAACTGTCATAACCGAAAAACGCACCAACGCAGGTAAGCCGTGTTTCAAAGAGAAACTGCGTGCTACTGGTCTGAATGTCGCAGCTCGAACACGTACATAATCGATCGTTGCTTCGTGAACATATCTCTACCGATCGATATTTCAGAGTAATTTAGAGGGTAATGTATGTTTACTTTTGTGAAATGTCCCACTATTCGGAGAATGAATATCGACGAAGGTAAGATAGGTAACACAGCGAATCGTTCGCGCGAAAACAATATTAGCAAAACAAACCGCTTACGTGTTTCGTTCGAGCGTCCAATGAATCACCGTTTCTTTGGAAGCGTTGCAACAAGCAATCTACATACTATCGATTGCTGTACGTCACCACCATAGATCGACGTACACCATGGAATTTTACGCAGATCCACGTACACGAAACAACGACGTTTTCGACTAAAGATCACACTGAATCATAGAAACTGCAGAAACTCGTGAAAATGGTTAGCGACGCTACGAATTTATACGAACGTTACGTATACGAACGTTTTGGGAATTCGACCCGGTGACCGCGTTCTGGATTAAAGGAAGATGAGAAAACACTGTGGGGGTCGACGACGTATCGACGCGAGTCGCGGAGATGAGACAAGCGTCGATCAGGCGGAAATCGCACGCAGAACACACAGACACGAACCGGCTGCGCGCCGAACTCGAACTAAACTAAAGACAGAGATGGCAGACACGCGGTGGTACTCCTTCCCGGCAGCTCGCCGGGCTCCTCGCTTCCCCTACTCCACCGGACTTTCCACAAGCTTCTCCCACTCCGACTCGCACGGCTCAAGGTACCGCCGCGGCGCCGATACGAAGCGCCACGGGTTACTATGCTGATAATCAATCGAATTAGATTAATCTACGATCGCCCTTTTTCTTCGGAATTGAATTTTTGTCGCAAGTTTTTGTGCAACTCTATACCTACAAATTACAATGTATTTTGACTGTAATAGATTAGTTTTTTAAGTTTGTTCTACGTATAAATTAATGTGTAAGTAGATAATTTAAAATGTATAGATTACACAATATATTTATTTGACTTTAGCAGACGATTTTTGTAAATGTGATGTAACGACGATGTAACGTAAGTACAATTTATTGAGAATTGGACGATTTGCAGTAATAAAGGAGCAGCTCCAATATTTAAATCGTATCTATGGGAAGAGAAAGAAAGGTATGAAATTTGTATTAAAAGATGGAAAAATGTATTTCTACTAATATTAATGTTGATTATGGTTATATATTCAATAGCGGAACAAATAGGAAGATATCAGCCAGCTGATAATGCAAGGAGGTTTAAGTGAAATAATGTCGTGTAAATTGATTATTTTGAAGTAGAGTGCTAGAGAGATAAAGAAGTATTATAATTTATAAACATGTAAGATAGGAAGTAGAAGCTTGTTCTGACGTAGGTATGAGAGAGATCCCATTATGGATCGCGTTTGACCCAGTATTCTATGCACGCGCGACAAATTTTCCATAGTTTGTTATGTAAATGTCTCGTTTAGTAGAATTATTATACATATATGTACATCATATGTTATATCGTACATTGCACGTAATATTCATTATAAAGAAAACATATTGTTAAACGTATTATTAATCACAGAATGAGACGTAGAATTTAGTAAGTATGAGTAAGATAATAATTTATTTAGATACAAAAGGAACCATAAAACATTTCGCACTATTGTAACGTCAGATATTTTTAACTCTATAGTCGCCAAGAAGCTCGTCCAATTCGTGCATATATCACGACGTTTGAAGAGCAAATAGAAAAAGGGAGTAAAACACATGTTCATCATAAATTTACATCTACCGTTCTCTCGCAAAGCTATAGGATTGCATTTACGTCCTGCAACGGGAACACAAAAAGCCTGGAACAAGATGAGCTCACCTCGTGTGTTACGTAATCCTCGTGTTCGCTAATCTGATTACAAGATAGTTAGTTCGTAAGTACCAGTAGAATTTCAAACGTGATTATTCTTCAAAAGAATTTCAGACGTCTATTAAGTATTATTAACGAACTTTATTTCAATAAAAACTTCAAAGAAACAAGCAACTTTATTAAGAATAGAAAATTTGACAAATGTTGAAGATGTTGAAAAGGAAAGATTCGTCGTTAACTAAATGGAGATACTAAATGGTATTCATACATACTAGTCTGAGTTATTAATATTAAACGAACTCGCTAATAAAAGCTCTGCAGTAATATTATAAGAACAACCCTTAACATTTGCTCAGCCCTCGAGAGTCATTTATTTTCTTTGCACTAACCGCAGCTAAAGGTTGCCCCCGATTCCTTTCTATTTCTAGACCTACGATGCGCCATAGAACCATAAGGATATCCTAATTATAATTAAGAACAAAAAAGACCTAAGTACTTACTAGCAAATACAATTATAAATCAACGATAATACAGATAAATGAACAGTTACTTAGATACAATGTTACAATGATACAAATTAATTAGGTAAAAAATGAATGTCCATTTTAAGCAATTTTATTTAACGAAATCGTAATACCTTCGCCTGCTTATTTACATCCATACATCACGATTAAACGTTATCTGTCTACCGTACTACATAAGAGCCGATGCAATAGCCAAGGTAGAAGAGCTGCTTCATTCTTTAGACTAAAGCTTCGCGTGTGCAGTTTAACGCAGATAACGGAGAACGTCATTTATTTCGCATCGTTCTTTCCTCTTAACGAATTGAAATACAAAAACCTAGCTTCCTCCTGTTCGACACAATGTACTCGAACGTTAATTGAATCGTCGCGTTTTAAAGACGACGTTGCTCTAGATAATAAAAGATGAATATTCAACGTTCACGAAACAAGGATACTAACGTGGGAATGAGAACTTTTTACCATTGTTTGTTGCACATGATTGAGTTTCGATTGTTAGAGACGCATATGTGAAAGAATATCGAAGGTGTGAAACAACAAGCGTACATGGCCATCTAAACTTTTCAAACCGTAAAGGTTCGTTCAGATTAGTCAAGTTGCCTCCATTCGAGCGACTTGAATTCGAGCGCGTGTCTTCGACTTTGTATTCGTACATGTCGTGTTACATGGATACAACGTATGCCTGAATTAACTAATTCAGTAACTACTGAGCAATAGTCGTACACAGTTGTCTCGCTTCTAACGTAATCTTGAATCGTCTGTACCTTATATTTTGCAGCTATTTCTACTGTATCTATCTACAATTTTATTTTTGCGCCTAGACTATTCTGTAACCTCTGTCTTTTCATTCTTCCAGAGATTCTTCATTCCTCTGGTACAAAAAGTATTCCTGCGAGTCATCGACAACAACCGACGACAATCGTCGAAATTACAATGGGAATGTTTCAACGTCGTAGTCACGAAGAATATCCGATAGTCAAAACGGGAAACTTTCACGAGTAACCCCATACTCCGTGGATCGATTAAGAGAGGCGAATCACGTCCCAAATATCAGGAAGAAAGTTCGGAAGAGGTCCAACGCACGTATTCGAGGCGAGCGTTCCTAACTTTCCACTCGTGGAGACGAGAGCGAATCGTCGAACGCTTTTTCCGACGTGCCCGCTCGATGGGAAGCTCCTCCGGTGTCGAGATCCGGTGTAGCAATCGCGCCAGGTCCGCACAGTTTCGCGCTCGTTCTTCGTATCCGGCACAGCTGAGCCGACTTCGGCATTGCTCGGCCACAATCGTAGGCGATGCATCGATTTTTCCTTCATCCACCGCTGCTGCAGCCGCGGTGCATCGCCTTTGCACCGTGACCGCGTTGACACTTGGCAACTTTCCTTCTAGAACCTTTCCTTCCTGTTCGCCTTCGTAACCGCACCACCCCTTTTATTTTTTCTCCCTTTCGCTTGCTGTTCTCTTTTATGGAAAACGTATTTAAGAGGTAATTTACACGCGATGAACAAAGGGAATATCGTATCTATAAACGAAGGAGATTCAACCTGGAAACTGGGTCATATCGTAGCTAGGAATTCCTTTAAACGTACGGTTAGAACAGCGCAAAATAATCTTAGGACGCGTTCTACGTATCGCAAAAACAGTTTCGTCGAGAGACGTAACGATGTATCAAAAAAAGAAAAAAAAAAAGGTAGAAAATATCGGTAATGTCGAAACTTAAACATGATTTATACTAAACACGGCGACGAAAGGTATGGAACTTGTTTTCCTTCGCGTGCCTTCAAGTCGTTTCGTTTGGTTAATATACGATTCACAGGCGCAATGCAGCGTTTATTAATCACCGTAAAATTATTTCGTATTTGCTCGACTCTACGTCTTGGAGTGAAAAGTTCTGAGAGCAGCGGTATCGTTGACCGTGCTTCGTTAAAAATATTGCTTTTAATTACCCACGAGAAAGTTCCTTTATCCAGTGGCTGAAGAAGCTAGGTAACCATTAGTGTTAATCAATTCCCAAGAGAATTTATTGCTCTTTCACGGGGGAACTTTTTAAGCTCGTGTACTTTTTCTCTTATTCACGGGAAATTTCCGCGCCATTTCATCACCCTGTACTCTATACCAACGACGAACGAAGACCTTTAAATTTATAGAACGATTCGAACAGAGGTAGAAAATTGCAGAAAAAAAGATGAAATCTTGCTGAGAAGAAAAAGTCGAAAGTATTTAGAGTCGCGCGATGTTTCGACACGTCCCGTGTAACGTGGATCGTTGACAATTCATCGCTGATCATCGGATCACGATACCTTTCGTCGAATCAAGTAAGGCAATTCGCATACAAGGCTATTCTTTGCTGCACTAGTCACACGCGATAGATTGTAAGAGAAAATCAAAGCGTTAAAAGTACGACACAAGTACCAATCTTCTGCGACTAGCTATTTTAATCTTTCTCGATGTTTAATCGTAAATCCTTGCGAAACGTGTCTCTACCTTTCTCCAAGCACACGCGTTAACGTGTTTGTCACAGCATTTGCCAAGACAACGCGAGTGGCATCAGGCTACAAAAAGCATCAAAAGAATCGTATTATAGAACCATAGACACACCCACGGAGAGAGCCATAATTCTTGCTCGATCGTTGCGACATAAAACCTGAAATATCATGTGGCTCGTCGTGGTTGAATCGAATCCATGGAAACCGTTATTAAAGGCAATTTAATTGTTGGCTGAGATGTAACCGCGGATTAGGGTCAGGGTGAAGTTCAGCGGCGAGGATAAAAAGAGGCTGCAGGTGGAGACGGCCGAAGGAACATTAAACAACCGTGCGACTGGTTTCTCGAGATTTCACGCTGCTTTCCGACAGGTAGTGCCCTCGGGACACGCACCGAAACAACCAAACGGAAACTCCATGTATCGTTCTGGACGAAGCCGTCATTGAAACTGATCGTTCCACGCGGGAGGTAGAAGTCCTTGCGTCTTATTCATGACTGACTACTTCTGACCGATCATCCCGCATCCTGAATGGGCCACCTGCAGTTACCACAGGGAACACGGATGCATGATAAATTCGAGCCGTTCGACCCGATTGTTACCTAATCCTTTTTATTGGTACCGATCCGGCTACGTCGATCGTATCTGACCTCCTCCATCATGAATCGTTTCGCTGTTTTGTCGACGATCAAGTTGAGACACGCGGTTTCGCTGGAAAAGAAAAACACCCATCGAACGATCCAAGTTGGCAATATTAAAAGAGGGTCGCGGTTCGGCAAAAAAATTCGTCACGAGCCTGTTTGCACGATAATTCAGCAACGCTTGGAGAGCAGGCGATCGTAGCGATTTTTCGTAAAATAGCGGGCCTTCCGCTTTTCTTTTTCTACGAATTGCATAAAATCGTCTCGAGCGACGAAAACGTATCGCGACAGAGGATAAAGTTACGATCAATTACGAAACTAAAAGGACGACAGTTTCGAGAGTTGAAACGCGTGACTAAATTCGAAGCGATTAAATATTCTCGAAATCTTGATCGACACCGCCGTGCATTTTATCCAGCCGTTTGTAAATCGACCAGCGAGTAGACGCGGATTAGATGTGAACTTGTGCGTCGTATGTTCTTTTTTTCTTTTTTTTTATTAAATGTTTATTGGCCAAGGAAATATAGATTGCATATATATACATTCACGATAAACAACGAATTACATTTGGGAAGTAATTTTGACAGGAGTACCGTTGCGTGACGGTATTTTTATGTTTTGTGTCGGATTTACATTTTTAACATTACAGTTGGTAATTAAATTGAAGCCGCTCAGAGGTGATACTTTTATACGATATCGCCTTCCTCTTTTCTTTTGTCCTGAAAACTTGGTGATAAAACTGGACCAAGATCGCAACGGTAATTTGTAGAAACCTTCCGTATCGAAAACTTGTAACTCGCGATTTATATAATTTCGTTAACGATACAAGCTTCGGTTGTAAAAGAGAACAGTGACAGTAGGTATCCGTGGGCTGAGCCAACTTACGTAGTTGAGAACGATAACAAAGTTTCTAAAATTAGGTGGTAGATAACAAAGTAGAACAACATATTTAGAAGCTAGACTCGCGAGATCGATGAATATCGCTTGTACTAAATTAGCAGCGGCGCAATTAATAATTGTAATTTCGCTATCCGCTCGTAAAAGCCATATCTCTCGATCAGGTATTTCCGTTTAATAATAAAGCTGGTTGATCGAGATAAGAAACGTTAAACGACACTCGTCGATAACGTGAATTCCTGCAAACGACTGATTACCCTGCGAGATTACGAGCAAAACTCACGCACAGTAGCATTCGGACGGATCGAACGATGTGACAGTAAAATTGTCCGCGTCGAATAGCAGTCTCTTTCGGACGGAATTTTTCACGAGTTCTTTGTTCTCGGCAGAAAGCCCGAGCTCTCGCACGGAAGCGAGAGCCACGTGAATCAAACAAAGTACGCCTCGCAGGAACATAGGGGTCGTTCGAGAACACTAGAGATCAAAGATGGTCGAAAGTATTCTCGCCACGCTCGACCCAATTTCGTACTTCGTCGTGTAATTACACGACGAATTACCAAGCGAGTAAGCGAGTTACCAAGAGCTCGTCCGCTTCGAAGACAAACGGCCGAGCACCGTTTCCACGTCTCCGTTTCTATAGGCCCGGAAACAAACGCGTGTCAACGCGAACGATTTGCAACGCTTGCAAGACATTCAGAAGTTCGAATCATATTCGAAGTGGACGGAATTCTGATAGTCTCGGAGAACATGGAATCGCCGACTATAATTCGTCGTAGTTTTGTAGTTTTTGCGATGTCATCGCTTAAAAGTTACCGACGGAAACTGTTGGACGCGATATCAGTCGCGTTATATACACACGGTGCATGAAATTGGAAATTTGTTGGAACGTGGGCATCGCGCGACCATCGACGATCCGTATCGTCACGCGCACTTGAATCTTTGATGATCACGCCGATTTCGCGTAGCTGGTTAAACCGTACGATAAAATCTGTCTGGTTGCGTTCTCTGCAGCACGAAGGCAGAAAGAAGGAGAGACGAAGGGAATGGAAGAAGGAAGAAGGAAGAAGAAACGCGATCGTTCGAAAACGCATCGATGTCCACCCTGCTGTCCGTCCTGTCGTCGCGGTATAAAACACCGGCTGAAAAAGGAGCGCTGAATAGCCGATGCCCGACTAAAAACCGGACTTGCTCTCGTTACACCACGCCAAAGAAACGAAGCAGTTGGCTGGGACGCGGTGCAGGTGGGTTGCCAGATGGCCAGAACGGAAACAGTGAATGAAGGAACGAAAAGAAACGAAAGAAACACGCTCTGTTCGTCCCATCGTGCGAACGCAAACGCGTGACAGGGCAAACGCCAACCGAATATACCAATTTCGATTTCCGGTTTCGTCATTCCCTCCATTTCTTCTGCTCTCGTTTAACTGGATTTTAAATGTCAGGTGTGATAATTAACTATAAACGAAATAGAGATACACCGAACAAAAGGAATACGATGACAGCTTAATGATAGAAAATGTGGGGCAAACTCGGTTACGCGGGTCACGCCGGATATTAATGTATTCCCAAGATAAGAGTTGCAATATGCGGCCAACGGATGATGTTACGTTCGGCTGTTACGTTCGCGATAGTACGAGATCAATCGCAGAGCAGAGAACGTCGTGGTTTTTCATGCATAGAAATTTAAGAATTTCGAGTTAAAAGGTTTCAGTATCGCGTTGATGAATCGAGCTTTTTTCTTGGATTTTGCTTGGTTCTAAGAATCTATCACGGTAAGTACTGAATTGCATTCTAGAGTCTTTACACGGTGTTTCGATGTTTTAACTGAAACCAGGTACCTGGTTATGACCATACTTTTTACGTACGGTGTAAACGTCTTTTAGTCTTCATTCCTGTTTGCTATCATTATATTTCTTTGCTTATGATGTTTATAACAATATCGAACGTTCGGTAAATCATTAAAAGTGTAATTGCGCAAGGAAGAGAAGCTTGCGACCAACTCTTCGTTCGTTCCAAGTCATAGGACGAGTTGATACGTTGCATTATATTATGTTGCATTATAATGTAATATATTATATTGTACATGTTAAGGAGGGCTACGAAACCCTTGTTTGTAATTTTCGTTCAATAACGATTAATATGACTTTTGTTTATACTTGTAAAGATTATATATATTTCTCTCTTTAAATGGACAGTATTTTGGAATTGTGATAAGGGTTGTATTGGAATAAACGGTTGTATTAGGTAAACAACAATTGCGTGTTTCCTACCCTTTCTTGTCTACAACTATTATTGATCTAATTTAGTATGTAATTAAGTATGTTTATTAATAGTAAAACGGAGATATTTAAAAAAAATGGTTAATGTGTGGTTCCGACCGGGATCGAACCGGCGACCTTCTGCGTGTAAAGCAGACGTGATAACCGCTACACCACGGAACCAGTTGGTTGAAATTTCTCGTTAACACGAATCTGCTTCGCCATTATTTTACGAATATATTTATATTGCGTTGTACGAGATTTTTACTTATAAATGACATCTGATATAACGATTATACAACGTTAAAAATTATAACAATCAACTAAGGAATTCTTCATTCAAAATTACTTGCCTCGGTCGCCACCAGATGGCAGCACATCACTGATAATAGATAAAATTGTAACGCCATGGGATTGACTAATCATAGGATAGATCTGACATTAAATTAAATTCCATTAAATGGGACTTCGTGTCTCACATTTTAAACTACCGATCTCGAGAAGAATCACATATCTTGAGACGATCAATATTTTATTGTCAATATTAAAGATTCTCAACACTATTATATATATTAAGAGACCCTCTAAATCTAGACGATCAATATATATTGTCAATAGAATGTTGAGAACCTTAAATATTGACAATAATGTTGATCGTTTGAACGCTCCTATATATTCTTTGCAATTTGCTACAGAGAATATAGGAATTATCGCATCACACATTCTGTAATACCGACCCTTCAGAACTATACACGATGAAGATAATTAAAATCTAACTAAAATCGTTGAATAAATTAAAAGAATTGATATCACGTTATTTCTACTAAATTTTTAACTCGGAAAGCAAAATTTTTATTTATTCTATAAGAGAAAAATATAAATTATATATTGATTAAATTACATAGAATTCAATGATAAATAAGGACCATAAAAAAAGATAATAGGTATATGGTTAATTATAGATTTTTATTACTTGTATAAATGGTATAAAGTCGAATACAATTAACAAAATGATGTTCCGGATGACGGAGCTGATACATTTTGCACTAAACATAGTTCCATTTCTTTGTCTTATTAATTAATAGAAAACTCAGTATACATATCAGAAAATATTTTCCTGTCAAAAGAATCGATCTGAACATTATATACGGCGGGCACCACGCTCCTAGTGCATCCGGGTTTGTACTTAAAAATAAATACTACTACCTACTAAGAAACAAGATCTCTTTCTTTTACATTTAAAAAGGCACGATAACGACTAGGTAGAAATAAATGGTACGCCAAAAATAGTTACTCGCTGAAAAGATTACTCGTGCTTCTTATCCAATAAAGTAGCAACTCTGATATAACAGACAAATAAGTTTTGTACGAAGTGCAAATATGTAAATGCAATAATCGTTTCAATCTTCATGAAACTCTTCATTAAGTTTGATTTAAACATTATATTACAGAATATTTTCTCATATGTAGTACATATCTCTATAAATATAAAGTACTAACATGTTGTCGTGAATTCTGTTTTTAATCTCTTCTTTATTGTTTTCTTAAGCAAAATATATCATTCGAAACTTTATATGAATTCTTTATTTTAATGAAACTTCTGAGATTTGGTTTCTAAACCAGATTCTCTCAAGTGCTTTTTCTGTGTAATTTTTTTTTAAGCATTTTTAAAAACGTGCTGTTAGAATTCTTGAAATTATTTTGTGGACTTATTTTCACATAAGGCGACAAAATTCTTCTCCTTGTGGATCACCCTGAAACAAAAAAAAAGATCATATTTATGTAGAAAAAAAATTAAGATTCGATGCCTGAATTAAAATTGGATCGTTCAATGAATCCAACCGGCATGACGTGATTATATTATGTCGTTATATATATTATTCGACAATTATTAGTTACAGAATCTTAAGCCAATATTAATGAATGTTAATTTTTTATAAAGAAATCTATGAAAGAAAGAAATATTGTACGTTTATTCTTATATACGTGTAAAGATATACACACATGCATACGTTAAAAATATACGCGCACATAATATTTACTTTATTGGTAAGAAATATATAATTATTTTATTACTGATGCAGGCAATTTGTATATTTTAATGGAACCTTTTATTCTGTAAATTTAATTTAACGAATGATATATATGTACTTTTGAAACAATGAAATCGTTTAATGAATAAAACTTTTCTGGAAAAATATTAAAATAATATTTATGCATGCATCACATCGACGAAATTTTCTAATAAGCTTCTATAAATACAAATGAAAAATAATTTTTTTCATTTTTATATATAAAATAGAGATGTTGATTCGTATAAATTTCAACCAATTCAATAAGTGAATATAACAGCAATAAAGTGATGGACTATATGTTAATAAATTTTTAGTATTTTAACGTTCTAGTTGATAATTTTAAGTACAAATAAGTAAGAATACCAATAATGTTGTGTTAATAACAATATCGATGATAATGAAGAATGTTGAACAATAACTGTATATTTATATGTATAATGAGATTGTTTAAATATATATCTTAAAGACAATGTGGTTAACTAATGAGATGTTTATATTTTAACCAAAAATTACATTATATTCTTAACACTCATGATGTTTTAGTTAAGCGTGAGCATGAAAATAAAGTGCTGTGAAGAAGAAAAAAACACAAAGCAAATAATTTTTTTTATTTGAAGCGCGAATGACATTGATCATCGACGACTATTTTAACGTTCGATAAGTAGAAAACTTACATAAATTGACCCATCAGAACCGTTCGCTCGCCCACTTAATATGGGTAGAGATATCTTCTCTATGGAATAAGAAGATTCGTTGATGATACACATCCCGATTTTATTTTATATTTATAATATTAAATCTAACAATAAAATCAATTTAAAGAAAACTTAAAGAAACTTTGTAGAAGAATTTTATAAAAATAAATGTCAAGAAAATCATAATGTTTTTTATAGCCACATTGTCTTCATTAACTAAATACAATTACCAAAAAAAGGCAAACAATTTTTCGAAATAATAAGATTATTAATTATTTTATAATTGGTTTTTAAATTTTCATTGCAACTATGGATATTTGTACAGTAATTTATACAGTAATTTTAAAGGTCGTATTTATGATATTTCTCACTTATATTTTCGATGTTCTTATTAATATCATTACTGATTAAAATGATATTAAAATATTTTAAAAAACATAAAACGCTAATACTTATCCCTAAACAAAAAGATAAACCTTTTAAAATTTGGTTTAGCTGTGGATAAAAAAAAAAGAATAAGCCGAATTAAGATCGACTATCATAACGTGTATAATTCTATAACCTCTATCTTTATATTATATCTGCATATCCATACATACCTGTTGATGGTGAAGTTCTTCCGAAGGTCGAAAACCCAAGTTTTCCCTATGTCGGGATAGAGATGTAGATAATTGTTGTCTTTTGCACTCTGAAGTAGCTATTTCCTATTTAAACAATAAAATATTGAAAATATTATTTACATTCATTGAATGACATAGTAGTAACAAAATATAAGAAATACTCACTTCGCCGTCGTTGTTAAGAAGTGTGGTTGTCATAATATCTGCTGTAAACCATTTTTGGCCTTTCATAACAATATTTGATGGTGGTTCATGGGTGGCACCAATATCAGCAGACCACACCATTACAGTTGCACCTGCTTCTAATTTTGCAGTACGATGGAACTTAAATACTGTTTCCAGAGAACCAGCTTTACGAATAATTTGCCAACCACTAAGTCCTATTTCCTATAAAAAATAAAAATAAATCGAAAACATTAAATATAGTATGATAGAATTATTGAATATCCTGAAATACTTTATTTAGTCTTATATATCGTACTTTATTGCCTTTATTGGTGAGTTTGACAAATCGTCCTTGAGGATCAGCTTCTGTAATTTCTATGTCCCCTCTAGATGTTCCAGATACACTATAATCAGTACTACTACGTTCTTCACTTTCCTCTAACAAAGTGCGTTTTCGTTTTCCACCTCTTAATGGCGTATGTCTTGAAGGAGTAGTCCTACCACTAGACGCTGTTGAGCTTGACTGTACAGGCATGATGTTTAATCTGTAGATAAATAAATATGAAACATTTACAAAATTCCTTTTTATTTAATACTTGTAACTACATTCTATTACAATATATAAAATTTATGAATATTTTTATAGAACATTGATTGTATTACCTGGCTTCTTCGGATTCCAAAAGTTTTCGATATGCTGCAATTTCCAAATCAAGAGCAACCTTGATATCCATAAGATCTTGATATTCTTGTATTTGTTGAGCCATTTCATCGCGTATACGTGCTAATTCTGCTTCCAAAGATGCTACACTTTCTGCGTGACGGGCCTTCTCATTTTCACGTAAATTTTCTAAATCCCTGTATTTAAATTTATACAATAAATTTAAATTTATCATATATTTAAATTATTACAACTTGTACAACAATAGTTTGAAATATTTAAAATTTATTACATAAAAACATAAATTCAATTAATTCATAATAAATTACCTTATTCGTGCACTAAAAGCATTATTTGATGCTTCCAATTCATTGATTCTTTGATTAAGTGTATCGATCCTTGTTCTTGTTTGCCTTAATTCCTCAACAGCTAAACTTGCTGCTCCACTGTTACGTTGGGCATGGGCTGCCAAATTTTTAATCTTATTTTCGTATAACAATTCAATATCTTCTCTGTTAGCTCGCATTTGTGCCTCATATTGATCTCGTAATTCATGCAAAGATTTTTGCAATTTAGCTTCATATTCCTCAGCAAGACGACCATCTATCTCAGAGATTTCAATCTAGAATGAAATATAGTAAAAATAGACACTTGTACAAAAACATTTATACTAAGTATGCTTATAACTACGCAGTTATTTTCTAGAATGACACTAACTAAATACCCTTAAATACAAACCTGTCTCTTTGTTCGTGTTTCTGTTAATTCTTGTTGGTACATTTGATCTTTGAAACTTATATCTTCCTTTAAACTTTGAATATTATTTTCAAGAACAATACGTTGTAGAGTTTCTTCTCCCAGATGTTTACGGGAATCTTCTAATAGTGCCTTCAATTTCTCTACTTCTTGTTCTAGTTCATTTCTCCTCTCGGCATCCTTTTTACGTTCTGCTTGACACTGATTATATTGTGATTGTAAATCATTATAGCGTGTTTCATATAATAATGAATTTCTTTCTGCAACTTGCAAGTCCACTAATTTTTTATCTAATCTGAGAAAACCATAGAAAATATTTACAAAATTTATTAATTAAAAAATATTTAAAATACAGCTATAGATTTTAGATATTTTAACATTATAATATTAATATTTATTATCATGATATAATATATTCTATATTATCATGATATAATCTATATGTAACAAAATGTATAATATCATATTGTATTTAAATATAATTTCTAAAATTTTCATAACTCAACAATGCAATCTCATGCATTGTTCTCCATTTATGTATTAAAAATATTGAATTTGACACTGTATAGTGCAAAAAATCTTTTCATATTTCTCTTCTAAGTACGTACATACATAATAAATTCCATGAAAAAATTTTAATCGTTTAAAACATTCCGGTAGTCGGAAACAAGAAGCTTTCGTGTTTCTATTTCAGTCTATTTCAGGCAACGACCCACATCGAGAATTTTATTTTGTACAACGATGTCTCGAAAAGTTTTGATATTTCGTTATTTTAAAACGCACAGTATGTTAGACTCGTAAAATATAATGTGTTTCAATGTGATATAAAAATGTGATAAATAAAATAAAATGTAGTAAATAAAAAACTAATTCAAATATTCAATTAAAAAATAATAAGTATATAAAATTGAAAACAATTCCCTGAAATGAAGTAAAATTTACAGGCTACACATATATAAATTTTACCCATGACAAGATTGTATCACAAAAAACGCTAAGTTTGGATCATCATACGAAAACAAGTATTTTACAACTCTATCAATGTCACTCCTTCACCAAAAAGCATCGTTTTTTATAACTGATATATAGCCAACATTGACAATATATGTATACATATACGTTACATATAGTTTCATCATAATGATAACTGCAGTAAATTTTAAAATTCGATAAAAAAAGAAGATTGGAAAAATTAAAAATATTACATATTTCGAATTTTTTAACGACTGGTTTACACTTTGTAATAAAACAAAAAGCTGAATATAAATCCGAACGCTAAAACCCTCAGCAGCCGCGTCCAAAAACATAGTGGAGATATTACCTTAAACAAAACACAAGCAAATATATACATATGTACTATACTGATAATCCTCAAAATATACTATTTATGTAAACTACAAAGAGTCAAAGTTTCAGTCCAACTGAAATATCAGTTTTTCATTTTATTACTTGTGTTTATTCATAAAAATATAAATCATTAAATCTTCAATATTTCATAAGATTAAATATACATGTACAATAAATCCAAAGACATTTCTACATATATGTATATATGTATATACATACATACTTCGTATTCGTTTCTACCTTTAGCCTGTTAAACAAAGTAATATGTATTTCCCGCTTCACGTTTCTCGTTTTATTCGTATTTTTATCGATTGCTCAAACGCTCGCTCGAAAGGAGGTCAATGTTTTCAGTCGAGGTTATACATGCGGTTGAAGATGACATCACCGCCGCATAGTAAACGTGACACAATCGCTCGTAGTAACGTCACGTTTCAAGTTAGTTAGGCACACCCAAATATTCCGAAAATTTTGTAACGAATTTTATCTATAAAACTTCATACTCTTGAAAATTTTTTTCGACTATATCCTGGCAATATATATTTCGGACAAATAAACATAAGGAATTGATATCCGATTTTAAAGAATACTATAGATAACTACCACAGATAAATTTCGTGGGGTGTTTTCTTTAGATTCAAATGTAATAAATTAGAAAAAGAAAGAAGTAAACAAACGTACAAAATTCTTCTCATAGATATATATCTATACTCATATTTTGATAAAACTATACAAATGCTATAAGTGAATTTCTATTGCGTTAACATAATATAAAAATCCCATTTATGTTTGATGGTCCTTAGATATCTAACCTAGTTATAGCAAACAATATTAATAGTGTCATTTCACTTATATTGAACGCTTAAAGTGAAGTGCATAATACATGTAATAAAAAAATGTAACTAAACAATTTGTATCAATAAATGTATACAATGGCTTAACTCTGAATTAAGTTAAGAGTCGTTAAATTAACATTGAAGCAATATATAAAGCATTTACATATCATTACACATGTTTATCATTCATTAATGTATACAAGCAAATGTAGATGCAACAAGAATTCCAACATGCAAATGTAATGAAGTATAATGTTTGTCTATATATAGAAGTACGATTTGTAAATACAAAAATACACAATTATAAAATGCATTTAATTCTAATAATTTCTTAAGCACATACTATCTTCCTTCAATTCCTTATGTTTTATTTTCAAATATATTTTATTTTGTTATTAGAAAACAAAATTTTTTTCTTAAGTATCAACATTAATTTTTCATTTTCTTCTGCAAACACATTCAAATATTGTTTTTAATATGTAATTGCTGATATGAAATTTATAAATAACATTGAAATCAGATAGAAAATATATCTAATGAATCGTATGTAAACAATCCTTACAGAATCAACCATTTATTTTTACAAATTTTGGAAATATCTATTGCGAAACAATAATACTATTTGCTAAAATATATTATCAACTATAAATATATCTGTATCATCATTTTCCGAATGATCACCTCTATCTATAACCCAAAATTTCCGATATTTTCGTAAATAATACTTAATAAAATGCAAATTGTATACAACACATACATAAAGTATAAGTACAAATCAAACGGTTTCGAGCTCGTAAACATACTCGTAAACATCAACGCTAAAACGTGAGACATGCTGGTTACAAGAAATCGTAAGTCTCATAATTGCCTCAGCCTCGGCCCTTTGAAATCAGTTTTGCACCAATTCATACGTATTTCTGAGACGCATTATCACTCGACCAGAATAAAACTAAAAGTGACTTACGTGGACTTGAGCTCCTCATTATTATCCCATAACCGTTTGGTATCAATCTCTAGTTTCGCTCGTTCTCTCGCAGTGTCATCCAATAGTTTCCTTGCGTCGGACAATTCATGCTCGTACATAGATTTTATATTAGATACTTCGCGGGTGATAGTCTCCTGGGTCGTCTGTACCTCCCGCGTAAGTCTCGAATTCTCGGTTTCCAAATGTCGTACTTTGTCAATGTAGCAAGCCAACCGGTCATTTAGATTCTGTAAATCTTGCTTTTCCTGAAGTCGTGAATAGCGGGTCGGACTCAAAGGACTCCCTGGCCGCTGGCCGATCGGCGTTGACGTGCTGAATTGCGACGACTGCACGTTACCACTCGAACTCGCCGTGCTCTTCTTCGTTGCCTTCGTTGACATTTTCTTTCACAATAAATCAATCCTTTTATTGCACTATCACTCGCCCTGGCACTATCGAATCATCAATTTGGTGCACAGTAACACCGTGTCCGTGAAAGACGCTTTTAGCGAACTTAAAAAACTACCGAAGTCCGAATCCTCCTGCCTCGGTCAACGGAAGAACTGTTTAGTGATGACGCCAACGTTAACGAAGCAACCTCCTTATGTGCATCTTTATATTGCGTTAGTAAACGCAACGGGGCAAAGCGATAGGTTACGTCCGAGTATATACAACGCTCGCTAACCAATAGCGTGTCATTTCCTTCTAAGTGCTCGCCAATAGCGGAACGTTTAACCACTAGTGAAACGCGTCGACAATCTTTAACTTTTACTAGAAAGCCTGTACAAAGAGAAGGGAAATATAAAAGTTTTGATTTTATATATATGTATAATAAAACTTACTGATATTCAAATAAATTTCCAGATTTTAAGTTAAGTTTTTTATATAGAGGTTATGTAAAATTTAAATATATATAAAAATAGTGATATAAATTAGAAGTTCTTATTATAATTTTATACATTAGATGTTATTGCTAAATTATTTTTGTTGTTTTACAATGTAGATTTTCTTATATCTGATTAAATATTTCAAGGATACCATAACAAGTTTTTTATTATCCGGTAATCTTGAATTACATAAGTAGAGATAATATAAATAAGTGGTTTCTACAAACAGTTCACAATGCTCATAAATTTCATACATTTATACTCAGATATTTAGAATTCAATGTTAATTTAAAGAAAAGATATCATATATCTATACTAGAATATTTTGCATACTTTAATGTGATAATAATAATCTATTTTACTCATATGATTCAATACTGAAGGTAATGAAGGACGCTAACGAGTTTCTGCACAACTTCTGATTTCTGATAGTAAGATCTGTGACGTATAACGACGACTGAAATGTGAATATGTACTTGTAGTAGTAGAGAATAGTAATACATGTATGAAAATGTAACAATATAACTCTTAAGCATGTGCTTCTTCTATAATTTTTATGATCTAGAAATTAAGTTTCTAGGTCAGAATAATTTTTTTATTTGCTAATAGTTTATGCATATATTTATTTTTGTTTCTTAAATTATCTTGAAATATATTGTAAATAACTTCCGTTTAGCATTTAGTTCTTAAATATCTACCAGGGGGCAGTAGAGTAGAAACTTTTAAAATGTCTGTAGTAGCAACTGTAAGTATCTAGACTTAGACGTTAGTATTTCCGAATACGTGAATATTATACAAAAAATAAACAATTTATATTTAAGGTGGTATTCATATAACATAAATGATTTTTAAATATTAATGATCAAAGTGAAATTTAATATATATCAAGAAACTATGTATTTGTTGAGAAACAACTCGTATATTTACAGATTGTGACAACGGTGTTTGCAAATAACAATAATATGTACCATAAAATTTCGTTACGATTTTAGGAACATTTAATTGGTATGACAACATTGTAATACTATTATTGGAAGCGAAGATCTCAAACGTCGTAAATAGAGAAACGTGAATATGTGTGATCTTATAGATTTAGATAGCCCTGACAGAAAGGGTTCATTAAGCTCAAGACTTGCATCGCCTTTAATACCAGCTCCTACGGATATTATATGCAATAATTACAATACTCGAATGAACGAAACAAGTTCTCTAATGATAGGAAAACGTGATAGTTTAGAAAATAATCCTTTTGATATGGTGCTACATAAAACTACAGAATACATTCAGAAAAAGGATGACCCTTTTGAAATGACTTTAGAAAAAGCATTGAAAGTAAAATGCAAAAAGAATACCTATTTAAGATCAGGTTCCTTTGATTTACCAGATAGTCATGTTTCTAAGAACAAAAGTGAACAAAAATTAAAACTGAATAAAACATTAGATGAGTTTCTAATTAATGACAAATCAAATTTGAACAATGCAGAAGCCAAAAAAATAACTAATAAAAGCATAATTGTTAATTCAAGTAATAATAATATGTTAAGCAATAATTTTAAATCAGGTAATGTTGTACCTACCATTAATGTTCAAGATCTTGATTTATCCATCTTGGATCAATCTGTGATGAATGATACGTTATTTGAAGAAAACAGTGAATCAAATAAAAATGAAATGTTAGTTCTTAATGCAACTTTGAAAATTCCAAAATCTAGGCGTTCCTTTTCACAAGGAACATCTCCAAAGAGATCAGAATATCTACATCAAATATCACTATCTGCATCATTAAGAACTAGTTCTAATAGTGCAAGTAACATCTCTTCTTTAAATTCGCTTGACATGCTAAATGAAGGATTTTTAAAAAGTGATACTGGAAGTTCTATATTTTCAAATTTGTCAAATATTTCTTCTATACCTAAATTAAATTCTGTTTCTTCAACTATTAGTTCATCATTAATGTTATCAGATGGAACTATGAATCGAACATTCCTAGAAAGCTGTTCATCAGAAAAATCAGGAAATACAAAATTAACTGAAGGTGAAGATCATAATGAGGAAAGAGAATCTGCATTATCACCAACAAAGAATTTAGGGATTTCTGTAGCAAATGTATCAACAAGATCATCATTGTCTGATTTAACAGACCGATTTAATAAACTTAAAGCAAGATTATCAGGGATTCACATTCCTCAAAATTGTACCAGTAATAAAGATGAACTCACATATAATTCTTCCAGTGATATAAAAGAATGTACAACTATAACTGAAAAAAATGAAATGTGTGATATAAATAATAAGTTAATAGATGTTGATGTTTTTACACCTGACAGTAATTGTAGCAATGAACACTTTAAAAGTACTATTTCAGATACATCATCAGATTCTGTATTTCTTGTGAGTTTCTTAATTTATAGATAAAAGATTATTTGTCAAAAAACATTTCTTAATTCATTTTTACTTTACAGGAAGGAAATAAGATTAATAAATCAATACTTCAGGAAGCAAAATTTCTTGCAAAAACTTTTGAAGAATTGGCCATAAAAACCACTTCGAGCTGTAAGTTCTTATTACATTCAATACTTTTTAAATACATGTAATAAGTACCATATCGATGTTGCATATCAAAAATCTAATTCTCATTAACTTGTTTATAAAATGTTGATCTAATAAAATTTTATTATCAGAAAATGTAGTAAGAGTATGTAATAAAATAAAATAATAATATATAAATAATAAAAATAAAATAATAATTAAAATAAAAAGAAAATAAAGAAATGATCTGTACTATAATATACTTTTAAAATAAGCAAAATTGATATTTAAATCTATACATAGTTTAAATATACATTTGCAACAATAATTTAAAATGATATGTAATTTGCATTTTATTGTTTAGCAAGCATTGATGATCTTATTACAAGCAATCCTTCATGGACATTGGAGTTGTTACCAGCATTTGACGATGAAACTTCAGAAAATTTAATTGAATTGCCTATATCTCCTGATGGAGCTGGTTCAAAATCAAAAACTATAAAAGTTACAGAGAATAAAGATAATGAGTCTTATAAAGATAGAAAAGACGAATTTAGTAATAAAATGAAAAAAGATGTGGAAGATTTAGAAATGGAACTTGTTGAGCCGATATCAATGGAAAAACGTACTACAGCAGTAACACTTTTACTAGATCTTAAAAAATTAATCAAAACAGAAAAGAATATAGAAGCAAATAAATTATTGGAAAATTTGGAGAAAGTTCTAGGCATTAATTGTGAGAACAATACCGAATTATTAACTACTTATTTTAATACAACCAATAATTTATCAAAGAGTCCACCGAAATCAAGTAGTAGTTTGGAAGTAATTAAAAATGTGGCAGAAAATAATATGGAATATAGTAAAGAAGGTAATTTGACAGGTGATTCAACAGAAAGTATTAAAGAATCAGTATTCTTTGATGATATAAATTTGAATGATGTAAATACGAGTAAATGTATTGATAATCAAAAGTACTTAAATAATATAAATGATAAACTAAAATGTGAAACTTCAGAAATTGAAATAAATATTGAAAACATAAACAGAGAAAAAGATAAAAATGAATCTAATTCTCAAAAAATATCTGAAAACGATTTGTCTTGTAAACAGAAAAATAACAGTTCATTGAACGAAAAAGTGGTAATCGAACTGCTTGCAAACATAGGAAAATTAATATGTAGACAGACTGAAGAACATCCAACTTTGGATATACTTAAAAATTTAGAAAAGGTATTAAATGTTGCTTCCAATAATTGTAATGTTGATAAAGATACAAAAAGTAACAATGATTATATAGAAATTCAACAAACTCCAAAAAAATCAAAACTAAAATTTGAAAAGGAGAAGCAGTCATCATTTCTATCGAAATCGGTTAATAGATTAAGTTTAAACTTAGGATCAAAGGTAAGCATGATACTAGAAAAAAACTGCAAAATTTTAATATATTGCCTAACAAATTAATATAGATAATAATTTTAGAAGCAAACAATTAGTAACAATTTTATTAGAAGAAGCATATCTGTATCTCAAACACCACCGGTTAAAACTCAATCAGGTTCATTAATATCTACCAATAAAGATACATCTCAATTGAAGGAAGTAACAAAACGTTTTCCTAGTGATCCTGGTTTTGTTAGCCCAGTATTGAATAAAAAAGTCATTATAAATAATAATAAAAGTCAATTGCCAAGAGGTAATTTTTTGTTTTTGTAGCACTGACAAGAAAAATGTTTAAGATAATTAATTTATATCTCCTTTTAGATACACAAGCTAAAACAGGAGCAACCTTAGATCTACAGAAAGAAAAAACTTCGATGATAAGTACAGTTAAAAATAGATTGAAGAAAAAGATTGACATTGGTATAATAAATAAAAAGGGGCCAATGAAAGCTATTCTTCCTATAGGAAATATGCAAAAAAGAGGTATATAGTTAAATGAACAAAAAAAAACTATATATTTTTCCTTATGATACTAATATTTTATTTGCCTTCTTTCCAGAAACTATTAATAAAAAAACAAGTTCATCTATTGGAAGTACAACACCACCTCATAAGATAATTAGTAGTACACCTAATTCCACAACCAACGAACTTCAACAAGTAAAAAAATCACGATCTTCCAAACCGGTAGCTTCATCAACTCCAGATACTGAACATTCTAAAACGCGAAAAGTACAATCGCATGTAGCTAACAGCCCAAAAAAACGTAACTTTTCTTGTGACATTTCACCAGTAACTACACGTGTAAATGTCAGTAATAACAGTGGGCTAAATAATAGTCCAAGAAGGTATGTTCAACTTTATTATATCTGAAAACTTAGAACAATAAAAAGTAATTTATTTTTTAGGAGTAATAAATTATCATCTCCAAAGAAAACGACACCTAAACGTCGACCAACAGAATCTGGTATTCCAAAAGCACAAACACCTCCTATAAGCAAACGATTACATTCTTCATTTGAGGTAAAAAGTAGAAACAATATCCAGCGAAGTCCGTTAAGGGATAGTAATAAACTTATCCATAAAGTAAAGCCGACCAATTTGGTATGTACAAAATCGTATGTTAATAATAGATCATTCATATTTGAAAATAGTAATTAAATTATAATATCTTTTTGACAGATCTCAAAACTTCAGCGGCATAGTTTTACAAGTACAAATGCGATGGACAAAGAAAACAGCTATATTTAATTTATAAAATTCCTTTATAATTGATAATGGTTGTATTATTAAACATACATGAAATTTGTTACAACGTGTGTATTTTTTACATTTACATTTTTTACAGTGTTTTAAAATAAAATATTTGAAACGTGAAATAATTACTATTTTCCTTCTTCTATTTCTTCATTTACTACTATGGAACATATTTGTTAGTCTAACGTAGAAAGTTATAATTTATATTTTCTTGTACAAAATATACCTAATATCATATCGTACATTACTTTGCACATTAAACATTAAGCATTTGTATTTTCATAATCAACAGTTTATATACTTTTCTCGACACTCTTGGTACCTTTGAAAAGTCCAATTCTACGCGTTTCAAACGGAGCCTAGTATTAAAAGCTTCTACAAAAATAAGCGTATTTAAATTGTGCCACGTGCAACATATCTTAAAATTTGCTTATGATCTGTTGCGTCAGATCCGTCGATCTGAAAGCAGGCTCAAAAGGGAGCTACTCGGCCGGGAACGAGGACAGCAGCGCTCGGGAATGACCGATACGTCACGGTCGTTTCTAAAATCACAGACACAGTAACGTACCACACGCAAATCATAGTAAAAATTTTCTTCAGAGACATACTTTTATTTCAATTGAAATTGACAAAAAACACATTATGCTTTAAACTCATATATAACAAATTATCGCCTAACTCTGCGTAACATATCATACCGTAATAAATATTTAGCAAAATATGAAAAAAAAAGTAGTTATTAAGAGTAAAATTCCTAAAATCTTTTTTCTGTGAAAATCTACCAATATTTTTCAAAAAAATATGTTTTATTAATTGAATTACTTAAATAAGAAGGTGACAAAATTATGTAGTTGAATGACAATAGGTAGGAAAGGAAAGAGAAAGGGTGTTATTAGAATAACTGTTAAATTGGTGAAAGCAATGCGCAGAAGCCAATTCCTACAGGGTGCTAAGAAAGACATCGCCGTACCTGCACGGACCCGTCCCCGCAAAAAGTGCGCTCCGCGTGTTCCGTACTCCAGCGGCGGTCCGTCCACACTCGCGTGTAGCCGCACCCGGCTTCGCGCTCTTCGCTTCTGTCGAAATAATTTGTGAAAGCAACTCGTTTGGAAAGTTAATCGGCGATGCAAACGATTTTTTGAGAATTCTCGGAAGTGACAGTGGCAGTGAGGTGAAGTGCGTCACAGTTTCTCCGAGTTCGATCTTTTTGGGCGTTCTGTAGAAACGAGCAGAGGTAGCGCGGCGCGCACAAGAGGCCGCCTCTAGGAAAAGAGCGCGTCTCACGCGTTGCGCTACATCGGAGTTATGCGATGTTCGTGGAACTATCGCGGAACGACATTGGAAATGATGAAAAAAATTCGTAACTGATCGACGTGAAAGCGATTTGTAATAAGCGAATCGGTGTTTTTGTAGGTGTGCGTGGATTCGCAATGATTTTTGTCTGGTCGAACCGGGAGTAAGAAAAGAGGCTGGCGCGCGCTGAGTCTACCTCGGTAAAAGACCGCGTCTCGCAGGTTTACCGTGTGCTGCGGTAGCTATTGTGCGATACGATTGTCTAAGCTTATCGATATTCTTAAAATTACGGTACTTGTCATCGCATACGATCGAGGCGATAGAGCGTGGAAAGATTTAGCGAACGGTTTGTGCACAGTGTCAACGCGTACAAAGGTATCGTACGGGGAACGCAACCGGCGACGATATATCCCGCGTGGTACGTATACGCATATACGCGTATAACATATATACACGTAAGCGCGAATACGCGTTGGTGTGGCATGCACATAAGGACTGTGGACTCATGAAATCGTGGTGTGTCGTTTGGTCGCGTGTATCGAAGTGGCCTGTCGCGAAGCGCGCTTACAGAGAGAGATCCAATACTGTGGAAAAGTTGTTGGACAGACGGTGAGGGAGAGAGATCAACGAAAGAGGAGAGGTATCCGTTTTGTTGGACGATTGGCGCGTGGCGAAAACGTCCGACGGTCACTTGGCACGTATGTAGTGCGATTATTCCCCGGTTATACCGTTTCGGCCCCGTAAAGGAGGCATTATTTATGGTGCATGGATCGGTGGATTTTCACGAGTGAAACAAAAGAGAAAGATAGCAAGCAATTTCGGACCAATACGAAGACAGTTCTCTTTGTTCGGATCGCGATACTTCGATAACGATTTGTTCGAATTTTAAATCGTCGGTGAGGACGATTACCGGAAGGAAGTTACGTACGTGGACACGAAAGTATCCTGACGTCGTTAAAAGTGCGTGTAAAGGGTGTGAAATGCGTCGCGCTGCAGTTCGATGTTCGATCCAGCAGCGGCGGACGACCTGACTTTGTCAGATTGCTTCTTCGTCGTCGTCGTGTACACCTCTCTCGGCTTCAGTCCAACAATGGATCAGCGCAGTTGTGGTACGCGATTCGAAATTCTCTCCCGGTAGCGGACATAAGACGGTAGAAGGTGATAATTCGTGAGCTCCGTTTTCCTAGCCGTTTAATCGCTTTACTCGGCTGATTAATGCCAAACATTCAGCGGACATTTCGCGCGTTCCGAATGCGCCATAGATTTTGCACGTTATTGACTTGGTCGATCCGTGCAATCGATAATATTGCATCACGTTAACGAGTTTCATCGGTCGTGTTATTTTTCTCATTTCAATCCGATACGCTTGTACAATTAAAAAAAAAAAGGCCAGACAATCCGTATACGTAGAAATATATTGTGATACACGCTTTTATTGTAACGTATTACTTCAACTTGTTTATATGTGTAAGAACGATTCTGCGCTTGATACGAAGCGGTGCGGACTGTTTCCACCGCAAGAATGATCGACATTTTATCTACCCATTGTTTCGAACGGTAATCAAGAACTTTCGATATTTACGCGATAATAAATATAGATAGATATACGGTTGCAAGAGTTTCGCTTTTATGTTACGTTCTAAGAAGAATCATTTCGAAAATAGAGCGGACATTTACGCGAAAGTCAACTAAATGATAAAGTAAGAGCGGATGTATACGCGCAATATATAGAATTTTGCCGGTCGTTATGACATCACGCGCGAATGCATCGAGCACCGTGAAAACGTGCAGAGATCGCCGTGAAACGAATTTACATCGGTTCTACGTTCTTTTTAACGATCGTGTCAATAGAAATTGTCAGATATACTATTGTGGCAGAGAAGGTTTTATCGACGCGTAATAATGCAGCAACACCGAGTAGAAACGCAAATACTCCATGAGGAGCAAATCCTGGAGGCAATAGATCAGTTGCGTCGACGAAAGGCACGACCCGACGCTGATCGTATCTGCAACTACTTACTAAGGAAATTTTCGGTGGATGCACGGGACACCATAGCCGATCTTCATCGGTTGATCGAAGCAGAAAAAGTGATACAGGTCGACTATAAGGGTAACACTAGTTACCGAAATGCTTCGAAATGGTCACGATTACAGCTTTACAAAAATCGACCGGAGGGTTTCGTCAAAGAGAAATTAAACTCCGGGATGGTAGCGGGTGCCGTGGCAGAACTCGTTGTCGAGGAGCCAGATTACCTTGATCAAGGTGTACCAGCTTACAGATTGATCGAACAGTTGCTCGATGGTGTCTCAAATCCTACTTCTAGACGTATGGTAGAAGATTTTCTTGGAAAAGAAGTAGCAAGTGGTAATTTGACGCGTCTTTCTAACGGCAATTACTCGTTGGTGGCGACGTCTGACATGACAACCACCGCTGAGCCAACACATCGAGAATCTTTTACCCTTGAGAATGGAAACGTGCGACGTAAGGAATTACAAACTGTTTCATCAACCACAGGTGGTCTTTATGATTTTGACGAAACGGAAAACTTGACGATTACGGACTCTAGGTCGAATACACCGAGGTCCTCGCGTCAGGCAAGCCCCAAATCTGATCCACAGATCAGAAAAGAAGAATGTTTCGAGATAATCGTTGGAAGAAACGAAAATACCGAATTATCGGTAGAACACGATTCTTTGAAAGAACGAGAACCGCAGGAGCCATCGCAAACATCTGTAGAAAATGTGAAAGAAGACTCAAAAAATACGGATAATCAGACTCATAACCTTAAAAGGTCGTCGAAAGCTGAGCGTAAACAGCGCCTACTAGTTCGAACAGACGATCCTATGGACATAGAGATCAAATTTGAAGACTATCGAAAAGATAATAAGGAAGAAATAAATTCGCAAAAAGAAAAGAGAGAAGAGACTGGACATCTGAGCGAAGAACGAGAGGACGAGGATGCGGGGAGAAGTTCCACTAATCCTTCGCCTACACCATCCAACACTAATGTTGGAGGCTTTCGTAGTGCTCGTAGAAAGGTATTTATCTTTTTCTATTTTTCAAATATAATTGTTTGCTTAAGGTTTTTAATTCGATTTGTATGTGTTGAAAAAATTGAAACTACAATTTTGTTCCAGAGAGCAAAAAAGGTATTTGATCCTTCTGACAATAATCTTGTAAAAAGAAAACGTGGAAGACAACCAGGCTCGCAAAATAAATCTTCTATACCTCAAGAATCGCAAGATTCTTCTAAAACAACTGTTAAGGATGGACCTTGTAGGCAATGTAGTCTTTGTGCCAAAGAAAAACAAGAAACTTTAGTTGCTTGTCGTGATTGTACTGTACGAGGTATTATCATATTTGAAAATATGATAAATGTTTTAAATTAATGATTTAATATATTTTCATTTATTTATAGCGCATCCAAGTTGTATTTATAGTCCAGAAGAAATGATTCAAAAAGCAGGTAGCAATTGGCAATGTGAACGTTGCAAGAGTTGTACAATATGTTGTGAAACTTCAGACGCTGTAAGTAGATTATAAAAAATATATTAACAACTTTTTCCTTATTGTATCTTGATTTTACAGGGACCACTTGCAACATGTTTCACTTGTGATGATGCTTACCATTATTATTGTCACACACCACGTATAATAATTCCTAAATCAAATTCAAAGTGGCAATGCAATGATTGTGTTCAAAAACAATATAAAACAAATATAAACCAGAACATTAATCTGGTTACTAGCAGGCCTGATACACCATCAAATCCCCCTGTGTTACCCCCAGTTCTAAGTCCTCAAGTTTCCCCTGCCAGAGGATCTTCCGACCAAATGGAAGATGATGGCCCAAGAGATGGAATTGATCCAAATATACCTGATGCTTCTGATTGGACATCTGAACAAGTGTATCAATATTTTGCAAGACTTTTTCCGAAAGAAGCAGAAGTATTCAGACAACAGGTAGTTTTCTTCTGTTTCCAAAAAAACTTGCGTTATCTGCTATCTATTATTAAATATTTCATATATTGATATGTATTTCAGGACATTGATGGCCATTCTTTATTATTGATGAAACGGTCTGATGTGTTAAGTGGACTTGATTTACTTCTAGGTCCAGCATTAAAAATATATAGACATGTATTAAAATTACAAGTGCGAAGAGATGATCCAAAACTTTATTGGCTGTAAATGCTTTAATTACTTAGGGTAATATTTAAACAAAGTTAATTATGCTGTACAAATTGATTCTTTTTATATTTAAGAATTAAATATTTTTTTGATTCAGGATACTTTTTTATACTGTACATATTCTGGTTATCTTGAATTAAAAAAATAATTCTTTATCATAAAAACTTGAAACTAACGTAAAAAATAATAAAAGAATTTCAAAACTGTTTTGTTTTTTTTTTTATACAAATTTTTGAATTAAATAGATTAAATGACTTACTATTAATATAAACCTTCCTTATTACAGTAGAATATACTTATGTTCTATGATTGTAATCAACATTTTTAAAAGGTGCTGATCTTGTCACTTATTACGTGTTGAAGTTAACTTCCTGTCTCATAATAAAAATTCTAAAAATTGTTCTGTTTGAATAAAATAGTTCGAGTATGGAATATAATAAAAAGTACTATTTGCATACCTTATCTTTTTTTTTATTTTTGCAGTGTATAATGAGATAGTAAATATTAATACAATAAATTAGCACTATCCTATATAAGGAACATGATACTTTGGTTTGAAATATACTTTCTTATCCTTTAATTATATTAATATTTACAGCATATTGCATCTTATGTAATTAAAAGAAACATTTAACTTCAATTTTCGTTACAATTTTTATAACATATTAGTTTTGAATATTTTTAACAATTTTTCAAAGGCTTATAATTACTTTAGTTTTCATTTTTTATAGAGCAAAATTTGAAATCAATTCCTATAATGATATACAAGACACATAAAACTTGCTTATAAATTAGTTCATCAAAAAATTTATAACATTAACGTATTATCTTAGCATCGTATTTGTAACATTTACACCAATATATATCAATATTTATTCTGAATAAGACCATGATATATTTTACCATTTTAACGATATAGTAATACGAAAAAGATATTGCCCTTTGAAACATGAATATCCTAATAATTGTGTAACTATTTCATTGATCCTTTACTTTAAATTACATTAAATTGTTAAACATTGCATATTCAATACTTCATAATATTCTACTAAAGGATAAAGACATTGTGACACTTCTTTAATTATTTTTATGTAATGTCTTACATTGGTTATATAATTATATATTAATTTTAGTTTGTTGAGAGAAAATACGAAATTTATATATTTCTGCACAATGTAGCTGACATGTACTATGTTAAAGCCTCAAATCATATTTTAATAGTTACAATAACATAAGATATCATGTATTTGTATGATATAACACAATATCAAATATAATGTTTTAGAGTTTCCTCAACTATACATTAGATATTTATTTTTATAATTGCAATATTTTACATTTTCTCATGTAAAATAAAAGTTGAGAAAAGTAGAAGAATAAACTTCTAACTATAATTTTTACAAATATGTAGCCTTTTACTCCAAAATTTATTTTTATGATTTTAAACTTTGCTACATTATAATATAGGATATAAAAGATACAAAAAATATATGCATACATTAAATATACAAACATCTTGAAACAAGCTGACTGTATTTAAATGTAAAATAAAATTTATCATTATAAAAATGCATAACCAATGTAAGAACAATAAAACAAAACTTCCCAAAAACAATTGCTTTCAATAATCATACATAAATTTTCTTATATTTATACATTGTATTTAACAAAATAATATATTGATATAAATACAAAAGTTTCTAATCCTTACTCAATTACTAATAAAGTACATAATTTGCAGTCTTATACATGTGCATATACCTTTTTACTTTGCAAGTTTTATTTCAGTACTGATTTCAATTACTTTGTCTATTGGGAAAAGAAGAATAATAAGAGCTATTATTATAAAAAACAATGTTATTCTGTACAAAATAATTTTATCATATATCACCATATATATATAAACCACAAATTTTCCCCACAAAATATTTTATTACCTATTTTATCATTTATTTTGATTTTAATTTTCATATGTATGTTTCAAAATCTCAATTAACTTTTTAAAGTCTTATTTTTATACACATATATTCTTAGAAGATAATCTTCAATCTATGAATAATTTTGTTGAAAATTGAAAGTGCAAATACTTCTTAATAATTGTAGTATTCACAATAATCTATGATACATAATATAAACAATTTATTGAAAACGGTGTTATCATACTGAAATTTAAACGATTTTAAAAATTATTGAAAAAATTATAAAGTTAAAGATCCTAGCTAAACTTTCATATTAATTTCTGCAGGATCTACACTGTCAAAATATTTTGGCGGAGGCTTTTTATGAAATGGTGCTTCTGATACATATAATGCAACTGTTGGAGAAATATCAGATTTTTCAATAAGTATTTCTTTAAAAGGATCAGTAGGTTTTTCTGGATATAAACATAACCAAAATGCAGACAATGCTGCTGCTGCAATAGCAGAGGCTAAAAGCCAATGTGGTAGTCCAATATGTTTCGAGGCACACTGAAGCCAATCAGATCCAGGTACTGAAGCTGATTGGTCATTTTCTCCAGAGTAGTCTGATGGTACACCATAATCCACTGTCTATCGTATCATGATCAATCAGATTTATATGACTTATAATAAATAGATATATTCTACATAAAGCAAAATTTCCAAATAGGATAAATATAAAAAAGAAGATATATATTATGATTAAAATAAAATAAATTTAAAAAATATAAATATTAAATTAGCAAGAAACTTTTGTTTCATTGAATTATATATATATTTAGTTTAATTGATATATTCATCAAATGATTAAAATTGTATCATTTAAATTTTTATTATAAAATACATGGTTAAAAACTTACCCCAGCATCTAATGGAACAGTCTTAATATATGTTTGTGGCAATTTAAATCCATTAAAATCCCACCATCCTGGAAAAAGTTCCTTCCGCAAACCTGGATCACTCAAAATATCATTTTCAGGTATATCAGGTGACATTACAAGTAAGTTGGAATCTACACCTTCCTCTATATAGACAGCAACAGAAAAGAGTGATAACAAATCCGAAACACGTTGTTTGGCCATGAAGTCACAACCAGTGCTACATGCATAGCGATCTTGAGGAGCTGTATATGCTTCTGTACATGCTACAACAAAATGAAGAAATATTTTATTTAGAAATTTATTAGTTACAATAGTCCTATGTAATTTTTTAGAAAGTAATTTATATTATAAAAAATATGTTTAATTAGCATGCAAAAATAATCTTTTAAATTAATAATTATATAAAATATTATATTACATATTTTATTCTATAATTAAAGTTAGGGTTAGTTTTAATTTAAATGCTATTATAATTATTCTATGCTTTACATACAAGCTTCACAGGCATCCCTAGTACCATTTAAGCTGTTTGGTTCTAATCCATAATGTAAATCCACTAAATTGAAGAATCTACATCCTCGTTGACAGCATGATTTGACATATTTACTCTAGAATTAATGAACGTCATCGTCATCATTAATGTATCAGTTTATAATATGTAACTTATAAACATATATTTGCTGATAACGCGTACATTTGTAAAAGATAACGGTGTTTTTTCGCACAAGTTAATGCACGGATCTTCTCGATTTACAAAACTACAAAACATATCACCACGTACAAGACTTATAATAAATAATAATAGCAACGAAATAATTCTCTTTTCTTTTCTCATCTCAGAGAACTGTTGTGTTCAAAGAGTATTTAGCGTATCAATCAAAATAATTCGTTAGACGAAGAGACTTCACTGAGAGAAGGTTGATAGCTCCTCGAATAATCGAGTAAATATCGATTTAATTATGGTGGGAATGTGTCGCATTGGTCGACATGTTTGTCGTCTATAAGATTCGACCAATATTATTTTTCGAAATTATAAATTCATGTTATCCACTAATCTGTGACATTTTCTATGCATTAATAAAATTATGAATAAAATTTTCATACGAGCTTCATAAAATATTATCCTATGTTAGTAACTTTTTACTGAACCAAAATCGTTCTTTGAAATTTGAAGTTATGATACATTATATTATAAAGATACATTATGATTTCTTTTTTACAAATTTTAGTTTCAAGTTCTAGATTGACAGTAGTACTGAAAAAAATTACTAAAGATAAAAAGCAGTATAAACTACATATAGGAAATTAAGACAAATACTGTAATGTTTGTAAATGTTGAGTTGATTGTAGAGATAAAATGTTGAGATAATTAATAATAAATTATTTTCGATTAATTTATAACTGTTTTGTTTATCTATTAAAAATTCACTAAAAATATTAACATAAAAGGTCTTAAGAAAACATGAAATGCTATTGTTCTTTATTTTATGTAGATTCAAGTAAAATTTCTATTTCATAATATTTGAATTGCGATAGCGATATCTCGATAATACAATGTAATTCGATACATATCGTGAGTTTATGACGTATGTACAATTTCTAGGATTTAAAGCAATCACGAGGAGCTTCGTGTTCATCAGCCTTTTATCAGTGGCACTCAATAGTAATTTTCTGATTGATGACATATGGAGTGTCTAACTAATTGATCATAAGTATTGAATTTAATAAAAGTACGTGTATCAAAATTTAATATAAATTCTAATTTATATAAGTTTTTAATTCTGTAACTACTGATTATTTCTGCAACCTATCATTTTTGTGTTGCTTTTAGAAATCTTTAAAAATAACTGAAGTAAGTAATACATTTTTATTTTAGCTATAATGAGTGAATTTCTTGTTGCTCGATAATAACAAAATATATATATATATATATATATATACATTTAAATCTTAATCTTTCACAATTTTTATATCGATGTAACTATTAAAAAAAGAAAAAATGGCATTTATCATAACATGAACATGATGTAATTGAAATCAAATTATATATAATTAATAGTAATATGCCAAATCTTATTGTTAATAATATCCTGTTTTCTAAAATTCATTTTATTCAATAAAAATTACTGTTAATTATGTGATAAATGCATTTAACAGGATGTCAAAAGAAATGGGGTTTGCTACAAAAGCTATTCATGCTGGACAAGATCCATTACAATGGAATCATTGGGAAATAGTACCTCCTATTATAATGTCCACTACTTTTCGTCAGGATGGACCTGGGCAAACTAAGGTAAATTCTTTTTATTTTAAAACTAAACTAGTTTTTGTGATATTTCATAAATTATTAATGTATCTTATAGTACTATAACATAATGAAAATATGAGTACTTATATAAGAAAGCTATATATAAATTAAACATTTTTTGATTTGTAAAATTAATACCAATTATATTATTAAGTAACTATTAATTATAGTTGGTAAAAATCATAAATAGTTAAATTCTGTATATTTACTATTTGAGTCATTATTTTATCATTTATTAATGTTATATATGTTATTTATAATGTTATTAATGTTATATAAATTCTAGGGTTATGATTATGGAAGAAGTAACAATCCCACAAGAAATGTTTTACAAACTTGTTTAGCTGCTTTAGAAAATGGAAAATATGCATTAACTTTTGCATCAGGTTTAGGTGCCACAACAGTAGTAACTTCATTATTAAATAATGGAGATCATATTATATCTGGAGATGATATTTATGGTGGAACTAATCGTTTTTTCCAAAAATGTTTATGCAGACAAAATAATACAGTTACATTTGTAGATATGTCAGATATCAATAATGTTATAACCAATATAAAACCTAATACAAAGGTGTGGAGAAATTTTGCAATTTTATTTCTTATAATATTTTAATAAACAAACTTTGATATTGTTTAAGACATATGAATCATACATTTATATTTTTTAGATGATTTGGTTAGAAACACCAACTAATCCTCTACTAAAGATAATTGATATTCAGGCTGTTGTTCAAGCAGTCAAACAAAAAAATGCTGAAATTATTGTAGTAGTAGATAATACTTTCCTAACATGTTATTTCCAGGTGAGTAGTACATTTTATTTACTACTATAGCATGATTACATGATTCATTATACATATTTTTTATAGAAACCATTAAACTTTGGAGCAGATATTGTAATATATTCTCTAACAAAGTATATGAATGGACATTCAGATGTTATTATGGGTGCAACAATTACAAATAGAGATGATCTAGCACAAAGACTTGCATTTCTTCAAAATGGTACTTTTGAATTACATGCCTAATATTTCTTTAATTTTAGTTTTATCTATTTTTCTATATAAAAGTAACTTTCAATTTTTATGTTAGCTATGGGTGTTGTTCCATCTCCTATAGATTGTTCTTTGGTTAATCGCAGTTTAAAAACTCTGGAAATTAGAATGCTGCAACATATGAAAAATGGATTGGCAGTTGCACAATTTTTAGAATCGCATCCTTGTGTGGAAAAAGTAATTCATCCATGTATGTATGTTTATGAAGTATTAAATTTATAACTTTTATATGTTTTAATATTCATACAATTTTAGAGAAATATAACACAATATTCTCTACAATTAGATAATATGTAACTGATATCTTTCATCATCTTGTAAAATAATTTATTTAATTATAGACCTTCCCTCACATCCACAGCATGAAATTGTTCTAAAACAAACTTCTGGTCATAGTGGAATGGTTTCATTTTATTTAAAGGGTGATTCCAGCAAATTTTTGAAGGCTTTAAAAGTATTTACATTAGCAGAGTCACTTGGTGGTTATGAATCTCTTGCTGAATTACCGTGAGTAAATGGTAGTTTATCATCAATGTAAATATAAGTCTTTCCACCATTTTTATTGTTTTAATTTCTTACGTAGGTGCGTGATGACTCATGCTTCGGTACCTGAAGAAACTAGAGCAACATTAGGCATTACTGATAAGTTAATTCGTTTATCTGTTGGTCTTGAAACAGAACTAGACCTTTTAGCTGACCTTGATCAAGCTCTTAAAGTTAGTTTGTAAACATATTAATATGTTGATTACCGGATGATTTTCTACATAATATATAACTTTACACATATATATATTATAATATAATAGTATATATGTAATATATACATAATACTTTACTAAAAAAAAAGTTGTTTAAGCACTTTATGGTGCATTTAATATTTTAAGCTGTAACTATTGGAAATAGCAAAAATTTTATGAATAATTTTTTATTTAATTTAGATGTAATTAATTCTGATATCAACAGTCACTAATGTCAGTCATCATAGCAGTCAATGTGTTAATATAGCGAAAACCAACTTAATTTACTATGATAAAAAATTACGATACCATACATGTTATCTTTTGAAATTAATTAATTTTTGGGGAAGGATATATTGCCATTCATATTTTAACATTCCACACTACACTGATGTTTGCATGTTTCATAATGTACATTATTATACATACACCATTTATTCTAATAGTGCTGTGTCTTGTATATACTTTTATATCATCTATTCTTTGTATGAAAAAATTGTACAACGTTGTACAATACCCACTGAATTTAGATTTTAGACAATTGTATATTAATATTTTTAAAGCATATATAACAAGTAATGAATCAAAAATAATAGTGATCAAAGAAAATTGAAAACAATTTATATATTAAAGAACTTCTAATTATTTGCATCTTTTAATAGGATAAAAAATTATTCTTAAGATTTTTTTAATCTGTATTAAATCAGTAATATTTTACATACATGTTAATCTGTCAAAAAATAAATTATTCTTTTCTTATAATATACTCATTGTATACGACAAAACTTTTATGATCATGTATATCTGAATTCTTATATGTATTCAGTTAAAGTTGTTTTACCGTAAAATGCATCTAAAGTGTAAAATATACTTTTATTTTGTAAAGAGAATTGAAATTATAAATAATTTATCATTACAATGAATAAAATATTCTATTATAAAAATTATTACCACATTTGTTTTCATTTTTCATTACATAATTAACGTAAACGCGTTAATTATTTTTATTAAATATCAAATTTTTATAATTTGAATAATGAATATTATTGTAAATTAACTTTAGAATTATATCGTAATTTTGCTTTGTTTAGTTTATCATACTCTTGTGCTCGATTATACAATAACACTCCTATTATTACTAAAGATGTTCCCATAGCAGATAAACCAGTTACAGGGTTATTAAATAGTAAAACAGAGAGCCAGATTAAAGATGCTCTCTTTACTGTATTAACGACACTGCAATGATACAAAATACTGTTAGTAATCAAATTTCAAAATATCTTATAAATATTTTATTTTAAAATAACATAGGAAACATACCTATGTGTCACAGGACTGATGTAATTCATAAGTACATACGCTGTAATACTTTGAAAATGAAAGAACACTCCATTAAGTAGAAATGCTGTGAATAATTTAAAACTTAAAGAATGTTCAAGTGTTGGTAAATCTACAAATAAAATCAATACTGGTATTTGTACCACAATTGATGCTAAACTAGTATAGAATTGCAGTTCTGCAGGCCTGTAATTTCATATAATGAATGTAAAAATTTTATTTGAATTCAATATAGTTGAAGGTATAAATGACAGTAAATAAAAATATTTTACATTAATATATACATATAATACTTACGTATACCTAAAATTATCACCACTGATTAACATTTTGGAATAAACATTTTGTAAGCATTCTGTTACATTTGTAGCCATAGCTGCAATAAACCCTCTGAGGTCAAAACTAATTTCATTTATTGAACATAAAGCTAGACCACACATTAAAGGAATTAAAGATAAATTTACATATAACCCTGTATGTTCCCCTGTAAATAATATATTAATTTAATATTTCAAATAACAAATATTTATATAATTCAAAAATATTTATAAGTAGAAATGTTTATTAAAAGATTGTATATTAACAATAGAAAATAAAATATAACTATACATTGATTCTTACCTAATAAATATCTGCTAATGAGGACGGTAAATAGTGGCGCACTACTTTTAATAGTTTCTGTGAAACTTACTGCTACATAATTAAGTGATACTAGTCCTAGTACTACAGTTGTAAACCTTGTACATCCAACCAATATCATATGCTTGTAAAAACCTGCTGGTCTCATTAATCTAGGACGTGTTTTGTACATTCCGCAAGGAAAATACATTTGAATAAATCCACAAACTGTAGTCATTAACATTTGAAAAGCACCTATTCAAATAAATTAACACTTAATATTAAAGGCAGAAATTGTTAACATTTCAAGTATACAATTTTAAATATGGAATAGAAAAGAAAGTTTATATCAGTTTAGATATTAATTTACCCAAAATTGTAGGATTGCCTTCCATATATGATAATATGTATTTATTCAAGAATAAAGTACATCCACTAATGAGATACCATAATACTAGGAATAACATAGCTCTGGGATAAAATGAACCACCCATAGTTTCACTTGTTACAATCGTTTCTTCATGTTTCTTAATATTTTCTTCATATGATTTAGTTTCACCATCATGTATTAATTGTTGTTCTGTGTCACGAGGTGTTAACGCGTAATTTATACGAACAGAATGATTTTCCATTACATACAGTTTCTTTTCAAGTGAAATGTTTATAAAATTACATACGACTTTGCTTCTGAGATCACATTTTTCACATGTCAGATTCGTATGATATTGACATTCGTATGTTTCATTCAAGGATTAAAGAGGTTATATTCTTAGAGACTTTTAAATTTATAACAAAAATCTTAATTTTAATGTATTATGCAACATGAAAAGCTTTTGATATTAACATTGATACACAATTTTTACTTGAGTATACTTGAGTAATAATAGTTATTTTCTAATCATTGCATTATTATAAAATAGTATATATTTGTAGTTATACCAAATTCGTATGTTTATCATACGATCATTTCTACTTAACTCTTCAGAAACTAATTGCAGTTGAAATAGAAATTTCTACTTACACTATAATATATACTGTGTGAAATGATAAACTAAGAACTGTTCATGTTTATAATAAAAAACAATATTACAGTAATTTAAATGATAGCTTTATTACACAAATTATACACATTTTACAATTTTTTAAATTAAAATTAATATTAACTATTTTTAACTAATCTTATATTACAATTCAGTGGATAATTTTTTTTTAAGTAAACTTGTCTGTATAATTTCTTCAAAACAAAACTTTCTAAAAAAATCTCTATGTGCTAATAATGCAACATTTCTTCCGCCTATTGCACTCATTTCCATTGCACTAGCTATCCATTCAATAGCGTTAACATGATAGAGTGCATCATGCAATTTAAAGTTTGCTTCATGAATTCTTGTTGAATATTCAGGATATGCCTTCCAAGCAATCTGTTTTATTTCCTGAACCTTAAACATAACAAATTAATTTTATGTTGCATGTCATATATCACAGTTTATACAAATAATATAAAGCAGTCTTACATTTGAAAACATTTCATTTATAATATTTGACTCTAAAGGTTTATTGCTAAATATTTTCCAAACATTGCTATTCTTCATTGAACCTTCTACAGAATTTAACCTTCCCAAAGAACTAACTATCGTTCTGTTAGGATCACAGCTTAAAATATTATCTAATTCTGCCTCTAAGCCAAAATAGTGTGGTTTCAAATCTGCTTTCACAAATGTAGCTATAGTTTCGTGGTACTTTGCATGACTAAAAAAATCATTGTTTGGAAACCCTTCAAAAGTTATAGGAAATTCTTGATTATGGATAAGTGGAATTGCTAGTATTACAATATCGTATGTTTTTTTCATTATATTTTTACTATCTGGAATAGAAATTATTATTTAATCATTATAAAGATATCATTTATTACTTTTACATCATACCTTGATTATGATAATGCACTTCATATAAATTTTGAGTACCATTGTTTAGTATGTTAATAATTTTAATCACATGTGAAGGCACAACATTTACATGTTTATTCCTATATATTAAATGTTCAGGTACCTAAAATATTAGTACAGTTATTGACTATGAAAGTATATTTTCTACAAAATTAACAAAAAGACAACCTTTTTATTTCCCCCTTTTACAGACCACAAATTAAAACCTGTTCCAGCTAAAGACACAAAGCCAACAAAACTATGAACATTTGTGTCTTGCCCATAATTTACTACTAATGTTGTCTTCACAAGTTCATCAATTAATTTTTCTGAATAACCCAGATCCAAAATCTCACTTTTAATAGATTTCTCTAACAACTTTGGAAATCCAGGATTCATAGATAACAAAAGACTACTGATATTCATGAAAACTTCTCCATCATCCTGTAGATGATATATTTTTTCAAAGTAATTTATTATAGAAGTTACATATCTGTTTAAAATTAATAAAATCAACTATTACTGTAATATTAAATATATGTGGTGGGATATCTGATATACTTTTTTAAGAAT